>JAKOOJ010000014.1:3169705-3429705 GCA_022577455.1 Arizona elegans | reverse complement strand
TCATCTCCTCCTCCTCCTCCTCCTCCTCCTCCTCCTCCTTCTCCTCCTCCCCAATCCCAATTCTCTTCTAGCACTGAAGATGTTACCTAGCTGGATCACGTAACCTCTTCAAGAAAACAACCAAGCTCAGAGAGCGCCCAGGCCCCTGTAGTTCACAACCCTGAGCTACAAATATCCTCTTCTGTTTTCAATCTGAAGATTTGGTAGAATGGATTTTGGGAAATTAGAATGGTTAACGTCGCCCCTGGGCAGCACTCACAATGATTCTGCTTAATATTAATTAGATCTAAATGCAATTGGATATAGAGTTGGTTCTGCACACTTACAGTTTTCTAAACGTGCTTCTGTCTTCAAAGCCCAAAAGAATTCCCGGGGAAATTGTTAAGCCCGTGTTTTTAAACAAGGGGACGCTGCTATCACGCACGCTTACTTCCCCTTCACTTCCTCCTTACGTGGGAATTCCTCCAGCTGAGCTCCCCCAGGAGTGCAAGGAAGAAGACTGATCTCAAAAAGGCTCTTCCCAGCCAAAATGCTTTTCCAATCAGAGCAGGAACAAAATAAATAAATAAATAAATAAATAAATAAATAAATAAATAAAAATCCAAGTTGTGATGGTGCTTTTTGCCAACTTTCCTAAGACTGTTATTCTTTGGATGTGGAACATGTCTACTTTAAACTTGAAACTGCAGTTTGATCTAAATTGGCTGTACAAACAAAATGGGACCTTCAAGGTTTCCTAGGCATGATTTAAAAAAAAAAAAAAAGAATCCAATCTGCAACATTTTTGCGGTTGTTTTCCATTCCAAATTAGGACATTTGTATAGTAAGGAACTGGAAATGTTATTCCGAAGAAGAGCGCAAAATCCTTCCGAGGCCAACCATATCTTTACGCACTTCTCTTTTAAACTGTTAATTCTTCTGCAGAGGCACAAAGCAATGGCCCGAAGGAATGCTTCATGTGGAATTATTTAATTTTGATGAACAAAGCGCTACTTTTAGCTGGGAAAATGTTCCCTTTGAGTCCTAGGGAAAAAAAAAAGAAAGAGAAAAGCAGTTCTGAAGGAGGATGACATCACCACTTTCACACAGCAAGAATTGCACTTCTATTGCAAATCCAGTGAAAATCAGCAGCCCATTTGAACCCAGGGCAGTATTCTTGGAAAGCAAGGGATTGGGTGGGTTTCCTCAGGGAATCAGCATTGATTCTGCAAAGCCCACCTGCCATCTTGTTTTGGATCTTCGGTCCATTTTCCAGGGTGGCGCAGTGGTTAGAATGCAGTACTGAAGGCTACTTCTGCTGACTGCTGGCTGCCAGCAGTTCGATCCTGAACGGCTCAAGGTTGATTCAGCCTTCCATCCTTCCAAGTTGGGTAAAATGAGAACCCAGATTGTTGGGGGCAATAGGCTGACTTTGTAAACTGCTTAGAGAGGGCAGTAAAGCACTGTGAAGTAGTATATAAGTCTAAGTGCTATTGCATCCAGCCAGTAAACACTCAGCCCCATTCCATTGCCCGGTGAGAGAAATATGAATCATTCCTGTAAAAAGCATAACCTGAGTAACACCATTTTAAATGCCATGTTTTACCTGATATAACCTGATTATATAACCTGATTATATAACACCCGGGCTCCACCCCGCAAGGGATTATGGGGTCGTTAAAAGAGGATGATGAGTGATTCACTTAACAACTGCAGCAAGAAAGGTCATAAAATGGGACAAAATTCCCTGAACAAATGTCTCGTTTAGGGATGGAAACTTGGAGCTCAATTGTTTTATTTATTTATTTTATTTTGTTTATTTGTTGAGTACGTATTAGATAACATATATAAGTATAAACATGATTATAAATATGTGAAAAGAATACAAAGAAAAGAAAACATTAGGACAGGGATGGTAGGCACTCTGGTGCTCTTATGCACGCCCCTTATTGACCTTTTAGGAATGGGCTGAGGTCAACAGTAGCCAGTCTAAGGTTAAAAATTTTAAACTCGGTTGCTGAAGTCATATTTTCTGCAATCGAATTTGGAGCAGTTTACCTTAAGTTTGTATCTATTGTATGCTCGTGTATTATTGTGGTTGAAGCTGAAGAAGTCGTTGACAGGTAGGACATTGTAGCAGGTGATTTTACGAGCTATGCTTAGGTCAGGCTGAAGGTGGCGTAGTTCTAAATTGTCTAAGCCCAGAATTTCAACTCTGGTGGCATAAGGTATTTTGTTGCAAGCAGAGGAGTGGAGGACTCTTCTTGTGAAATATTTCTGGACACGTTAAATTGTATTAAAGTCTGATATGCACTGAGGGTTCCAGACAGATGAGCTGTATTCGAGAATTGGTCTAGCAAATGTTTTGTAAGCTCTGGTTAGTAGTGTAATATTACCGGAGAAGAAGCTACGCAAGATTAGGTTTACAACCCTTAATGCCTTTTTGGCAGTGTGGTTACAGTGGGCTCTGGCACTTAGATCATTAGATATGAATACTCCAAGGTCCTTGACAGAGTGAGGGTCATCTTCAAGGTCGTGTCTGCTCAGCTTGTATTTTGTGTTCTGATTCCTTTTGCCAATGTGTAAGACAGAGCATTTGTTAGTTGAGATTTGGAATTGCCAATTTTTTGACCATTCCGACACAAAGCCAAGGTCTTTTTGAAGGGTAGCAGCATTGTTGGCGGTGTTAAATAGTTTTACATCATCGGCGAAGAGAACGCAGTTACTTATAATATGATCACAAAGGTCATTTATGTAGAGCATGAAGTGTGTTGGTCCTAGAACACTGCCTTGGGGGACACCGCTATTAAATGGATGAAAAGTTCTCCTGCCTTCTCTATTACATATTCTCGTTTATTCTAAATCGGCACTGGATTCATTTTTCCAAGGACAAAAGAGGAATTTGGGGGAAAGAGTGTCATGTAGGCCCTCAAAGCATTTTGGAGATAAGAGGGGTTTGGCGAGTGGCATTATGCTTTGTAACAGATCAGCTTTCTGTTTTAATTTTGTATCATTTAAAAAAGAAATGTTTTAAAAGGTGCCAAGCTAGATATCTGTAGGCACACTGGTGCTTGTGGATATAATTTTCAGCTTCGGAGATCTAGAGGAAAAGGCTGTTCAAAAGAAGTGTCTAATCACAAACAGAAGCCTTTGCATAACCCTATTTGAAATACAACCTCACACCATATGTTCAGATGCTGCTTTTATCTTCCTACCCTCCTAGATAAAATATTCCTCTTTCCAGGCTACGAGTGTGAACTTTTGAGTTTTGCAATGCAATCCTCACAATAAACGGTGCTTAAAACATCAACACAGATAAAACTCATAAACTTTCTTTTTCTGCAATGGTCTTTTCCTAGATAGTGAGGTTCACTATGTTGTAACCTAGGCTTACTGAGTCATTACAAGACGCAATTAGTCCCAAACACACCTATTTTATTGTAACAGCTGAGAATTACGTTCATTCCCAGCTGAGTCCCAATTAGTTGTAAAACAAGTCCTTCGGAAGAAGTCCTTCGGGATAATCACCAACCTTTATCTTCTTTGACACCCTGCCAAAGGCCTTTCTTGGCAAAGCCCCACGGAGTTCAGAAACAAACAAGAGATGCTGACTGGAAATAGAATTAGCAACGTTGCTTTCCTGCAAAAAGACCCAAGTGCCTTTGTTTCTCTTTTAAGTCTTATGGGAGGGGCCAATCATCTCCTGGCCTTACTCCTGAGTTGTCCCTTTTGCTTTAGCTGCTCTTGCCTTCTGGCAGCTCTGCGCATACGTACACTAGGGACAGGCTCCTCCTGTTCCTCTGCCTCTCTGCTGTCTGACACTGGGGGCTCCGGAGTCCACACATCACTCCCAGATGGCCCTGGCTCCCTCTCTGCCTCCGACGCAGAGCCCTCATCCGGGCCTTCCCCAGACTCCAGGACTAGACCATGTTCCTCCCCAACCTCCTCACTGACCGACTCCGCTGCCAGCTCTGCAGTACACTATAGATTTAAAGTTTATTAGTACAATCAGCACAGAAATTGCTAATTTAAACATCAAAATGAAGAAGACTCATATTTTTCTGGAATGGTTTCCTCAGAGATATTAAGCCCACATTCGGAATTCTGCATCCAGTTTTGGTCACCACAATGTAAAAAAAAAGACGTCGAGACTCTAGAAAGAATGCAGAGAAGAGCAACAAAAATGATTAGGGGGCTGGAGGATAAATCATATAAAGAACGGTTGCTGGAATTGAGTATGGCTAGTTTAATGAAAAGAAGGGCCAAGGTTGACATGATAGCAGTGTTCCAATATCTGAGGGGTCAGATACAAAGAAGAGGAAGTCAAAGCACCTGAAGGAGGGACAAGAAGCAATGAATGGAAATTAATCAAGGAGAGAAGCAACCTAGAACAAAGGAGAAATTTCCTGACTGAACAATTAGTTAGTGGAACAGCTTGCCTCTAGAAGTTGTGAATTCTCCAACACTGGAAATTTTTAAGAAGAGATTGGACAGCCATTTGTCTGAAATTTTATAGGCTTTCCTGCCTGAGCAGGGGGTTGGACTAGAAGACCTCCAAGATCCCTTCCAACTCTGATATTTTGTTATTCATCAGATATCTAAACATTATATCTGCAACATATAGGCAACTGTGTCATGAATACATTCCTCTGGAGATTTTCAGGAGGCAGCTGATGATCGGGGTTATGCTTTTTCTCACAAAGCTAGGGCTCCAGATTCTCTCAGTATCTCGGACAGATTAATCCAGAGGTGGGCAACTGTGGCCCTTTTACAACCTCCGGACTTTAACTCCCAGAATTCCTGAGATAGCTTGGCTGTCTCAGGAATTCTGGGAATTGAAGTCCACAGGTTGTAAAAGAGCCACAGTTGCCCACCCCTGAATAATGGGACAAGAGATTCATAATCTGGAAAGTGCATTGAAAGGACCTCAACCATGGCTGATGCTACAAAATGGTTGATGAATGGGATGACATCATATTTCTATGTCTGGAGGATCCTGTTTAACAAGAGCTGTGAGAATTATGTTACTTCACTCGTAAGCCTTGCTGAAAAATAATATAAGGGCTGTCCGAGGATCAGGTCAGCAAGTCCCAACTAATTTTTGTCCTTCGCTGGTCCTACAAAGTGCCACCATAAACAGCTCTTTATTTCCAAAAAGAAAAAGGAGAAACAGGAAAGGAGAAACGGACGCCTTCTGCCAAACAATTTTGCGAACTAAAAAAAATTGGTCCGACAACTGACCTAGTTATCATGTTGTGGGGTAGAGGGATTTCTGGGTCAGCCATGTTCCTCCAACTTAATGAAAAGCAGTTTCATAATTCACAACACGCTGACATTCAGCCCACCCACCACAATTCCCACCTCGTCCCATCAGCCTTGAGTCAAACTGATCTGCCTCATTTCCATTCATAGCTTCTCCAAAACATTTTTTTGGAACGTTAAACTAGAAACACCAAAAAAAAAAAAAAAAAGTCAAAAAAAAGAGGCTTTTTATTGTCTCAGAAAGCAATCAATAACCTCATGCCTCCAAGAAATAGTTCCTTGGATCGCTGCTGCAGGAGAATACTTGTGGGAGGAAGGAACGGGAAAGCTCCTACCTACACCAAAGTTTTAAAGAGTTGGGAAAAGTATTTTCTTTACCTCTGGGGGCCCAGGAAACTGTAGCTGTGTGGTGTAGAAGGTAGAAAGTCAGAAGATTTCCTCCGAATTATTTATATATCACACAATGAGATCATTTCCGAGAATCACTGGAGAACTGTGTGTGGAAGGAAATATTATTATTAAAAGAACATAAAATTGATACATGTTTGTCTGAAACAATGAACAAACCCCACACCTATTTTTAAGAGGACGACGAAAGAGAAATCCCTCTCTTCCTTCCATACTTCCTAATCCTGCTGTTTCTTCTTCCCTTCACTCACTACAAAAAGTGGTTGGTTGCTCCCAGTTTGGTCCAGTTCTTGCGAACCACTAGTAATGGCAGCAGGAGGCTCCGCCCACCCGCCCGGACATCATCATGGATGATCTGCACATGTGCAGAAACGTGCGGGCGTGTGTGAGCAAATAACACAACTCTAACTAAAAGATAAGCTATGAAAGTTACACCACTAAGGGACGCAGTGGCTCAGTGGCTAAAACACTGAGCTTGTCGATTGAAAGGTTGGCAGTTCAGCAGTTCGAATCCCTAGTGCTGTGTAACAGGGTCAGCTCCTGTTATTTGTCCCAGCTTCTGCGAACCTAGCAGTTCAAAAGCACGTAAGAAACAATGCAAGTAGAGAAATAGGGACCACCTTTGGTGGGAAAGGAACAGCGTTCCATGCGCCTTTGGCGTTGAGTCATGCCAGCCACATGACCACGGAGACGTCTTCGGATAGTGCTGGCTCTTCGGCTTTGAAACGGAGATGAGCACCGCCCATAGAGTCGGGAACGACTAGCACATAAGTGCAAGGGGAACCTTTACCTTACTAAAAGATGGGAAGGGGAGGAGTCAGATGAGTGGGGGGAGGGATTTGATTTTTTTACTGGGAAAACTCTGGTCCCCACACACCTGCGAATCACAGAAATCTTGTGAACGTCTTTGCCAGAGCTCCTACATCTCTCAGGAATGCCTCTGATGCAAAGTATGTGAAACAGCTGCAGCCCTTAATAGCTCAAATCTCTCTTTTTTTCCCTGCGAGTTGAATAAACATCCCCTTCCTTAAACAAAAGTCTCCATCAGGCCCTTTCCTTGCCTCCCAGAGCTTCCTAATGCTTTTTTTTTTTGGCTCCGTAATCAGTTAATTTGTGAGCCAACGCACGGAAGAGGAGAAAAAAAAATGCCCGCTGAAGGGGAATGAAAACAAAGGAAAGCCCCCAAATTTCCTACTCATCAATATAAAATCTGGACACTCAGCGAATTGCTCTCGCCTTCTCAGCTGTCATCCTCATTTTGTGGGAGTTTGGTACCTGGGGTTGTGGTATAGTGGTGCCTGGCAAAGAAAATGTCCTGTGTTTTTTTCCCCCCCTTCACATCCTAAATGGATGAGAAAAGAATTCTGTATTTTGAGAAAGGCCATTTAAGAAATCTTCGAAAGAGGAAGAAGAACGTTTTGGAGATATAATCAGAGATGGAGGGTTGGCTCTGGATATCAAGAAGTGTGAATGCTCTACCTTTCATTATGCTTTTTAAAACACACAACGGGTTTTTGGTTTTTTTTTTTTACTTTTTAAAGCATTTTTAACTACCGGTTCTGGCGAACCGGTCCGAACTGGTAGCATTTTACCCCTGGTGCACCTGGCTGATTTTGGTTAATTTATAATGCAGCATATTATGCCCATCCAGAAAATGGATCCTGCCTGTAACCAGGTGGTGTGTTTTATTGATTGATTGATTGATTGACCTATTTATTTATTGAATTTATCTGTTCCTCATCTTGTAACAAAACAACTCTGGGCAGCTTACAGCATTAAGTATATCTTCCTCTTCAGAATAATCAATCAGTCTTCAACTACCTGAAGGATTGTCACACACCTAAGAGGAAGTGGTTATATTGCTGCAGACGACAGGACAAAAATCAATGGACTAAGTTTATTCGGGTGATCCTTGACTTAACGACTGCAATCGAGCCTGCCAGTTGTGGCCACAAGACATGAAGGTTGTAAAATGGTTCACCCACAGCACCGAGCCAATCTTACGGCCTTTTTCTGGCAGTTGTTAAGCAAACACCAAGCACATTAAGCAAACCGATTGTTCTCTATTTTGTTGAATACTGGAAATGAAATGCCTGTTTTTGGGCGGGGGTGGAGGGGAATGGTATAAAATGTGGTCAATTGTTTGATGCTTCAAATGACTGTAAATGTGGACCGGTTGCCGAGGGCTTGAAATGCAATCCTTTGTTGGAACTTTGGAATCAGTTTGTAAATATCTCCCCAGGGAGGTTTGTTATAACTTGGAATGTTTGCTAAGTGACCGGACATAAGTCGAGAACTACTGGCAGAGGTGGAAGTTCACGCTAGATATCAGCAGGAACCTTTTGGGTGCACAAACTGTCGGCCACTGAAAAAGATTGCTAGTTGATGTGATGAGTTCTCCTTTGTCCAGGTCCTCAAATCTGGTCATCTGTTAGAGATGCTCTGGTGGCTCCTGTAGTAAGCAGGGCATTTTACGAGATGACTTCTCTGATTCCTTCTAACTCAGGGGTGTCAAACTGGCAGCCCATGGGCCCAATGCATCACGTGTAGGCCACACCCACCCCAACTCCACGAATGGGAAAAACATCACGAAATTTCACTTGGCGGCAACATGACGCAGCGAGTTTGACACCCGTGTTCTAACTCAACAATCCACAGGAAAGTTGTCGGAAAGTTCTCTGATTTGACCTTCCGTGCTTCTTCCATTCCCACCCTCAAAGTGACAATTTTCCGGGGCTCACGCTGTCCTCTTCAAGGAAGAAGAGCAATTTATATCAGGTTTTTGTTTTCGGCTCCAGAGCGCGATAGAATTCAAGATTTGGAAAGAGAAGATTTCTTTCTCTTTGTTTTGTTTTATGTTAACATATAATGAGAACTTTGTGTGCGCTGCTAGCAGCAGTTCTATTAGAATGTGATTAATGTCAGTGTATAATTTTGACAAGCCAAGCATTCCTGTGGCATGCCTTGATCTTTTGAATTCCCCCCCCCCCCACTTTCTCTCTCTGGTTCTTATTTATTTATTGAACAACAAGTAATCGTGGCTTATCTTTTATTTTAAAATATAGATTTTTGTCTAAAAGGATCCGTATTTCAACACTGGGACATTATACTACATGTCTTTTTGGCAACCTTGAGGTCATTTAGACAATTGGGATTTGTATTTGCCTACTGGGGGAAAAAAACCCTTTATTAGTAAAGACGTTTTATCTGCCTAACAATCATCTGAAAAGAGAGAACTCTTGATATTTGAATGTTCTGCTTCTATATAATCAAGGTACAGACAATTGTGAACTAAGAAATCTGTACAAACATCGTCGGATTATTGTGGAAAGAAGTTCAGAATTGTTTTGTCAGCAATCTTGGATTGGACCAGAAGTTCTGGGACATGCCTATAATTAGTGAACTCATCATTTCTTAAAACTTCAGGCAAATAAAAGAACAATGAAAGAGCAAACTGGTGCCTAAAAATTAGATAAATGTCAAGCGCTGGGGAAATCAGGAGATTCAGGCAGTTTATTTATTTATTTGATTTGATTTTTATACCACCCTTCTCCAGCAGGACTCAGGGTGGTGAACAGCCGAGATAAAACAGAGCATACAAAATTTAAAAACACTTTAAAAGGTAATTAAATAATTTCGGCCCACAATTTAAAACAACCCAGTTAAAACCAATTTCAAATTAAAACCGAACGGATGGGATCAAGCCAGCCCAGCTAGATGAAATAAATGAGTTTTCAGGGCCCGATGAAAAGTCCGGAGGTCTGGTATCATGTGTATCTCTGGACGTAGGTCGTTCCAGAGGGCGGGTGCCGCCACAGAGAAGGCTCTCCCCCTGGGGGTCGCCAGCCGACATTGTCTGGTGGACGGCACCCTGAGTTCAAATGAGTATAAAGATTTAGTGCAAACTTAAGCTCTCTATAAAAATCTGACCTACTAACGGTCAAGGGAAATGAACAGGAGATAAGAGAGGCATTCAAGGTGGGCTGGATTTAGATCTCTTGTGGGTACGCAGGGCCTTGTGATTTATGATGTATTTGACTCCTCCTTCGGGCTCACCCTGGTCATCTCCTACAGATAGTATCTTTATGGAAGGCATTTTGTGGTGGACATTCACTACAGAGAGAGTGTTCATTGGGATTCCAGCTTGGATTATATGGATTTTATGGAGAACTAATGAGTGGAACTCCAAACTCAATGTTGTAGTACATGCACATGCAGAGTGCATGTGGAGGCCATATGTTGTCCCCAAGGCATTTTTGTGAGCCCCCCTCCCCACAACCCCTTTTCCCAGCTTTCGTGAATTTTCAGAAGTTAAAATTAAAGGGAGGGTTTTTAAGAGTGGAAAAGACGGAAGATGGAACATGGGAGGAGAAGGTAAAATTTAATGGTGGGTGGGGGCTAAGAAAAATGTGCTTTTGATCTGAATATGCCCACTTCCTCTTTGTCCCACTCTCATGTTTATTCCAGTGCTTTCCACAAGACTCATGTGTGGTCTCCACAAAAGGCCACGCATTCTTATTGTTGCATTTTCCCAGAAAGCTTAGCAGCCTTTCACCCTGGACTATTCCATTCCATTCAGTTCTTTCTGGATAAGAAGGAAGAAAAAAAAAATCCTGGTTAAGTTGGTTGTTATTTGAGCAATTATAAATTTGGGAAACTGGTTTATTCCAGCTTCTTTGGTAGATCTTCAGTTATGGCTTTGGGCTTGCTCCTTGCTGTAACTTATGGTTTGCCTTCCTAAAAGACATCTAAATACTAATATTAAACACTGCATATAAATATTAAAGATTATAATTAAATGGGTACTAATACCAAACCTGCAGCCAAGAAATTAAAAGACGCTTGCTCCTGGGGAGGAAAGCTATGGCAAATCTAGACAGCATACTAAAAAGCAGAGACATCACCCTGCCAACAAAAGTGCGTATAGTCAAAGCTATGGTTTTCCCAGTTGCAATGGATGACTGTGAAAGTTGGACCATAAAAAAGGCTGAGCGCAAAGAATTGAGGCCTTTGAACTCTGGTGCTGGAGAAGACTCTTGCGAGTCCCTTGGGCTGCAAGGCGATCAAACCAGTCAGTCCTAGAGGAGATTCCATTTAATCAAGAATGTAATGCAATAATTTTTATGAAGTATAAAGAAGAAAAGTGAAACACGTAGAAAAAATGAGATATACAAAAATTATCACTATAGAAAAAACAAGATATACAAAAATTATCCCCATGTCAGTTAATACTTAGTTGGGTAACCTTTAGTATGAATTATGGCCTTACATCTTCCCATGGAGTCTTTTAGTTCTGCAGCTTATAATGTGAAACCAAGATTGAATGATTGCTTCTATTAACTGGGTTTTATTGCTGGGTCGCTTCTGACTACCGTGTTTCCCCAAAAATAAGTCCCTGTCTTATATTTTTTTGAACCCTGAAATAAGCACTTGACCTTATTGCCATGCGTTCAAAAGCCCGATTGGGCTTATTATCAGGGAATGTCTAATTTTGGGGGAAACAGGGTAACAAGTTTCTTTAGTCAGCTCCATAGATTTTCAATTGGATGAAGGTCTGGGCTATTCCCAGGCCATTCCAGCAGTGGAATAGGATTATATTGAAACTCCAAAAAAAAAAAAAAAAAGTGGTGTTATTAGCCATCAAACCTCAAAAATACACTTTCCCAAAAAGGTTTCCACAATTTTGGCCACAACTGTAAGCCTGTTTTACTCATGGACTGGGGAGAAGATGGAAATAATATGGCGGAACAGGGTGCCAGGGAGAGATAGTATACTGATTAGGTGCAAGTGAAGAGAAGGCTTAAGAACTGAAATCTATAACTCATTCCGAGCAAGCAACTTATATACTTATAACACCAGAAAGGCTGGGCTAGAAGGAACACTCCATTTTATAAAATAGTAGCTGGGTAGTGCGTGATAGAGAAGTCCCATCAAAACTAGATTAAAATAACATCAAAGAATGAAAATAAGTGAATTCTGAGTTTAACTATGAACCTGTCTTTCCTGCTGTGTATCTGGATACTGCAGGAGCCTCAAAACCTTGATTAGCTTAGACACCAAAGGCCTGAACGATACGATGGATCGGCTCACGCAGTTGTAGATGGCATCAAAGCAATTGCAGACAAGAGTAGGCTGTAACCAATGCTACCATGCCTCATCAGTATCGGTGGGGTGTCCTAAAAACTTTTAAAAAAATATATACTCTATATCTCCGCCATTCCCATAATTTACTAATATCCATCTTCTACAGTCTAGTAATGTTGAAATATATTGGGGCTTAAGCTCACAACATTTCCAGCCAGTGTACTCCTGTTGTGGCCCACCAGCGGCCTGCGCGGATCGTGGTTGATCCCGACAACGAGGAGGCTGGTGTGGGGTGACGCCAGCAGCCTGCGCAGCCGGCACTCACGTTGGACAGTGAGGAGGCTGAAGAGGATGTGTTCCCAGAGGCAGAGTCTCAGCCTGGGCCTTCAGAACCTCCAGAGGTTCCTTCAAGTGGAGAGACCGAAGTGGAGAAGCCTCTCCTCAATGCTCGAGCATGCAGGGCTGCCAAAAGGCAGAAGTGGCTACTCAGGAGGAGGAGGTCTCCTCGAGAGTAAGGTTTGAGGATAATTGGCCATTCCCTTAGCCTATTTAAATCGTATGCAGTTAGTAATTTCTTGCTGGAAACAACGTGTAATTATTAAAGAGCATTTTTGAAGAGTGAGTGTCTTATCGTATCTTGTCTTCGGGGCTAGTTGCCAACCTTTGCCGTACTTTTTTTATTCTTGGTACATTATAACTTTGATAAGGACCGTTGGTGTGTGTCACAATCCTTGGGAATCTGGAGCTGCGGCAGAACAACTCCTAACATCTGGAGAACAATGTAGGCAAAACCCAGCTGATATTGTGATAGTGGATATTTTCATGGCTCAGGGGGATGGGCACATGAAAAGGATGATTCAGGATATTATAGATATAAGTTATAGAATAGAATTCTTTATTGGCCAAGTGTGCTTGGACACACAAGGAATTTGTCTTTGGTGCATATGCTCTCAGGGTACATAAGGAGAATAAAATACATTAATCAAGAATAGAAAGATACAACACAGTGATAGTCAAGGTTACTAATAAGCTATCAAATCGTACTTGGAAACAATAAAAACAATATAAATTGAAAGAAACAAGTGACATGGTTATAGTAATAGGTGGGAAGAGATACAGTAGATACCAGTAAGGAACAGAATAATAATAATAATAATAATAATAATAATAATAATAATAATAATAATAATAATAATAATAATAATTAATAATAATACAGTCTTAGTAAATTATTTGACAGTGTTGTGGGAATTAGTTGTTTAGCAGAGTGATAGCATGGGGGAAAAACTGCCCTTGTGTCTTGGTGTGCAGTGCTCTATAGTGTCGTTTTGAGGGTAGGAGTTGAAACAGTTTATGTCCAGGATGCGAGGGGTCTGTAGATATTTTCACAGCCCTCTTTTTGACTCGCGCAGTATACAGGTCCTCCATGGAAGGCAGGTTGGTAGTCATTGTTTTTTCTGCGGTTCTAATTATCCTCTGAAATCTGTGTCTGTCTTGTTTAGTTGCAGAGCCAAACCTGGTCAATGGGCCAGGCGTTATCCTGTGCTGGAAACTGATTTTTCCTTTTTTCCCCCTCCACAAATCTTTAGACTTGACATGTGTAGAAATGATGTGTGTTTGATTCAAAGACTAGAAGGGGCTTCTGAATACCCCGGAGATCATATTCTTGCTCAGGAGAAGACACAGCAAAGACCAAAGGTATGAAAGCAAAACTTGACTCTTGCAACATTAAGCCGTAATGTCTTTCGGCTTAGCATGTCCTGTGAATCACGGTTAATTTAAAACGGTGGAGCATTGTCTGGATTCCCAGGAGGGAGGGGCTGATTTCCGGAGGAGCAAGAGACGACACCGTTTAGATGGTTTGTGTGAGAGAAAGAGAGTGAAGGCAGCTCCTCCTTAAAAGTCCCCAGAGTATATGCTTTATGATGCATGTATTCTGCTTTTCTTTTGAAGGATTTCTATTTATAGTGAAGAACAATAGAGAAATTTGCTTAGAAGAATGTAAACCTGTCTTCCTTGGGTTTTGGAGCCTGATAGTTAAGAAGATCATAACTTTTTGCAAGGATGTGCAACCCAGCCACCGGACCTACCCAGTGGTGAAATGCTCTGAAGTCTGCTACCGCTTCGCTTCGCTATTGGTTTCGCGTACCAAATGCACACCGCATGTGCTACCGCGCAGCACTGAAAAAGGACGATTAAGAAACCTTTTCTAAGGTAAGTAGAACAGCGAGGGGGGGGAAACAGCTGTGCCGTGCGATTTAGATTCCCTAGAAAGTAGGATTTCCTGCTTTCTAGCAAATATAAATCACGCAGCACAGCTGATCATCGGAAATACCGGTTTGTCTGAACCGGTATCTTTTATTACTACCGGTTCAGTCGAACCGGTCTGAACTGGGAGCATTTCACCCCTGGACCTACCTAGCAATTTCTTTAAAAAAAAAAAAACACCCAGAAAATTGCTATAAATGCACTTCCCCCAAATAGGGGTGGGCAATTATTATCCTTTACATCCTGTGGACTTCAACTCCCAGGATTCCTGAGCCAGTATGTCTGGCTCAGGAATTCTGGGAGTTGAAGTCCACAGGTTATAAAAGGGGCCATAATTATCCCTGCTCTGGAATGATCAAATATGGTCTAAAACAGTACAACAGAACAGCTTGATATATTTCTCTCCAAAGCAGGGGTGAAATGCTCCTGGATCGGACCGGATCGCCCGATCCGGTAGTGATTTTTCCCCTCTGGTTCGGCGATCCGGTAGTGATCGCCACCTGGGTGTCATTACTTCCTGGTTTTAATCAGGAAGTAATGTTTTTTTACCTTCTGCGCATGTGACGCAAGCAAGCAAAGAGAGTGTATGCGCACGGCACATGTGCTTCCAAACCAGTAAGGAAGGTAAGTAGATTTCATCCCTGCTCCAAAGATTTTTTTTTTTTTAAAAAAAAGACATAGCCAATGTTCGGGTCTTATTTTGGATTACATCCTTCTGTAAATGCACAGGGAAACATGCATTTGAAGTCAACAAGATGGGAGGGTCAGTGTATGAGATCCACGTCTCCTCCATGTTCAAAACGCCAGTGTGCTTTGTATTCTTCCCATCCTATGGACTTTAATGCTCGGCGTAGAATATTTTTCTAGCAACAGCCAGCCAAGCCATTTCCTTCCCAGAACATGTTTCTGGCATCATCTATGGCTCGCTGTTTGCTGGACTTGACAACGTGCCAGACATTAGCATCTTTATGTATTCCTGATTCAGGCAGAACTCCAAAAGTAAGCGATGGAAGTCCTGCCCAGACAAACACTTACAGAATTACTCCCAACCTTGGAGATCAGACTATATAAAGCTACACAAAGAGCACACTGGCGTTCTGAGCTTTTGCAGAGAAGGGCCCCTTGATGGATCTCCACCACCATGGCTATTTCTTCACTTTTGTTGTTGTTGCTGCTGTTGTTTTTCCACTATGGTCTACTTCAAAAAGAAACACAGCAGCATGGATGTTCACCACCCCACTGTTACTTTTCCTGGATCAAGGGGGCATGGATCAGGTGGCCTGGAAGAGTGGCACAATTGTCTTCTATTCAACTGCCTAGCTCTGGTGGTCTCTGAATGTGATAGGAATCTTAAAAGTCCTCTCAGTGGTTGCCTCAAACAAGATGTACTGAGAGATCAATCCAAGAATCGAACCTAAGAAGTCAAGTCAGGGAGCTATAAAAAACTCAGAACCAAGGGAAATAATTGTCCCAGACAAAAGAACCGAGGTCTTTGAACTATGGTGCTGGAGAAGACTCCTGCGAGTCCCTTGGACTGCAAGGGGATCCAACTGGTCAGTCCTAGAGGAGATCAACCCTGACTGCTCTTTAGAAGGCCAGATCCTGAAGATGGAACTCAAATACTTTGGCCACCTAATGAGAAGGAAGGACTCACTGGAGAAGAGCCTAATGCTGGGAAAGACTGAGGGCCAAAGAAGAAGGGGATGGCAGAGAACGAGGTGGCTGGATGGAGTCATTGAAGCCATTGGCGGGAGCTTAAATGGACTCCGGAGGATGGTAGAGGACAGGAAGCCCTGGAGGAATATTGTCCATGGGGTCGGGATGGGTCGGACATGACTTCGCAACTAACAAAAACAACAAATGTCTTCTTAGGAAGTCCTTCCTTTTGAACATAACAAGTGGTCAGTTTGAGTGGACAGAGCTGTCTGAAACAAGGAAAAGTTTGATTGCCCTAAGAGATAACAGAATAACAGAGCAAGAAGGGACTTTGGAAGTCTTCTAGCTTAGCCATCTGTTCAAGCAGGAGGCCCTATAGCATTTCAGACAAATGGCTGTCCAATCTCTTCTGAAAAATCTCCAGTGATGGAGCACCTACCACTTCTGGAGGCAAACCGTTCCACTGATTAATTGTTTTCTCTGCCAGGAAATCTCTCCTTAGTTCTAGGTTCACATCTAGATATACTAAATATTGTAACCTTTTCTTGCCTAGGAAGCTGTAAATGAGAATCTGGCCTATTCTGGACATCTGAAATGAGATGAGAGTATCAGGTTCAATCCTGTTGGTGTTCTAGTGGACAAAATCTCCTGAAGAACTCTGACACAGCCTATGTCAATCCAATATGAGGCCAGCTGGTAGTCCAACCTGTTGTTGTTAGTCGCAAAGTCATGTCCGACTCATCGCAACCCGATGGATAATGTTCCTCCAGGCCTTCCTGTCCTCTACCATCCCGCAGAGTCCATTTAAGCTTTTTGGATGAGAAGTGAAATGACTTCAAAGAAACAGGTAAGTCCAGTTGCCTCTTGCAAAAGTACCTTTGGAACATCTGATGGAATTAGTAAGATACACCAAAAAAGCCACATGAATAATATTTCCTCCAGGATTTGAGGGAGATTTAGCAAAGTTACCTTCAAGTTCCATCTGAAGTTGGAGCAGAAGAGGCATTCAGACTTGGTTCTTTTCACCCTGCATCAGATGGGTTGGGATTCCCTGTGCTGTAGGTGTCTTTGTTATTTATCAGGAGCTTCTTTTGGACATCTCCTTCATCTTCCCCATCTAAGTTTGTTACTTTCCAGGCCAGTACCAGTGTCTAATGAAAACCAGGAGAAGTCTTGACAAAGGTCAAGTGCCAATGTAAAATCAGGGTACAGCAAATTCCAAATAGACCTTTTCTGTCTCCATGTGTGTTTGGCCTGGCACACAGAATATCCCTCATGCTCAAAATAATAATGCGAAACATTCTTGTTCCCTTCTGAATCTCTGCCAGAGAGAAATCACATCCAGGCAAATGAGGAAAATGAAACAGAATCGTGTGCCATAATGGGAATCAAGAGAAAACAGAACGATAGGATGTCTTTAAAAAGAGAGGGGGAGGAGAAGACAGATGAAAATGCGAAAAACAGAGAAGAAAAGTGTTTGTGAATGGAATGTGGTCAATGAAAGTTGGGAAAAGGAGACATTACCATTTGTGGGCCAAGATGACCATTAGCCTCGCGAAGTAGCAATCCTGTGTGGCTCAGGAGCTGCCATTCAAATTGAGTCAATAGGACTGGGATAGTGGTTTCTCCCCACAGCATTGAAAAATATTGTTGAATTTGTTTGGGTGGGAAAATTGGACAAGCTGGCATTTTTCAGACAATAGGATGGTGGCCTTCAATGGTCCCATGACTAGTCCAAGCCTAGGAAAATGAGATGAGGAAATATCTTGAGAACCCGCTAACTGAGCTGCTCGTACATGGATACTTCCTAACAAAACAAGACATGTTTTTCTCTTAGGGAACATATCACAATTGGAAAAACCCTTCCACAGCTCTGAATAGAATAGCGTAGAGTAGGGTAGGGTAGGGTAGGATAGGACAGGACAGGACAGGACAGAATAGAATAGAATAACAGAGTTGGAAGGGACCTTGGAGGTCTTCTAGTCCAACCCCCTGCTTAGGCAGGAAACCCTACACCACTTCAGACAAATGGTTATCCAACTTCTTAAAAACTTCCAGCATTGGAGCATTCACAACTTCTGGAGGCAAGTTGTTCCACTGGTTAATTGTTCTGACTGTCAGGAAATTTCTCCTTAGTTCTAGGTTGCTACTCTCCTTGATTAGTTTCCACCCATTGCTTCTTGTCCTGCCATCAGGTGCTTTGGAAAATAGCTTGGCTCCCTCTTCTTTGTGGCAACCCCTGAGATATTGGAACACTGCTATCATGTCACCCCTAGTCCTTCTTTTCATCAGAGTAGACATACCCAGTTCCTGCAACCGTTCTTCATATGTTTTAGCCTCCAGTCCCCTAATGAAGATATTATGATTCATCCAAGTGAAAATCTCTAGGATTTTCTGGGGCAGAAGGAAAAGGGGAACTTCAATGGGTTCCTATTGGAAAAACAAAGATGCTATCCTGATGCCATTCATAATATGAATCACAGGAGGAGCAGTGGTGGTTGACACAGAGAGATGGTTCCCCACCACCATCACTACCGTCGTTCTCATCATCCAGCTGAATTCAAGTATCTCAGGGAGGGTTCCTGCTTTAATTGCTTCTCTTCTGTAGGGTCTGGCCTTACTTCTGCCAACAGAGTTGTGGGGATTTAATTTGGGATTTAAAAAATTGCTTATAGGGAGCTGGAGTGAAGCAGAAAGAAGCTAAGCGTAATTGGTGGGGGATGGAATTTCCTGGATGATTTTTTTCCCCCATTATAAAGGTTCCTGGATGGTTTTACACAATCTGTTCCAATCATTGTGGTCGTTGGTGTTGGGGGGAAATAAAAGCTATAAGGTATTCCCTTATATGGCTAAACAAGAGAACCTATGCAGAGTCTGGTTGTAACAATTAAGCGACGATGTAAAGAATGCTCCCCTGAGTTAAACCCTGAAGGTCATTTAAGCTGCCGGGAAAAATATATTGACCATGAAGGGGAATGTTAGAAAAACTCTTCTAAGGTTACTCTTTAGCCTGAGAAGTGGCTGGTTTTGAGATCAGAAAGCTGGAATGCTGCTGATGCTGTTGAGTCATGTCTTTGCTTCCAAATCTTTTTCACCTGCTGGACATCAAAGAAAGTCCTTCTTTGAATCGCTGCAATCTCAGGCCCTCTTGGATTATCTTCCCTTCCCTTCCCTTCCCTTCCCTTCCTTTCTTTTCCCTTCTCTTCCCTTCCCTTCCTTTCTCTTCCCTTCCCTTCCTCCTTCCCTTCCTTTCTCTTCTCTTCCCTTCCCTTCCCTTATCTTCCTTTCCTTTCCCTTCTCTTCCCTTCCTTTCTCTTCCCTTCTCTTCTCTTCCCTTCCTTTCTCTTCCCTTCCCTTCCTCCTTTCCTTCCTTTCTCTTCCCTTCCCTTCTCTTCCTTTCCCTTCCTTTCCTTTCCTTTCCTTTTCCTTCCCTTCCCTTCTCTTCTCTTCCCTTCTCTTCCCTTCCCTTATCTTCCTTTCCCTTCCCTTCTCTTCCCTTCCTTTCCCTTCCTTCCCTTCCTGCTTCCTTGCTACCTCTCTGTACTCCTTCTCTCTTTCCTTCCCTCCTTCCCTCCTCCCCTTCCCTCCCCCTCTTCTTTCTTTCTTTCTTTCTTTCTTTCTTTCTTTCTTTCTTTCTTTCTTTCTTTCTTTCTTCTTTCTCTCTCTCTGTCGTCTCTCTCTCTCTCTCTCTCTCTCTCTCTCTCTCTCTCTCTCTCTCTCTCTCTCTCTCTCTCTCTCTCTCTCTCTCTCTCTCTCTCCAACTTTCGATAAACCTTTGTGCGGGTTGCTCTTTTTCCAAGCAGCTCCAGGGTAACATTGGCAAAAAAAGAAAAAGGAAAAAAAAAAAGACAAAAAAAAAGAACCACACTGTAAAAGTTTTCCTTCTCCTTTTTTTCTGATCTCATTGCCAGAGAAGTCTAGAATTTCTACCTTTCCCCCCTTTTTCCATTTTCTTTTCTTTTGAAACCTGAGGCAAGAGAATTCAGTCTCGCTTGCTAACGAAAGGAACGGAGTTTGACCACTGGGTATTATATCTCCACCATGTTCAGGTCACAGTGGTCACTCTTAGTAGGCATCTAAAGGCTGTGTTCTCGGGCCTAAATTTGCTGTGATGAAAATGCATGTGTGGTTTTGAGGGCACATCCTTTTTATCATGTGTGGCACGACCCCCCCAAGACTACTGAGCCAATTCATACCCAAAAACTGGTCTAGAACTGCCTTTGTTTCCATTTAAGAAAGATGAATGTCTGGAGAAACCGTTTGTAGCAAACATAGCTCCTTTGATTTGGTTTAAAAAGAGTTTTCCCTTTTTAACTTCCCTGCCTGCCTTGTTTTTGGTCAAAATGGCTACATTCAAACTAAGTGGAAAAAAAAATATTTTCTAAATGTAGCAAGTTAAAAAAATCTCATGAGCAGCCTATTGGGTATACAAAAGCATTCCAGTAAGTCCTCGCTTACCGACTGTTTTTCCCCAGCTACGGACCCCAAAGAATGCAGCACACACAAAATCTATACAAAGCTTATTTTACTCAAATAACTCAGTCTTTTTCAACCAAAGGCTGTTAATGAACTGTCTTACCAGCCTACCAGAATTCTAAGATAAGGTAATCACAGTCTTACTAGAGTTGGCAGAAAGCCCAGAAACAATTTTGCAGAGAAGGAGAGCGAACTAAAGTTGTTCCCTACAGCTTGCTGCAATCGGCGTTCCTCCTTAAATAGGCTAAGGAAGTGGCCAATTAGCCCCAAGCTTTACTCTCGAGGAGACCTCCTCCTGAGGAGCCACTCCTGCCTTTTTGCGCGCCCGTGCATTGAGAAGAGGCTCCTCCTCTTCGTCCTCTTCACTTAAAGGAGCTTCTGGAGGTTCTGAAGGCCCTGGCTGAATCCCCGCCTCTGGCACCATATTTTCTCCAGCCTCCTCATTGTCCGACTCGAGCGTCAGATGCACAGGCTGCTGGCGCAGCACCACACCAGCCAGTTTTTCTTGAAGGAGTTTTGTTACCCAATGAAGTAACATCATCAGTGTTAGAAAGGAATGGGGTTTGAGAAGAAGAGGAGGAGGACGTCAACTGTGGGGTCCTTGGTGCTCTCTGACCTTGGTGGTTTTCTTGCAGAAGTTTCATTACCAACCAACTAACATCAACAGTGTGAGTAGGGAGTGGTCTTTGTTTATATACAAGTGGTCCCTTGATCAGTCCATTGTTTACTGTTAGCTTGTTTGTCTGAATTGGTAACTCCTTGATTGAGGTTTTGTTGACTTCTTACTTCTCCTAATGAAGGAACCACCAAGAATATCCACACCAACACTAACAGGGTATATAAATGGAGAGAAAACCCCACTTCCTTCTCACATGGATGATGTTACCTGGCTATCTAATGAAATATCTGCAAGAAAAGAACCAAGCTCAGAGAGCATCAAGGGTCTCAAAACCACCTCCAATGTCAGAGGCAACGAGGTCCTGGATATCAGCTGCTGAAGAACCCGAGTAGAAGAGGACAACTAAATTGTTGGGAACTCCCTAGCAAAATTGGAGCCTTTTAGTACCATGTTTCCCCCAAAATAAGACCGGGTCTTATATTAATTTTTGCTCCAAAAGACGCATTATGGCTTATTTTCTGGTTAGGTCTTATTTTGGGGGAAATACAGTACTAATAGAAATTCTATTCTATTCTATTCTATTCTATTCTATTCTATTCTATTCTATTCTATTCTATTCTATTCTATTCTATTCTCTATTCTATTCTATTCTATTCTATTCTATTCTATTCTTTCTTCTACTCTCTTCTACTCTACTTCTATTCTATTCTATTCTATTCTATTCTATTCTACTCTATTCTATTCTCCATTATTTTCTCTTCTCTCTTCTACTCTCTTCTACACTCTTCTACTCTACTCTACTCTACTTCTATTGTATTTTATTCTATTCTCCATTATTCGTTTCTTTTCTCTCTTCTTCTCTCTTCTACTCTAGTCTCTTCTACTCTACTCTACTCTACTTCTATTCTATTCTATTCTATTCTATTCTATTCTATTCTATTCTATTCTATTCTATTCACCTCCGTCTACTGACAATCTTAACTGGGGCTTATTTTTGGGGTAGGGCTTATATTACAAGCATCCTGGGGGAAAAATCATGCTAAGGCTTATTTTTCGGTTGGGTCTTATTTTTGGGGAAACAGGGATAGGAGCCAACAAATTCTAAGTTCCTTCCACCCTTGTCAGTTTTTGAAATCCTTCCAAATTTTGGAGAAGGATCCAGGTGACCCGTGGCATGTGATCTCTGCGATTTACAGAATAAAAGAGGGCCTCAAGATCATTTCATACAAGCATCTTTTGACTTCCTGGGAGATTTGGTGCGCTGCCCATCTATCCTTCTCCCTGTGTTAATATTATCTTTATAGTCCTAAGAAGAGATTAGCTGTTTCGCCCCTCAAGCCAATCATTAGAAAGATAGATCTTCTTAACAGCTATTATGCTGATTTGTTTTGAAAAGATGAAGGAACTCCACTTTGCATCTTATGTTAATATTGGGATTATTTCTGGTGTACAAACACCCTTGATGTCTCAAAACGTACAGCAGTTAAGAGGGGAAGAAAGGGGTGAAATGTCAAAAGGAAACCTTACAAGAGTTTTCATCACGGAAAAAAACATTCCCACGGCCCTGAAAAAACCCGATTTATGTCCATTTTTCACATTTATGACCTTTGCAGCATCCCCGTGGGCATGTGACTTACATTCAGATGCTAGGCAACTGGTTCATACTTATGACGGTCGCAGAGTCCCTGGGTCAGGTGGCCCCCTTTTGTGGCCACCTTGGCAAGCAATGGGAAAGCCAGATCCGCTTAACAACGATGTTACTAATTTCACCACAAGTGCAGGGATTCACTCAACCAATGTGGCGAGAAAAGTCATTAAGAGGGAGCGACATAAATTCTGGGCTCAGTTGTGGTCGTAAATCGAGGACTACCTGTATCGAGTAGAGAGTTACATCCTTAACAGAGCATGGTGCAGGTATTTCGGCTACGTTCTTGTGGCTTTAAATTTTTATACAGGTAGTCCTCGACTTACAACCACAACTGAGCCCAACATTTCGGTCACCAAGTGAGACAGTTGTTAAGTGAGTTTTGCCCCATTTTCGACCTTTCTTGCCACAGTTGTAAAGTTGTATTCTGCAAAGTGTGTTGAGAATAACAAAAAAACATTCCATAGACATTCCATTTAAGGATATTGTGTAACACCTTCTTGTTTTCTGGATATCCTTCCTTTCTCCCTCCCTCCCTCCCTCCCTCTCCTTCCTTCCTTCCCTCCCTCTCCTTCCTCCCTCTCTCTCCTTCCTTTCTCCCTCCTTCCCCTCTTTCCACTTCCTCCCTCCCTCTCCTTTCTTCCTTCCCTCCCTCCCTTTCTTCCCTTTCTCTCCTTCCTTTCTCCCTCCTTCTCCTCTTTCCACTTCCTCCCTCCCTCTCCTTTCTTCCTTCCCTCCCTCCCTTTCTTCCCTTTCTCTCCTTCCTTTCTCCCTCCTTCCCCTCTTTCCACTTCCTCCCTCCCTCCCTCACTCTCCTTCCTTCCTCCCTTCCTCTCTTTCCTTTTTCCCTCCTTCCCCTCTTTCCACTTCCTCCCTCCCTCTCCTTCCATCCTTCCCTCCCTCCCTCCCTTTCTTCCCTTTCTCTCCTTCCTTTCTCCCTCCTTCTCCTCTTTCCACTTCCTCCCTCCCTCTCCTTCCATCCTTCCCTCCCTCCCTCCCTTTCTTCCCTTTCTCTCCTTCCTTTCTCCCTCCTTCCCCTCTTTCCACTTCCTCCCTCCCTCTCCTTCCATCCTTCCCTCCCTCCCTCCCTTTCTTCCCTTTCTCTCCTTCCTTTCTCCCTCCTTCTCCTCTTTCCACTTCCTCCCTCCCTCCCTCCTCTCCCTCCCTCCCTTTCTTCCCTCCTCTCCTTCCTTTCTCCCTCCTTCCCCTCTTTCCACTTCCTCCCTCCCTCCCTCCCTCCTTTCCTTCCTTCCTTCCTTTCCCCCATTGACTTTGCTTGTCAGAAGGTCACAGAAAGGGACGGAGGGCTGCCTGTACTGCAAGGATGAGAACAACCTCTGCGCACCATCCAAACGTTGGAAGTTAACCAAGCGGTTGAGTGGGATCACCGCTCCATCACCCTCCCCCCCACCCTTTTCATCGCTACCATCCAAATTTGCAAGACGGAGACGGAAGCCCTCCTCTCTCATGTGTTGCCTCTGCCAGAGCCCCTTGTAAAATCCAGGATGTATTTTGGGAACATCTTGGGACGCCTCTCTCCAAACCTTGTGCCCCCTCCTCCCCCCCCCATACAAACCCACGCACGTTTGTTAACCGGCTGTGGCCTCCATCCCTCGGCTGCCTGTTGAAATATGCGGCTGGGGTAGCAGGAAGTGTTTGTCAAGCATTTCCCTGCTTTTCATTACGCAAGGCAGTTCTCAGGGGAGAGGAATCTTAAGTTCTTTGAAGTCCTTTGTGATGGCTGTCTAATCTGTGGAAGAGGATTACTTTTTCTGCCAGGAGCACATGACAGCTCGGTAATTAATGAGCATCATAAAATTATATTTTACCATTGGTTACCCATTAGAAAACCCGGGACGGTTGTCATCTCAGACAAAACCATGCCGATTCTCAATTTATCCCAACATCAAAGGGAATCTCCTACTGGCTTCCTCCTGAATGCTCTAATTGTGTTTGCGTTTGGTGCGGATGGTGCTGAGACAAGACTCTGGGGGGGGGGGGGAGAAAGGCACAAGGTCCTCTGATTTGCTACATGGCCCCAGACTTCTTTGGAGACCTGGACAGGAGGGGGAGCGGGATGACAAACAAACAAAAAAAGCAGCAGCATCCTGAATGTGCGACAGTGGTGCCTCTTTTATTGGGGACGCCCTGCTTCTCTTTTCCTGACCTTCATTCTGGATAGACCTTTTTTCGTTTGTTTGTTTTTAGTTTTCTTTTGGAGAGCCTGGGAATGGATTTTGGGTTCTGCACAGGGTTGAGAATAAAAGAAAAATATTCCTTATACAGTCCACTTAAGGACATTGTGTAATAACCATCTTGTTTTCTGGGTTTTCTCCCTCTTTCCCTCCCTCCCCCCCTTCCTTCCTCCCCTTCCCTCCTACCTTCCTGTCTTCCTCTCTCCCTTTTTCCCCTTTCCTTCCTTCCTTCCTTCCTTCCTTCCTTCCTTCCTTCCTTCTTTCCTTCCTCTCCCTCCCTCCCTCCCTCCCCCCTTCCTTCCTTCCTCCCGTTCCCTCCTACCTTCCTTTCTTCCTCTCTTTCTCCCCTTTCCTTCCTTCCTTCCTTCCTTCTTTCCTTCCTCTCCCTCCCTCCCTCCCTCCCTCCCTCCCTCCCCCCTTCCTTCCTTCCTCCCATTCCCTCCTACCTTCCTTTCTTCCTCTCTCCTTTTCTCCGGTCAAGAAGCACAAAATGTGTACTCTGGTTTCCGGACCCATCAGTTAAAAAAACGAGAAGAATTCAATTAAAAATAAAATCGAAAAATTAACACTCGCCCCGTTAGGAAAACCGCTTCCCGCTGAGCCAAGGCACCAGGAAACAGTTTGTGAGAGAAAGAGGAAGAAAACACCCTCGGAGCATTGTTTTTCTGGACGCAAACATACACAAGTTATTAGAACAGGAGATCAAAGGTGGAGTCCCACTGTTTTCTGTTCAATGCCTCCATTGTGCTTGTATATTGAAGCCTGGTAGAAAGTTAGAATGGGGGAGGCGAAGGATGGGGGGGGAGCAGGAAAGGAAGCCCTTTGTACAAAGATACTTGTCACAAAGAGAAACTCATAAAAGGTAATGTAAGGAAAGGCACCAGGTGGAGTATAAACCACCCTTCTTGTTAAGAAATGCAAATAACACCCCCCACCTACATTAAAAAAAAAAACACGTCTCCCTTGTCATTTCTCTGGATGCTGGAGGATTTATTGAAGTCCAGAAAACTGCTGATTTCCACCCCGCCTCTCCTCCTTTCACCCTCTTATCCTTCTTTTATTTATCGGAATAAACACCGTTCGTTTGTGATTACTGGTGGGGAAAAAAAGTTTTTCTACCTTCTCAGCAAAATACCTGTTAAGTTTAAGGGGGATGAAACTTCACTTCAGCAAAATGTTTGCTGCAAGACAAAAGAACTGACGCTTGGAGAAAAAAAAAACACTTTTTGGGAAAAAAAATAATAATAATTCTCCAAGCCTTGTGGTGGGTGGGTGGGTGGGTGGGTGGGGGGTCATCCTTGTTTAGAAAGGACAATCCAGCAGGTTGTGTGAGTAGGAGAAGTTCTCCTTTGTCCTTCTTAGGTACACTGAAGATCAAAAAACTAATAAATGCAAACAAATATATATGTATATCTATATTTTAGGCATTTTCAGCAATGCTGATAAGTGACACTCTCTTTTTCTCTTTAATGATATTTTAAGACCAGTGGTTCGTACCACGGATCCCCTTTAAATACCTTTTGTGGCCACGGACCATGGCCACGGACCACCAAGACTTAATATTTAAATGGGTGGAAACTAATCAAGGAGAGAAGCAACTTAGAACTAAGGAGAAATTTCCTGACAGTTAGAACAATTAATAAGTGGAACAACTTGCCTCCAGAAGTTGTGAATGCTCCAACACTGGAAGTTTTTAAGAAGATGTTGGATAACCATTTGTCTGAAGTGATGTAGAGTTTCCTGCCTAAGCAGGGGGATGGACTAGAAGACCTCCAAGGGCCCTTCCAACTCTGCTATTCTATTTTCCTAGCATCAGGGTCTTTTCCAATGGGTCCTTTCTTCTCCTTTGGTGGTGGCACAATCTAGTGGTGGGTTGCTACCAGTTCGCCCCGGAGCAGGCAAACTGGTAGCGGTGGCGGGAGGCTCCACCGACCCACCCAGACGCTTCTGGGCATGTGCAAAAGCTTCTGTGCATGGGCAGATGCGTCATGCCCACGAGCGAGTGCTTGTGCATCCACAAATGAACCGGTAGCAATGGATTTTGAAACCCACCCCTGGCACAATCCTCTGTACCAGAAGAGGTGGATAATGCTACTAGAATTCATTTGCAATGTTGAATGAATACCTTTGAAACTCTTCTCTGGGATACGGCCAATCATGTAAAACTGATAAAGCTAAATCATAATATTTCTTCCAGCCTTCGCAATACAACAAGAGGAAACAGAATATTACTTAGTGTGGGAGAAACGGTATGAATGGTTGGAGGAGGGAGATATAAGGAAGGGAAAAAATAAATAATGGTTGAAATGGGAGTTGAAGTATTATCGCTAATATGAGGAAACAAAAACTGTAGAAATAGAAGTGGGTACATCGTATTGTTATGTATATAGGTAAATAAATAAATATTAGAAGTATATGTCTAAAAGATATAGTAGAAATAAGGGAGGAAAAATGTGTAAGTATGACATTTTTGACCGACGCGAAACTGTTGAAACAGAAAAAGTGCCAAAGCTTTCTTTTTGTTTTTAAAAAAGTTTAATAAAAAAAAATCTATCAAAGAAAAAAAAATGAACGTCTTTCCCTAGAATGATGGGGTTTTTTTTGAAAAATGACGCTTGTTTGGACAACCGATGCACCATTTATAGAGCGACGGATGAGTATATCTGAGCTTGTATGGTGAGTGGGAAAAAAAACCCACAAGTTAAATATAAGGTGTTGCAAGATGCAAAGGGAAGAACAGGGTTGGGTTTTTCTGGCTTGAGGTGGTTTTGCAGCTGGTGTGGATTGAAGTTCTACCTGCTTTTGATGTGCATGGCTTATAATTTTTGTCTTCATCCTACTGTGGTTGACTTCGCTCAGTGTCTGTGTTTAATGAAAAGAAGGATTAGAAGGGGACATGATAGCGGTGTTCCAGTATCAAAAGGGCTGCCACCAACAAGAGAGAGGTCAACCTATTCTCCAAAGCACCTGAAGGCAGGACAAGAAGCAACGGATGGAAACTAATCAAGGAGAGAAGCAACCTAGAACTAAAAGAAATTTCCTGACAGTGAGAACAATAAACCAGTAGAACAGCTTGTCTCCAGAAGTTGTGGGTGCTCCAAGAACTGGAGGATTTTAAGAAGAGATTGGACAAGCATTTGTC
The DNA here is from genome assembly GCA_022577455.1 of Arizona elegans. Classification (NCBI taxonomy): domain Eukaryota; kingdom Metazoa; phylum Chordata; class Lepidosauria; order Squamata; family Colubridae; genus Arizona; species Arizona elegans. The sequence continues at coordinate 3,401,971 of JAKOOJ010000014.1, read as the reverse complement.
TGAAATGGTTTAGGGTTTCCTTTTTCAGCAGCAGGTTGGACTAGAAGACCTCCAAAGTCCCTTCCAACTCTGTTATTCTATTCTATTTTAGCCTTCAAGGCCACCCATCCACTTGGTGCAGGAATCCAGTTTATTGTGGAATTTATTTATGTATCTCCCATCTATTTATCTCTTGGACCCAAAGGAAACATCTTTCTGTAAACAACACGGGAGGGTACCAGCTTTTTTTTTTTAAAGAACATCTGAACATTTGCTTCATAGTATTGCTTTATTTATGTGCCGGCTTGTGCAACTTTTGACGGATCGGTTCAGCAATTAGCAAGCTGTTCCTGACACAGCTGATCTATGAAGATTTTCTTAACAGCTCCAAATAACCCAATCCAGGAGCCAGCGTTTCCTAAACATGGGGATATAATCGAGTTCATCCTGCTATTTTTATTTATTAAGTTGGTGTGGGGCCATCTCCTTCCTTTCTTTTTTGCCTCCCTTTACAGGAAGAAGGAAATCGTTCCTTGCCTCTTTCAATTTAGCGGGGGTTTTTTTTTTCCAGCCACAAGTAACGATTCCCATCTTAAATGGGCGTGTAAAAAACTTTTGAAGTGTGCTATTTGGAATGGGGAAATGCATTGTTCGAATGTTGGTTTTCATTGTTATTTTCAGAGCACGGGCTGAGAACGGGTTTAGTTTAGTTTAGTTTAGTTTAGTTTAGTTTATTGTCACTGCACATGGTACAACGAAATGAAATGCCGTCTTCAGTGTACATTATAACTATAAAAATAAAAACACAAATATGCATCCTATACATATTCCTTATACATTCTATATAATTGAAATTGAAACTGAAAATTTCTATCCCCTCTGAGGCGCAAAAGTTTCTTTTTCCGCGTCAGCTCTCTGCACAAGTTTTCGCCTGTTTGATTCGAATGAAAGGCAAATGGGGGGGAAAATTCACAGCCACTCCACTGTCTGCATCGGGAGATCCCAAACCCTTCCAAAAAAGAAAAAGAAAAAAGAAAATTCCACTGCGGTCACTGGGTTAAACGAGAGGCCCTCTTCATCATTATTACAGTTTTATGAATGGTGTCCCTTACTCTAATATTTCACTTTTTAACATGCTCCTTTGAGGGGGGGAGGTGTGGTGAAAAGGGGGGGGGGGGGGAGAGAGAGAGAGAGAGAGAGAGAGAGAGAGAGAGAGAGAGAGAAAAGACTTTGTATCTGAAAGTGGTTAAAACCTCATTGTAATTATATTGTGCATTCCTCCGCCACCCCCTCCTCAAATCCTCACAATCGTTTTTTTTTTAAGAACAACATTTTGTGGTCCAGATTTCATCAGCGCCTGAAAAATCGCTTGATAAAATGGAGCAAAGATCTTGGGGCACCTCAAGGGTTCTTGATCAAGGAGGCTTCTGAAGATGTTCTAGATCAGGGCAGGCGTGAAATCCAGCAGGTTCTGACAGGTTCTGGAGAACCGGTAGTGGAAATTTTGAGTAGTTTGGAGAACTGGCAAATTCTGGCTGGCCCCAGAGTGGGGTGGGAATGGGGATTATGCAGTATCCTTCCCCTGCCATGCCCACCAAGCCACGCCCACAGAACTGGTAGTAAAAAAAATTTGAATTTCACCATTGGATCAGGGGTGTCAAACTCAAGGCCCAGATCCAGCCTGCGGGGTGCTTAGATCTGGCCTGGAAATAGGAAGGACCGGCCCACTTGTGGCCCTCCCGAGCTCCGTTTTCACTGGCAGAGGGTTGCAGGAGGCCATCCCATCCAAAAACGGAGCTCAGGAGCCCGTTTTCGCTGGCAGAGCGCTTGGGCCACCACAGGCACATCCCTCACCCGACACAAGTGACATCATGCTGGCCATGCCCACCCTGGCCCCCTGAGGTCAAACACAACCCTGATGTGGCCCTTCATGAAATTGAGTTTGACACCCCTGTTCTAGATGCTTTCTGGGTGAGGGTGCTATGACATACAATGCAATTTGACTGATTATTGGAACCGTGATCAAAGGTTGGTATGTGAATGAATGGGAATAGAGTAGAGTAGAGTAGAGTAGAGTAGAGTAGAGTAGAGTAGAGTAGAATAGAAGAATAGAATAAAATATGCCTTTAGATTAGATTGGGATGGGGATATATTGATATTACCTCGTTGAATTGTCCATGCAGATTCTCAATCATCCAGATCATATTTGTCCCAGAGGTGCTTTTTCCAAAGGCCACTGGACTTTCTTGGTTTCTCCTTGAAGACGTTTCATATCCCAGAAGCTTCCTTCAGTTCAAATACTTACTGAAGAGAGCCACGTTATATAGGTGGGCAAGTAGGTTTTTAAATTCCGATGATCCTACGGTAAGATTCCCACCTCCCCACCCACCCCTACGTTTTTGATCTCTTCCATAGTTGAAAGGAAGAGGAAAGAAGACTCAAGAACCATAAAGGTTCAGGAGTCTCCAACCTTGGCAACTTTACGACGTGTGGATTTCCAACTCCCAGGATTTCTCAGCCAGCCAAGGGGTAAAGTTGCCAAGGTTGGAGATTCCCACATAAGGGGCTGCGAGACTGGTAGTTGTTCTACATCAGTGTTTTCTCAAACGTGGCAACTTGAAAATGTGTGGACTTCAACTCCCAGAATTCCCCAGCCAGCATGAGAAACCCTGCTTTTTATTCCGCCTCCTCCAGCAACGGTTGACCTATAACTGTGATGGCCAACTTATGGCATGCGTGCCCAAAGTGGCACGCAGAGCCATGTCACCCGGCATGTGTGGCGTCGCCGTTCCTCTTCTGGGTTCCTGGCGCACATGCGCGCACGATGATCAGCTGGACTTTGTGTGTGCAGCAGTACCAGAAACGGGAAGAGCTGGAATTCCTGTTTCTGGCATACGCATGTACGCCGGCCAGCTGATCGTCACATGTACATACGTGCCAGTAACCGGAAGACTAGCTAGCCGGTGTGCATGCGTGCACCGAAAACCGGAAATTCATTTCCCAGCGCGCACATGCCCCCTGGGCAGCTCTTCTGGCGCTCCCATGTGACACCTCTCCTGCGCGAGCTGCACTGGCTCCCAGTGGTCTTCCGGGTGCGCTTCAAGGTTTTGGTTACCACCTTTAAAGCGCTCCATGGCTTAGGACCTGGTTATCTACGGGACCGCCTACTACCACCAATAGCCTCCCACCGGCCAGTATGCTCTCATAGAGAGGGACTCCTCCGGGTGCCGTCAGCCAAACAATGTCGACTGGCGACCCCTAGGGGGAGAGCCTTCTTCGTGGGGGCACCTACCGTCTGGAATGAGCTCCCCCCAGAGATACGGAGGATCCCGGATCTGCGCTCCTTCCGCCGTGCTGTGAAGACCTTTTTATTCCATCAAGCGGGCTTGGCCTAATCTCTTCCCTTTTTAAATATTTAAATTTTAATCTGTTTTTAAATTATCGGGGTGTTTTAATTTGTCTGGGCCAAATAATTTAATTTGATTTTATTGGGTTTTTAAATTTTGTGTATCTATGTATTTTATTGTTGGCTGTTCACCGCCCTGAGTCCTTCGGGAGTAGGGCGGTATACAAATCAAATAAAACTAAAACTAAACTAAACTAAACTTCTGGGTTGCGGCCCCAATGAGTTCGCACGCAGTCCCTTTTCAGCACTCAGTGCCAAAAACGTTCGCCATCGCTGACCTATAACCTGTTCTGAACTATGACTCCCAGCATCCTTTTGGTTAGGTTCTGCAGGTTTTCAGTTGCCCCTCCCCCCCGCCATCCAAATATTTCTTTTGCTGCTCCCTCCCCCATACCCCCAAGAGACAAGACATCTAGCTTTGTTCACTGGGAAGGAAAAGGAAGGGAGGAAGATTGAGAGGAGGCCAAAAATCCCAGGCCCCAAGGAGAGAATGGCAGGATTTCTTGGGGTGGAAAGCAAACTCTTGTTGTGTTTCTTGGCTTGGCAGGCTGCAAAGAGGCTCTTAAAAATGGGAGCACTTGATTGCCTATGATGTCATGATTTCGCCTCTGGCTCCAGGGGTGTTCCAGATCTCAAACATTTCAAAATTTACATAGCGCTGGAAAATTGGCACATTCAGCCTGAACCTGCCTTTGTCCATTCATGGAAGATGGGAGGCTTGGTAAGATACTAAATTTAAAATATTGCAGAATTATTTCCCTTTTTAAGAGACCCTCCGAAGGCACCGGGCTAGAAACCAGGATGTGGCGAGTTCTAGTCCTGCCTTAGTGAGCCATGGTGGTGCAGTAGTTAGAATGCGGTATTGCAGGCTAATTCTGCCAACTGCCAGCAGTTCGATTCTCAATGGTTCAAGGTTGATTCAGACTTCCATTCTTCCGAGGTGGGTAAAATGAGGACCCAGTTTGTTGGGGGCAAGAGGCTGACTGTGTAAACCGCTTAGAGAGGGCTGTAAAGCACTGTGAAGCGGCATATAAGTCTAAGAATAGAATAGAATTGTATTGGCCAAGTGTGATTGGACACACAAGGAATTTGTCTTTGGTGCATATGCTCTCAGTGTACATAAATGAAAAGATACATTCATCAAGAATCATAAGGTACAATGCTTAATGATAGTCATAGGGTACAAATAAGCAATCAAATCATATTAGGAAACAGTCAATATAAATCATAAGGATATAAGCAACAAGGTTACAATCATACAGTCATAATTGGGAGGAGATGGGTGATAGGAACGATGACAAGATTAATAGTAGTGCAAACTTAGTAAATAGTTTGACAGTGTTAAGTGCTATTGCTATTGTACCCACTGCAGTACGTACTTTTATTTGTAATTGTTTGTGTTGTCTCAATCCTACCCAAGACAGACCAAATCCCTGACCCTAAAACCAGGAATAAATGGGGACTTGGAGCTGAATTTCCCTTGCTCCATCATCATACTAACCATGATAGAACCCTGGCTGTAGCTGTCCTCAGGGTAGGGACAAGTAACTTGACCTATTATGGCTTGTCCTGATCCTGGCTGGCTGGGTTTGCACAATCTGCTTACTTAAAATGTGAATAAACTAGCTATCGACCCAAGTTGCAAGTACCAAAGCAACTGGATTCATTCAGTAAATCATGGTTAGCATGGCATGTAAAGACAGCCACTGGTTGAAAGGGGAAACGGGGTTGTGTGAATACAGCATTTGAAAGGGCAGTTAAAAGTAGCTCAGAGGTTTGCGCTTTGAGGTTTGAAAAATGATCTAAGACTTAATTTCTGCAACAGGATGGGGAACTGTATTTCTTCTGATACGTTTCGGCAGGCCCTAGTTTCTCCTCCCCAGATACGTTCCTCGGCAGGACTACTGTGCATTTATTCAATATATGTTGACAGAGAGAGCATTTAACTCCTGCTCGGTTTGAGCCAAAATTGCCAGTTTGTGCTCAGGTTGAACTCGAGTTATTTTTATGCGTTGCTCTTTTAAGCCACTGTGATGATGATGAAAGAGAGGGTGATGTATATTTACACGCACACCACTACATGGTTGTGTCTGAGTTGCTTATATTTTGGTTTAGGTTTATCTCTTAATAAATATGCAATTTGCACAAGCACTCACTATTTCCAGAAAAAGGCACCTATGTTAAGTGAGGGGTGTTTTTTGGGGGGATGGGACAGAATTTTCTGGCACTAGAAAAATTAGCAAGGTTGATTACCAATGGATTATATCCTCATCGTGATCAATGAAAATTATTTTTTTTCTTCCTAATGTTTTCCAGAAAGTGAAGGATCTGGGTTTTTTTTTTTTTTTTTTTTTGGATCAATCAAATATTGATAACATTGGTTATGATAGGAATTGATCAATTGTCTTGTCACCATATTGTGGGCCTGGTGTTTGTGGGCTGACAGGGAGTAACTGATTCAAAATCACCCTTTTATTTTATGTCTAAAGTGTGACTAGAACTCATAGTCTCCTGGTAATTGGCTCAAAGTCACCCAGTAGCTTTCATGACTAAGACAGGACTAGAATTTACCTTCTCCCAGTGATAGATTCAGAGTCACCCAGCTAGCTTTCATGCCTAAGAACTAGAATTCATAGTCTCTTAGTGACTGGTCCAGAGTCACCAGCTAGCTTTCATGACTAAAGCAGGACTAGAATTCACTGTCTCCTAGTGTTTAGTCCAGATTCACTCAGCTAGCTTTCATGCCTAAGAACTAGAATTCACAGACTCCTAGTGATTGGTCCAGTCACCCAGCTAGCTTTCATGCCTAAAAACTAGAATTCACAGACTCCTAGTGATTGGTCCAGATTCACTCAGCTAGCTTTCATGCCTAAGAACTAGAATTCACAATCTCCTAGTGATTGGTCCAAAGCCACCCAACTGGCTTTCACGCTTAAGGCAAGACTAGAACTCGCAGTCTCCTGGTTTCTAGCCTGCTGCCTTTTCCACCAGACCAAACTGACACTATTATCGATGAAGACATAACATGAATGTAAAATTGATCGCTCTTTTTAAGGTGCTACAAAAGCGTTAGGCACACGCGGAGATTGACAGATGAACTAAAACCGGTTGGATTCAGGTGAGCTGCTGAACCGTATTCATGGAATAAAACACGATTTGCAGGGTTGACGGAATACACTCAGCAACGGTGCCCTCCGAATAGGTGGCCACTGAGGAGGTTTTCTGACTTTGGAACAGAGGTGGTATTCAGCCGGTTCAGACATCGTGGGGGCCCCCACCCACCTGCCCTGGCTCTATGCTGTCCTATTTAGGCATGTTTTTGAGGCCGGTTGCATGCATGGAGGTGGCGCGTGCAAATGAAGCGAGCCCCCGCACGTGTGCGCTCACATTTGCAGTTGCTCGATGAACTGGTAAGTAAATTTATATGAATCCTACTTCTGCTTTGGAAGTCCCGCCTGCCTGGAGGATGCTGAAATTGGAGAAAGCCACACAATCACAGTCTTTGATTTCCCCCCCAAAGCACAATAGATTCGCACAAACCCCATTGTGGCTTAGCAGGAAATATGTACACGTACACCCCCCCTTAGCAAGGAATGATGCCTTTTTTGGGGCGTCGTTATATTTCAACTCCGCTCAGTTGTTTGTACTCACTTTGTACAAAAAAAAAAAAAAAAAGAGAGATCCAGAACTACGACAAAGGATTGATACAATTCTAAGTAGGTCATTCAACTGGAGCTTGTGTGACAGTGGGGAAGGTGTGCGTTGCACCGAGATTTGTGTAAATCTGTGTATTTTTTTGCTCCTGTGACCAAAGCTTTTGAAGCAGTCTGGGGCAACCTGTCAGGCCAACAGAAGAGGAATTCGAACAGAAGGGCCCTTAAGTAAGAACCTATGAACTTGCCATGAGTTCAAGTTCCGCCTTAGGCATGAAAGCCAGCTGGAAGACTTTGAGCCAGTCTCTCTCTCTCTCTCTCTCTCTCTCTCTCTCTCTCAGCCCAATCTACCTCACAGGGTTGTTGTTATGGGGAAAATAGGAGATGTTCGCTGCCTCGAGACATTTGAAAAATAGAAGAAAGGATGAATACGAATGTATTGTAGGCTGGGGAAGGCCCGGATGAGGGCTCTGCGTCGGAGGCAGAGATGGGGCCAGGGCCATCGGGGAGTGATGTGCAGACTCTGGAACTTCCAGAGGCTGACAGTAGAGAGGCAGAGGAACAATCAACCCATGGGACAGAAGTTACCTTCGGAAGTTGTGGGAGTTTCTTCCCTGGAGACTTTCCAAAAGACTGGACTGCCATCTGTCAGAAATGCTGTAGGGTCTCCTGCTTGGGTGTGGGCTGGAGTTGGTTGGGTTGGACTAGATCAGGGGTCTCCAACCTTGGCAACTTGAAGACCTGAGGACTTCAACTCCTAGAGTTCCTCAGCCAGCTACCTGAGGAATTCTGGGAGTTGAAGTCCACAGGTCTTCAAGTTGCCCAAAATTGGAGACCCCTGGATTAGATGACCTACAAGATCTCCTTCCAACTCTGTTAATCTGTTATTATTCTTTTATTTGGAAGTCGTGGGACCTTCATCACTGGAAGCTTTCCAGAAGAGACTAGACTGCCCTCTTGTCAGAAATGGTGTAGGGTCTCCTGCTTGAGGGCAGGAAGGTTGGACTAGATGACCTCCAAAGTCCCTTTCCCACTCTATTAATCTGGTAAAGCCTGTCAGGGAAGCCCGACACGGACAAAAGAGAGCGGAGAAAATGCATTCCCACGACGGGCCGCACGCGCAGGATTCCTTTCCCAAGTCGGGGTTCAGTCCTCGAAGTCGCGCATGGGGAAGGGAGTGGGGAGTGGGGGGGCAAGTTTCCAAGCCGGGGTGCGCCTTTGCCCGCTCCCCACTCGCAGAGGGGGGAGAAGGAGACGAAAAGGAGGAGAAAAAACCCCGCCGTCTCCAGCGGAGGCGGGCGGGCGGCGAGCTGGCGCGCCTGCCTGCCTGCCTCCCTCCTTCTTTGCCTGCCTGCTGCCTTCCTCCCTTCCTTCCTCCGTGGCTCTGGGTTCTGCTGCCTGCGCCTGGCTGGAAATGAAATACCTCAAAGCCGCCGCCGCTCCTTTTATTTCAGGAGGGCTGGGTGGCTGCTGCTGCTTTTTTTTTTTTTTTTTGGAGACTCCAAAAGAGCCCTTTCATGTTGCCGCCCGCCTCCAATCGGCATCCAGAGGTTGCCTGCAAGTGGTCTAATCTCCATGAGGTGTCAATCACGGCCTCTGGTGGGTGCAGGAAAGTCTTTCGTAACCGCCTCTGTCTTTGGGAAGGGGAAGAGGAAAAAAAAAAAAAGACCGGAGGGGGGGAACGAAGGGAGGGAGAGAGAGAGGAGAGAGAGAGAGAGAGAGAGACTCGAGTAGCAGGAGAGAAAGAGAAGGAGAGAGGGAAAGAAAGAAAAGAGAGATTTGAGTAGCAGGAGAGAGGGATAGAAAGAAGAGTGGCGAGAGAGAGAGAGAGAGAGAGAGAGAAGGAGAGAGGGATAGAAAGAAGAGTGGCGAGAGAGAGAGGGGGGGGAATAGAAAGAAGGGAGAAAGAGACCAGTGTAGAGAGAGAGAGAGAGAGAGGGAGAGTAGAATACTGTAGCAGGAGAGGGGAAGAGAGGACTAGAAAGAAGGGACAGAGAGAGAGAGAGAGAGACGAGTCTTAGGAGAGAGGGAGGGACAGAGGGAAAGAAAGAAGAGAGAGAGAGAGAGAGATTCGAGTGGCAGGAGAGAGAGAGAGGGGGAAAGAAGAGAGAGAGTGTCGAATAGCAGGAGAGAGAGAGGGAGAGAGGAATAGAAAGAAGAGAGAGAGAGAGAGAGATAGAGACCCGCAGCTGCTGCCGCCGCCCGAGCGCTCCGGTCTCAGTGCTGCTCCAGCCGGATGGAAGAAGCGGCCGCCGCCGCTCGTCCCTTCGCCTTCTCGCCCCCTGCTCCTCGCGAGTAAAGCCCCGGAGGGCGAGGAAGGAACCACGTGGATTGCTAAAAACGGGGCAAGATTGAAGGAGGAGGAGGAGAAGAAGCAGCAGAAGGAGCCGCCTCGCCGGCTGCAACCGGGACTCGGAGCCAGCTTCCCGGCTGCCTGACTTAGGGGACCCCCCCCTCCCCGCTCTACACCCCCTTCCCCCAAATCGCCGGGGCGGAGGGAGCGTAGAAGGCGGGACCCCCCCAACACAACCAGCGCCGGCCGTAAGGCTCTCCAATGCCATCGCGGGCGCAGAGCCGGGCAAAGCGATGGGGAAACTTCACTCCAAGCACGGTGAGTTGAGTTGCAAAGTTGCGACTGGGAAAGGAAGGGGGGCAGGCGGCGCGGGGTGGCTGGGTGGAAAAGGGGGGGGGGTTCCCATGGCCGGATTTGGGGGGGGCGCTGGGGAGATACGGGGCTGCGGAGGGTGGGGGGCGCTGAAGAAGCCCTGGAGAAGCTTAAGCCACGATTGGGATCTAATCATCATTTTTTCCCCTTTTTGGGGGGGTTCTTGTAACCCGCCTCTCTCTCTGCTTTTTGCCCCCCCTCCCTCTGGATCTCCGCTAGCTGCTGCTTGCAAACCTCGAGAGAACCCCGAAGGTAAGAGGGGCTGGCTGGGAGGGGGGTTTCTCTCTCTCTCCTCCTGATTTCGGACCCTCCCCAACTTTTCCCGGCCAGGGGCTGGGAGCGCGTCCCCCACCTCCCCAAGCGGTTGCTGTGGTCGGTGGGGAAGGGGGAAAGGAAAAGTTTGCGCGCCGCTTTTCCGAGTGGGTGGCCGGTCCCGGGGCTGCTGCTGTCCGGTTTCCACACCCCCCTCACTCCCATGGAGGAGGAGGAGGCTGCGGGGCGGTGGGGAGACGCTTAAAAGTGGGAGGGGGGCAAGGGAGGAAAAGGGGCACCCCCGCCCACTTCTCTCCCCCCACCCCGGGTTTGTTCTGCTCCTCCAGGTGATAGCTTCGCCGTGAACGCCTCGCTGGCGCGGAAAGGGCTGGAGGAATGGCCGGTGAACCCCAAAAGCTCCGGGGGCGACGGCGACGGCGGCTTGGGAATCTCGCAAGGCTGCCCCCACCGGGCGTTTGGCAAATGTTCCGGCCCCAGGGTGAGTCTTGCCTTTTCCCCCGGCTCTCCTTGGCCGCTCCATCCGGGCTCGGGGAGAGAAGGGACGTCCCTTTCGTCGCTTGCGAACGCTCGCGGGCGCCCGCTTGCAAATGGCTCGACCGGGTAGTCTTTTAAGGGCGCGTTGGGGAGAAAAGAGGGGGCGCTTTTTTCTCTCCCCCTTCCTTTTTTTGGGGGTGTGTGTGTAGGATACCTACGGGGTTTGGACCAAAAAGTGGTTTAGCCTGCGGGGCTCCTGGCTCTTTCTGAATGTGGGAGGCAGAGGGAGGGTCCTTGAATTGGGGTGGGGGGACACATGCCGGAATCCGCATTACTGTTGCTGGGCTTCCCCGGAGTGGGACTTACATCTTAACTGGTGCCCATCCTGTTTATAGCCTCAGCTGCTTCCAGTGATTCTTTCTGGCCTTTCTCCTACTCTGGTACCCTCCCACCATGGGAACTACAGCTCCCATCATCCTAGATAGGGGACACTGGTTTCCTATGAGCTGTTGCTCCTTATTAAAGTTTGGTACCTTCCCATGATGGGAACTACAACTCCCATCATCCTAGACAGGGGAAGATGGTTTCCTATGAGTTGCTGCTCCTTATTTAAGTTCGGTACCTTCCCCTGATGGGAACTACAACTCCCATCATCCTAGACAGGGGAAGATGGTTTCCTATGAGCTGCTGCTCCTTGTTTACATTCTCAACCCAGTGGTTGCCTAAATGCCTTTCCTAGGTTTTTGAATTCTTCCCCTAGTCCCAGAGAATAAGGTCCCCGGTACAGGAGATCAGGTTAGAAGGCATCTGGAGGGCTTCCATGTTTTTTTCCCCCTGTTGTGGCTTGGTCGATTATGCCCCCTTCGGTCCCTCCCTTGTGGCTTGGCTGCTGAAAGGTTCTGGAACCTTCCGAGGGTGTTTGGAGGTGGCCAGTTCTGTTGTCTTCTTTGGCTGGGACTTCTTGATGGGCCCCTGCAAAGGGGAATGGAAAGATCTCTCCTCTGATCTTCCAGATGTTGCTCTGAATCACTCATGGATCCGCTTAGTCTTGATTTGCTTGCTTGGCCTTGGCGTGCAGTGAGGTTGAAACAATGATGGCTTGTAAACCATGTTGAAGGCTGAGTTCCCATGAGTTCCCAGGGCAGCCAGTGGTTGAACCCACAACGCTGAACTAATCGTGGTTTGTGAATGCAGCCCCCAGTTGAGGCATCCTTTCTTTTCCAGGAGCCTTTAGCCTCCTCTTTTTTAGATTCTCTCCTCTGTTAGGTTCACCAATAGAAGTGGTCCTCCACTTACGATCGCAGTTGAACCCCGTTGTTGAGTGAGGCAGGCGTTAAGTGAGTTTTGCTCCATTTTTACGACATCTTGCCACGGTGGTTTTAAGCGAATCCTTGCAATTGTTAAAGTTAGTGAATCTGGCTTCTCCCTGGACTTTGCTTGTCAGAAGGCTGCCAAAGGGGATCTCCAGGACGTGGCAACCATCATAAATATGAATCGGTTACCAGGCTGTCTGAATTTTGGATCACGCGACCTAAGGGGATGCTGCTACAGTGGTCGTAAGTGTGAAAAATGGTCGTCGGTCATTTCGGTGTTGTAACTTTGAACGGTCACTAAATGAACTGCTGTAAGTTGAGGACTATACTGGATACGGTTTCCCATCATTTCCAGTGACATGCTGGCTGAGGATGACAGGAGTTTAACCCTACCCAACAGTGGATATCACGTTGGGGAAGGCTGGGGTAGTAGAACGGTTATCACAACAGTGCCAAAAATTGCCGTTTGCCTACAAAACTGAAGTAGCTAGGCTTGCAATAAGTTTTAAGTTCCTTGTTTTGATCGTACTAGAAGTTTGCAGAGTGCTTTGCAGCCGGATTACTTCATGAGTAAACATGCCAAAATGTGCAGTGAAAATACAACCTCCTGATCGGGCAGGTATTTGTTTGAATTGCTCTCTTCCCAATTTGCAAAAAAAATATCCAATGTGTTTTCCTGAACATCTGGAATTTACTTGGCTTCCCCCCTCCCCCCCCTTTCCAAGAGAGTTAGAGAAGAGAAGAAAGGATTTTTTAAAAAAGTAAAATTTGGAGGCACCCTTGGACTCCTGTCAAGATTGGAGAAGCGGTTGCCATCCAGATGTTGCCAAACTCGAGTTTCTGTCATCCTTTTTTTTTTGATAGGCGCTTTGCCTGGGACCATTGGGAATTGAAGTTCATAAACATCTGGAGGGCTCCATATTTCCCACCCTTGCTGTAAGGTTTTCGTGCGTATGCTTTTAAGAGAGTCTGCTGGATTTTGGCAGAGGGAAAATAATGTTTTGTTTGTAACCTGATAATTGAAGGGTTATAATTTGGTCTTGTCCCTGACTGAGACAGGGGGGGGGGCTTTATTCTCCCTCCACCCCCCACGCCCCCAAATGTCTGCACACAGGACAAACTGAGGATTTTGAAGCAGCTTCAGAGATGTCCCTCAAAGTTTCTGGCTTTATGTCTTTTTTTTTTTTAAAAAAAAAAGCTGATATTTATTATTTGCAGCTGGGAACCATGTTTCCCCAAGCTTTCTGGTCATCTGGAGACAGCTCCTACTAACACTCAGCTCAGCACAGCCCTGTGGCCGTGCATAAAAGATTCCCTTGGCTTTTGAAATTTAAATAAAGCATATGCCCGCATGAGTCTGTTGCTTAAGGAGGGTGGGGGAAGAGTAGTGAGATTCCTTGCCTTGTGATGTCATCATGCAAATGAGGCAAATTATGCAGATGGCCTCATTTATATGGTGCTGATGTCATCAGGGGCATGCAATATACAGTACCTTTACAGGGAGGATACATGGGATGAAGGTGTGGCTAACTGATGAGGGCTTATAAGTCCGAAATAGATCTATCTTAGTCTCCTTAGTCTCCCAAAGGGCAGCAGGGAGCTTGCTGGCTGCTGGAGAAAAAAAGCCTAGAAACTAGTGGATTGGGATTTCACTGAACTAGGGCTGCAGAAAAATCCTGGTTTACGTAGGAAGAACCTGGCTAAAGAGAAATACATACATACATACATACATACATACATACATACATACATACATACACACACACACACACACACACATATTCTTTGATAACTTTAAAGATACTAGGAGCTCTTCTGCAACATATGCAAAATTGCAGAGCTGTCACTTTCATTCAGACAGTGTGGAAGTTTGGTTCTTTGCCAGACTATTCAGTTGCGGATTGTTTATGGAAGAGGCAGTGTGGCTTAGTAGTTTTAAGACGTTGGGTTGGATCCGGGTAGATATTTTTGCATATGCCTTTAGACTCCACTGGTAATCATCCAATTATTGTGCATCGTTTTATGCTTACCGGGAAGGATTGTTCCTTCCTAAAACACACCATGAGTTTATCTGAATAATCCTTGATTAGGATTTAGCTTTCAAAATTTCCGAGGCTTCCTTTCGTTTCTGTTCTCAGAAGCTTCATCTTGATGGTGGACCATATATTTCATAGGAGGAGTCAGTGACTGGCTTCCATAACTCTCTTCAAGGTGGTTAGTAAATTAATTCCATGTCCCAAAAGTGCTTTTTTTTTTCAAGAGTTCAACTGTACTTTCTTGGTTTCCTTTGAAGACGTTTCGCTTCTCATCCGAGAAGCTTCTTCAGTTCAGAATTGAGGAATGGGATGAGAAGCGAAATGTCTGCAAAGAAAAAAAACAACGAAGTCCAGTTGCCGCTTGAAAAAAACACCATGGTTGGACAATCATGACTTGGATAACTGAGATTCTCCATAGACAATTAATCCAATGATTTTGTGTGTGTGTGTGTGTGTGCATTTGCGTGTGCCCTCAAGTCAGTGGTCACTCCTGGCAGCTACCTGGACTAGTTCCCCGTGGCTGTCTGGCAAGGTTTTTCAGAAATGGTTTGCCATTGTCTTAGCTACCTAGAAAGGGATGCGGTGGCTCAGTGGCTAAGACGCTGAGCTTATTGATGGAAAGGTCAACAGTTCAGCGGTTTGAATCCCTAGGGCTGCGTAACAGGATGAACTCCTGTGACTTGTCCCAGCTTCTGCCAACCTAGCAGTTCGAAAGCATGTAAAAAAAAATGCAAGTAGAAAAATAGGGACCACCTTTGGTGGGAAGGTAACAGCGTTCCGCGCGCCTTTGGCGTTGAGTCATGCCGGCCACATGACCACGGAGACGTCTTTAGACAGCTGGCTCTTCGGCTTTGAAATGGAGATGAGCACCGCCCCCTAGAGTCAGGAACGACTTGCACGTATGTGCGAGGGGAATCTTTACCTTGACGAAGCTATCTAGAGTTGACACAAAGTGACTGGCCCAAGGTCACCGAACTGGCTTTGTGCATTCGGCAGGACTAGAATTCACAGTCTCCTAGTTATTACACCCAACTGCCCCCTCCCCAAAGGTGCTTTTTTCAAAAGGCAGCTCTCCTTTCTTGATATTTTTCCTTGAAAGCATTTCGCTTCTCATCCAAGAACTGAAGAAGCTTCTTGGATGAGAAGTGAAACATTTTCAAGGAAAAACAACCATGAAGAAAGTCCAGTTGCCTTTTGAAAAAGCCTCTTTGAGACAACCATGACTTGGATCAGAGGTCCCCAAACTTGGCAGCTTTAAGACTTGTGGACTTTAACTCTCAGAATTCTGGGAGTTGAAATCCACAAGTCTTAAAGCTGCCAAGTTTAGGGACTCCTGACTTGCAGTGGTGGGTTCCTCCCGGTTCGGCCTGGTTCGGCTGAGCCGGTAGCAGTGACGATATGATGTCACCGAACCAGTTCTTCTCCCCACCCTTTCGCATTATTCTTACCTTTTATTTGGCCCCACCCCCAATCTATTGCTGCCACCTGAGTCCCAGCTGATCAGCTAGAAGGAAAAAAAATGTTTAAACTCTTGCCGCGGGGCTTCAAAGGGCCGCCCTACAGCTGATCAATGTTAAAAGGCAGTGTGGTGGTAGACCGGTGCCTGCAAAAACAAATGAGTAGACAGGTGCCTGCAAAAATAAATGGGTAGACCGGTGCCTCTTAAAACAAATGAGTAGACCGGTGCCTCCAAAAACAAATGAGTAGACCGGTGCCTGCAAAAACGAATGGGTAGACTGACACCTCTGCAAGCAGTTAAAAGTCTGGTAGACCAGTACCTCTGCTAAATCCTAAAGAATTGTCACATGACCATCAAGCCACGCCCATAAAATAAGCCACGCCCACAAAACCGGTAATAAAAAAAAATTAGAACCCACCTCTGCTGACCTGGATGATTGAGAATCCCCATAGACATTTACCTATGCAGCAAAACTGAAGAAGCTTCTTAGATGAGAAGCAAAATGTCTTCATGGAAAAAACAAAAGTCCAGCTGCCTTTTGAAAAAGCACCTTTGAGACAACCACGGAGCTGGATGATTGAGAATCTCCAGAGACATTTCCACCCTCCTGTTTTTCCTCATCCATGATTAGTGCAACACACTAAATAGGCTGAGTTTTCACAGAGGTGATAAGCTTAAAAAACAAACAAACAAACAAACAAACACCAAACCGAGATTAATTCTAATCAAGCTCAACATGGTGTTAATGGAGATGTTAGGACTTTATGGACTTGCTAAACTTGTTGAGCGAACCCAGCCTTCACGTTAGTAGACGTTCCATGTTGAGAATGTATAATTTAATTCACTATCTCGAATTTCCCTAAGCAGCCCTGGTGAGCAAATAAATCATGCGCTTTGATTTTGTAACACGGTTCCTTCATCATGATGGGAAACCTCTGTCACTGTGGTGTAACAGGATGACTCCAGCAAGCTAGAGAAATCTCTGTCGTCATCTCTGGCTTAAGCTGTTGATAAATTAGGGACTTGCCGTATCTTGACGAAATGGTATATAACTGTGATAGCGAACCTATGGCACGCATGCCACAGGTGGCACGGGGAGCCATATCAGTGGGCACCGAGCTTTGCCCTAGCTCAGCTCCAGAGTGCATGTGCACTAGCCAGCTGATTTTTGGGCCTTCTGGGCCCATTGGAAGTCGGGAAACAGAAATATGGGTTAAGTTTATTGTTCAATTGCCTTTTCTGGTGTTTGAAATTTCAGTCATATTGTGGGGATGGTATTAACTGAATTGCCCAATAACCCAACAGAAAGCTGGATTCCGTGGCAATTATTCTCACAGGATAGTTCAGCGTGATGACAAACCATAACTCTGTAGAAAGCACCGAGCGTCTCTGTGCAATTGTTTTGAGCTGGAGGTTCAGCTGTTGCCAGGAGTGAGCTGTGTTGCAAAATTTCGCAGAGTTGAGTTTAAAGAGGCACCTGACGGAGCTGCTCAAGAAGAGACGATGGTCGTTTGTGTTTATTTGGGTGTGTTTTCTGGATTGTTCCTATCTGATGGGGTTGCTTGTATAATTTGGATCTTGGCAAGCCTACGAGAATGGCTTTTGTGTTTACTCTCTACTTCTAAAAGAGAATGAGATGCTTGTGAGCAGAGACTGTAAACAGTAATAATTGAGATTGATTATGGGTGAGTCAGAAAGGCAAAATAAAGGGAATGTTCCCTTTGAATTGGACTGAATTCCTGGTGACTTCACAATCCACATTTATGTAACTTTCTTGGCCGGTATGTGGAAGTAGGTTAATACTCCTTTAATTTAGTTAATTTGGTAACTGCAAGTTGAATAGCCTACAACTCCCAGAATGCCCCAGCCAGGAAAATTGGGAATTGAAGTTCACCCATCCTAAAGTCCAGGGGTGGGCTTCAAAAATGTTAGTAAAGGGTTGTCTGCCCGGTTGCTGGGTGGGCGTGGCCATGGTGGGCGTGGCCTAGTCTGCCTCCTGCACCACAATGGGGGGGGGGGGTGATTTTGCTCTCCCTGGGCTCCGGAGGCTTTCATTGAGCCTCCGGGAGGGCAAAAACAGCCTCCCCAGGCTCCGGAGGCCCTCTGGAGCTGGAA
Source organism: Arizona elegans (assembly GCA_022577455.1). Lineage (NCBI taxonomy): Eukaryota > Metazoa > Chordata > Lepidosauria > Squamata > Colubridae > Arizona > Arizona elegans. The sequence continues at coordinate 3,384,598 of JAKOOJ010000014.1, read as the reverse complement.
ACGGGCTTGTTTCTGGCCTTCCTGAACTTCTGGTAGACCCATTTTTTGCCCTCCTTGAGCCTCCGCGTGCACTCTGCACTTGCCTGCATCCAAAATGGGCTCTGTGGGGACTCCTGGGAGGGGCAGGGTTGGGTGGGCATGGCCAGTCAGGAGTGGGATTTGGGGGTTCTCTGAACTGCACCGAATCTTAGCTAGAGGTTTTCCCGGACCCCTACGAACCCCCAGCAGTGCACCCCTACTAAAGTCACCAAGATTGAGAAACATGGTTTAGGAAGTCATTTCAATGTCCTGATTGGCCTCTAACTCTGATATTATTGATGGTTTACTATCCAGGCGTTAAGCATCTCCAATCCTACATAGAGTTCAGGTAAGGTTGGCTAAGTTTAGGAGCATTTGGGGGTGTAAAAAAACTGATAAGAAGGGATATTTGGAACATGACTAGAGACAGACATATGCAAGGGCCAAAGACTGAAGAATCAGAACTGTAGAATAACAGAGACGGAAGGGACCTTGGAGGTCTTCTAGTCTAACCTCCTGCTTAGGCGTAGGAAACCCTACACCACTTCAGACAAACGGTTATCCAACATCTTCTTATATCTCATTGAGTTCTAAGTTGGTTCTCTCCTTGATTAGTTTCCATCCATCAGCTCAGGGGAAAAAAAAAGGGGGGGGGGGCTAGGGAAAAATCTGTATATTGCACCCATTCGTGTACACAAAGCTAAATGAGATGGCTGGATGGATCTCATGCCTACATTTGGGGTTATTTGTCATTTGATTGTATTGGGTAAATTCTAGCAAGAGTGATATACTCAGTAAACCATGGTTTATATAGCTGCGCTCACTCATTTAGAATAGAATAGAATATTGGAATATAGAATTGAATAGAGCAGAGTAGAGTAGAATAGGATTCTGAATAGAATAGAATACAATAGAATAGAATGGAATGGAATGGAATGGAATGGAATATTGGAATGTAGAATAGAATAGAATGGAATGGAATGGAATGGAATGGAATATTGGAATGTAGAATAGAATGGAATGGAATGGAATATTGGAATATTGGAATATTGGAATATTGGAATATTGGAATATTGGAATGTAGAATAGAATAGAATGGAATGGAATGGAATGGAATGGAATATTGGAATGTAGAATAGAATGGAATGGAATGGAATATTGGAATATTGGAATATTGGAATGTAGAATAGAATAGAATAGAATAGAATAGAATAGAATTCTTTATTGGCCAAGTGTGATTGGACAACACAAGGAATTTGACTTTGGTGCATATGCTCTCGGTGTACATAAAAAGAAAAGAAAAAGAAAAGATACGTTGGTCAAGAATCATAACACTTAATGATAATCATAGGGAAACAGTTTCTCTTTCACTCCCTTTCCAATTTAAGAGAGTCACATCAAAGGGGGGGAAAATATATTCCTAATAAACCAAGATAAAAATGATCTTGGACATAACGACGGAGCTCAAATATCATAATTCTCCCCCTTCAAAATTAAAACAGCCTTCCTCTCTCTCTCTCTCTCTCTCTCTCTCTTAAAAAAAAAAAAAATTCTGGAAATCAAAACGGTTTGTCGAGGAGTCCATACTTCAGAAAAACATCCGTGGCTTCGTTTCATGTTTCAAATCTCATCTTCGTGCCTGAGAGTGTGTCTGGCCGAAAATGGGATTTTCCTGTTTTCAAGAGGGCAAAACGGAGGAACGGCGATGATGGTGAGTGCGAAGCACCTCCGATGGCTTAAAGCCTCATCCTAAAATTTGCTTCTTCAGCAACCGAGAGGATGAGAAAGAAGTGCTGTGCGGGCGTTTACTCTCAAGTTTGATTCGCGGAAAAGCTGCCTTTGTGTAAGCTGCTGCTGCTGCCGCCACCACCGTTGGAGAGCCCAGAGCTGCTGAAATAGGTGGTGTTTTTATAGCCTCCTCTTTTGCCTTCCCAGAGATCTTAGGATGGCTTTTTATGGCTTTCTTTGAACTTGGCTTTGGAAACAGAGGGGAGGAAGGGGAGGAGAGAGGGGGGGAGAGGGGAAAAGAGAGAAGCCGGGGCCCCGCTGGAGTATTAAAACTTTGTAAGGGGCTGATGCTGGCTTCAGAAGATGAGAAACACCCATGCGGCGATGATCTTTTAAAACAAAACAGAGCATTCGCCGGGGCCACCTCCTGCCAGTCTAGTCACTGGCCTTTATAGAAATCTTGGAAAAGGGCACGGCTTAGGTTTCCTGCAAGTGTGCTTCAAAACCGGATTGAAAAGTAAACTGCAGATGTTCGGAGGGGGTGGGTGGGTGGGTGGCTGGTAGAGATTTTTTTTTCTTCCTTTCTTTTTTCTTTTTGGTCTGGGTGGTTTATTTTCTTTCTTTCAAGGCGCTGGCAAACGAGACGGGTTCCTGCTGTGGAAGCCTGGGGCTTTGCCTTTTCCTGGTTCTCGTGAAGCAGGAGGCCTTGAAAATGAAGAAAGACTGGGAAAAGCAAGCTCTGGATCGCTCCCTGGCAGGGATGAGACTCTGTGGCTCAAGTTGCTAGTCCATCGGGGGGGGGGGGGTCGCTTTTGCTAGGGAGAGTGGTTAAAAGACAGCAGCCTTAGAAAATAGGAGACCGTGACTTCTTGTAGGAGATGGGGAATTCTAGTCCCTTCCTGGGCACGAAAGCCAGCTGGGTGACTTTGGGTCAGCCACTAGGAGATAGGGAGTTCTAGTCCCTTCCTAGGCACGAAAGCCAGCTGGGTGACTTTGGCCCAGCCACTAGGAGACGGGGAGTTCTAATTCCTTCTTAGGCATGAAAGCCAGCTGGGTGACTTTCAGCCAATCCATCTCTCTCAGCCTAACCCACCTGTTGTTAGGGGAAAATAGGAAGAAGGAGTATTGGATATATTCATTGCCTTGAATTATTTCTAGTTTTTAAAAATGATTACTCCCCCCCCCTCGTGTGCCCATTTTGTCCCTGCCCGCTGAGCAGGAGAAGGGCAGACTGCACTCGTGAGTTCACGTGAACTGCCTAAGTGGCTAGATACTGGTCCCAAACCTCTGTAAACTGCTTTCACAATGATGGGGATGAATCCTGCACCATTGGCTAAACATCGCAATAGCCCTTAGACCAGAGGTGGGATTCAGCCAGTTCGCACAACTTCGGTAGAACCGGTTGTTAACTTTCTGAGCAGTTTGGCAAACTGGTTGTTGGAAGAAATCATTAGGGCAGAGAACCGGATGTTAAATTACTTGAATCCCATCACTGCCTTAGACTTATATACCGCTTCACAGTAAGCGGTTTACAGTGTCAGCCTATTGCCCCCCCAAAAAATTTGGGTCCTCATTTTACCCATCTCGGAAGGATGGAAGGCTTCAGCCGGTCAGGATTGAACTCCTGGCAGTCAGAGAACTAGCCTGCAATACTGCATTCTAACAGAAGGAAGGAAGGAAGGAAGGAAGGAAGGAAGGAAGGAAGGAAGGAAGGAAGGAAGGAAGGAAGGAAGGACTAGCAGTAGCCCTTAGATTTATATACCGCTTCACAGTGCTTTACAGCCCTCTCTAAGCAGTTTACAGAATCAGCCTCTTGCCCCCAACAATCTGGGTCCTCGTTTTACCCACCTCAGAAGGATGGAAGGCTGAGTCAACCTTGAGGCTGGTGAGATTCGAACTGCCGAACTGCAGTCAGCCGGGAGTCAGCAGAAGTAGCCTGCAGTACTGCATTCTAACCACTGCACCACCTCGGCTCTTAAACATATTGGAACATGCATGATCGCTTCCCCTGATCATGCGACAGTCGATAAACCGTGATGCCCTACAGATGTTTTGAATGCCAGTCCTCGCCAGTCCTGCAGCCAGCATATTTCCAGGGGCAAAGGATGATGAAAGTTTTCATCCACGCCAGGCTGTCTGTCTGTCCATTCTTGCAATTAAGGAGGGACTTAATTTCTCCTCCGCCTGATTTACTTTGGCCCAGATTCCACCAATGGGGTAACTCCGCTTTTTCCATCACGTTAACGAACGCCATTATTTTTTGCTCTACCTCGCTTGCAAAAGTCAAATGGAAGGCTTTGACGCAGTGGTGAAATGTAAAATTTGTTTACTACCAGTTCTGTGGGCGTGGCTTGGTGGGGGTAATGTGACAGTGGTCTTGGCCAACTTTTTTTTTTTACTTTTAAAAGCATTTTAAAAGGATTTTTGTTACCAGTTCTCCAAACCACCCGCCGCCATCGCTACCGGATCAGATGATCCGGTCCGAACCGGGAACATTTCACCCCTGGTTTGACATCACCACTAGGAAAGCCTGCCAACTTCCTCCAACTCTGATTGGCCAAGAGAATTCCAGGACTAAATGTGCTAAAAAGTAGGAAGCACATGCAGCCTTACTTTTTACCTGTGGCAGGTGTTTCCAGGAGTTTTCAGAGCCCTGGATGTGATTTTTTTTTATGTTAAACTTGATGGTTGTGCTGCCTTCCAAAAGCTTTCTTTATCATTGTGTGTTTATCACGATGACTATTTGGAGTTTAAGGCAGTGTTTGTGAACCTTTTGGGCACCGAGTGCTGAAACGGGAGCGTGTGCATGTGAGTGGGGAGGGGGGAAGCATCAGAAACTGGAAGAGCAGCTCCCTGGCGCGCGCACACGGGAGTACCAGAAATCGGAAGAGCAGCTGAGCTTCTGCCTTCCGGTGTGCACATGCGTGCCGGTCACCTGGGCTTCCGGTTTCTGGCGTGCATGCACGCATGAAGACCAGCTGGCCAGAGCACATGTGCACGCTGGAATCCGGAAGAGCAGTGGGCGACGGCTGGCGTGCCTGGAGAGATGGCTCTGTGTGCCAGTTCCGGCACGCGTGGCATAGATTCGCCATCACAGGTTTAAGGGATGCATCAGAGTAGTGTTTTCCATGTTTGGCCACACTTAAAGATGTCTGGACTTCAACTCCCAGAATTCCCCAGCATGCATGCAGGCTGAGGAATTCTGGGAGTTGACGTTCACGCATCTTTTAAGTGACTGAGCTTCGGGAAACACTACATCAGAAGAACCGTCCCGTTTGCTCAGAATGAAGCAAGTGGGGACCTAGTGTCTTGTGCGGCCACTGGGAAAAATTGCCCTGGAATTCTGTATCCTTTACTTTAAAACAAAAAATAAGGTTTTAATCCTCATGGTGGCAAATTAAAAAAAAATAGGCCTTTTGTTTTTTGCTTTAAGGTGAACAGAAGCTAGAAAGCAGAGCAGGAAAAGGGCCTTTTGGGAAGTGGCAAGCTCGGATTTTATTTTGCTTCTGGCTCCATCTCATCCTTTTTTAGGAAGTGTGTAGATTTCTCACCAGCTTCTAGGCAATGCTGACCAAGGGAGGGGGGAGACATTTCCTTGGATGTCCGGAATTTCACTGGGAAATGAAATGCTTCGTCCGTTCGCATCCTTCAATGGTGCATGACCTGCGAAGGCGCCAGCCTTAAAAAAAAAGAAGGAGGGGGGGGGTCCTCTGACCTTACCAATTCTAAGGAGACCCCTGTCCATTGATGAAAACATTTACAGCAAGTTTGGAAATAAATTCCGTTTGATGCCTTTCGGCACCCCTGTCTTCACCTGGAGAGATCAGAGACAGTTTATAACCAACTTAACTAAGCTAGCCGTGTCCAGTTCCTGTAACGGTTCTTCATATATTTTGGAGAAAGGGGGGAAATTTCCCATGGGGAAATTCTCTAGACCTGGAACATATGTGAAATCCCAGTTCCTTGGAAGCATGCAGAGTTTGTACGACAAAAGGATCGAAAGTTTCCCAGTATCATGGCTTCTAACTCTGGGACTCAACTCTACCCTGGGGTTTATAAATCACAAGGGTTGGGTTGGAAAATAGCTTGACCCCCTCCTCTCTGTGGCAGCCCCTCAAATATTGGAATATGTCTATCCTGTCTCCCCTGGTCCTTCTCTTCACTAGACAGTCATAAGTCACTTTTTTCGAGTGCCGTTGTAACTTCGGTCACTAAATGAACTGTTTTACGCCAAGGACTGCCTATATCCCAGGTGGTTAGATTTCCTGTCTTAGGATAACCACGTTTTCTCCACAATCTGACCCCGTGTTGGCTCTGAGGATATTGCCACCGGTCTCTCTCTCTCTCTCTTTCTCTCTCTGTGTGCGCCTTTGTCTGATCGGTCCAAGAGAGTTTGTGTTTGAGCCGCGGTGGTTCTGCTGGAGCATAATGTGTTTCTGAGCATCTCTGCACCACCGGCTTGGGAGGATTAGGGCGCACGGAGGTTCCCATTAAAGCCTAACTCTGTGATTTCAAGATCTGTGGGAGGAAAACTCATGCTCCAGTGTTTGATCTCTGGGTGATGCTGCGTACACCGTGAGGTACGGATTGCCACGATCAGCTCGGGAGGAAAGAGAGAGAACAAAGGGCCATCCTGCAGGAGAAATGGGACCGGGGGAGATGCTTCGGATATGCTTTCATCTGCTGGGTGATATGTGTTCGGTGGAGGAAAACTTGCACACTGCCTTCCACTTTTCATATCTGCCGGGAGGGAGGGAGGAGGAGGAGGAGGATACAGATACAGATAGATACAGATTAACAGAGTTGGAAGGGATCTCGTAGGTGGGTGAAATCCAGCAGGTTCTGACAAGTTCTGGAGAACCGGTAGCGGAAATTTTGAGAAGTTTGGAGAACCGGCAAATACCACCTCTGGCTGGCCCCAGAGTGGGGAGGGAATGGAGATTTTGCGGTATCTTTCCCTGCCATGCCCACCAAGCCGCACCATGCCCACCAAACCATGCCCACAGAACTGGTAGTAAAAAAATTGGATTTCACCACTACTTGTAGGTCATCTATTCCAATCCCCCTCCGCCCAAGCAGGAGACCCTACACCATTTCTGACAGATGGCAGTCCAGTCTCTTCTTGAAAGCCTCCAGTGATGAAGCTCCCACAACTTCCAAAGGCAACTTCTGTTCCATGGGGACAGCAAAGCTGGCTGGGGAATTCTGGGAGTTGGTCCGCCAGGCTTAAAGTTGCCAAGGTTGAAGAACCCTGCTGTAAAGGAATCCCTTGCCATTTTGAGATTCAGGCTCATGAAAAGCGTAGTGTAAACCCAAACGTGTGGGCTTTGCTTCATTCAGTCTGACTTCACTATGTCTGGATTTAGGCTTTGATCTTATCTTTTGTCCCATGCATGTGGATTCAGCACGGAGCATTGAAAGACATAGTTTTTGTTTTGAGGCTAAATGGGCAGAAAGTATCTTACCAAAGTTTATATCCGCTTGATTCGTATAAACAAACATTTCAAGGCTACTTTTAAAAGGCTAAAAAATCTGTAGAGATTGTCAGTCATCCATCCGGGTCATGGTTGTCCCAAAGGTGCTTTATTTTTTCAGGAGGCAACTGGATTTTCTTGTTTTTTTTCTTTTGAAGACGTTTTGCTTCTCATCCAAAAAGCTTCTTCAGCTCTGACTGGATGATGGGGAATGGAAGGATTGGTATTCCTTGCAGACAGCTGGTCATTTGCATCCTTTTTAGAGGGTGGTTGAAGCACTTGGAGGTTTACCTGTGTCCTCAGGGTCCCACCTGAATGATGCTCCTGGTTCCTGTAGTCTGCAATTTTTTCCCCCTCTTGAAATCCATTCCTACTCCCACACCATTCAAAGGGTGTGCATCCCAAATTGTATAGCTAAAAGTCTGTAGAGATTCTCAGTCATCCATCCAGGTTATGGTTGCTCCAAAGGTGCTTTTTTTTCAGGAGGCAACTGGACTTTCTTGTTTTTACTTTGAAGACATTTCACTTCTCATCCAAGAAGCTAGAATAGAATAGAATAGAATAGAATAGAATAGAATAGAATAGAATAGAATAGAATAGAATAGAATAACAGAGTTGGAAGGGACCTTGGAGGTAGAGTAGAGTAGAGTAGAGTAGAGTAGAGTAGGAATAGAGTAGGAATAGAATAGAATAATAGAATAGAGTAGAGTAGAATAGAATAGAATAGAATAGAATAGAATAGAATAGAATAGAATAGAATAGAATAGAATAGAATAGAATTCTATTCTATTCTATTCTAAGTGTCAAGTGCCAAGTGTGATTGGACACACAAGGAATTTGTCTTTGGTGCATACGCTCTCAGTGTACATAAAAAGACAAGATACATTCATCAAGAATCATAAGATACAACATTAAATGATACAGTAGTTATAGGGTACAAATAAGCTCTACTCCAACCTACTTCTACTCCAACCCCCTGCTTAAGCAGGAAACCCTACACCACTTCAGACAAATGGTTATCTTCTTCAGCTCTGACAAGATAGTGGGATAGCCTTTGAACAGGATAGCCTTTTAAAAAGGCTACTTTTAAGATCTTTTGAAGCCATTCTTTTAATTTGCAAGGGATGGGATTTTTTGTTTGTTTGTTTCGAATAGTCAGATTGCTAGATAAGGTTTTTTTTTCCCCTCCTTTGAAGTTCAAGCTGCAGGGCAAACGTCTGAATGGGACCGAATTGTGGGGTTGTTTGTCTGTTTTGTTTTAATCTTGCAATTTCACTGCATCATATGCACATTGACTTTGCATAGGCGAGGCCGTTTTGGGGGTATTTATTTCCATAACGAAGTCAAGTTTAAAAAGTAGGAGATCACCTGAAAGAAATTCTCAAGCAGAGCAAGAAACGAGGCACATTAAAAACAAAACAAAACCCCAAGCCTCTTTTGTGGTGGAAGAAACTTTTTCAGAAACGGCAGGGCAAACTTGGAAACGGCCTTCCCTCTTTCATCTCTCTGCAATATGATAGGGTGGTGGGGGGAATCTGGGATGGGCGCCAGATCCTGAGCAGATTTATATTGTGGCTTATCCTTTGAACATGCAGCAAGATTGGAGTCTCTCTCCCCTCAAAGTCATGCTGGAGTCTGAGCATGGACAGGTGGTCCATTGGCTTTGTAAATGCTTCTTGCATTCTGTGCACCGTTTCACGGAGAAGCTTTCGGTCAGCCGATAAATCTGAAGTAATCCCACGAGGGTCTTCTGAGACCTGCTAAACAATGTGGCACTCTAAAGGCCACGCCCGCCCCCCCCTTCAAGCAAAAGATAATTATTAATGCCAATAATCTCCTCTAACAAATGTGTTTAGGGAAAAGCGTTCATTAGATTTCAGAGAGACTTTCAAAGGGTTTAGCTTAATAGCACTCGCATTTAGACTTATATACCACTTCACAGTGCTTTACAGTCCTCTCTAAGCAGTTTACAGTCAGCCTATTGCCCCCCAACAATCTGGGTCCTCATTTTACCCACCTCGGAAGGATTTGAAGGCTGAGTCAACCTTGAGCCAGTCAGGATTGAACTGCTGGTTGTAGGCAGAGCCTGACATACTGCATTCTAACCATTGTACCAACAAAGGAAGGAAGGAGGGAGGGAGGGAGGGAGGGAAAGAGGGAAGGAAGGAAGGAAGGAAGGAAGGAAGGAAGGAAGGAAGGAAGGAAGGAAGGAAGGAAGGAAGGAAGGCAGGCACTTAGGCAACCTCGGAAGGATGGAAGGCTGAGTCAACCTTGAGCCACTCAGAATTGAACTCCTGGAGTGAGCAGTGCATTCTAACCACTGTGCCACCACAGTGGTGGCTCAGATGTGTGGACCAGGCCACCTTCTCTCATAGGCTACTTGCAATCTCTGGGGGCCCCAATGGATGTCTTCTTTGGGGTCCAGCAACCTCTCTGGACCACTGGATTTTTATTTGGGAGGCAGGAAGAGACCTTGTGACTTCTAGCATCATCTTTATTTACAGTCCAGAGTCTGTAGATGTTCTACAGATGCTTCTGTAGACCTTCTAAATCACGAGTGGGCAACTATGACCTTTTATGTCCAAGTGACTATGGCACAGGAATTCTGGGAGTTGAAAACCATAGGTCATGAAGGGGCCAAAGTTGCACACCCCTATTCTAAATGCTTCCAGTTCACGGCTTTGTTGAGAAGGATGCCCACTTGCCCAGAGCTAGGAGGGGGAACTTCCTTGAGGAGAAATGTGAGTACCAACCTCCCAACATATTTTGTGGGCATTTTGTTTCTGACTGTGACCCAAAAGCAGCCATCTGGGAATAGCCAAGCTCCCTTCCTCAAACGATAGTCGTTTTGTGTACATCCCAGGAGATGTTTTCCAAACTCCATGTGTGCCCAGAGTTGACAAATCTTATAGAGTATGGTCGTCTTTGGAGAAAAGCCAGGATAAAATTTAACTGTCTGACGAGCCAAGCCATGATTTGAAATCAGACAAAAAACCCAGCAACATTCTTAGGTCAGCTCCAAAGGCACAAATAAACATTGTGTGACGTCCTACCAGGCAAGGTGTACAGAAGATTAGGTAGATCAGAAGCAGGAGATAAAGGAAATGATTTGTCTTGACGTTGGCATCTATTGAGTTAGAAGGTTAGAAAGCTGGAATTATCTGCAGATGTTGCAATCAAGACGCTTCGTGATGCTAGAATAGCTTCAGAAGATCTCTAGGATTATAGGCATTAAAAAAAATGTGGCTTAATTAACATGTCAATGTTGGTTTAGATAGATATATAGAATTCTTTATTTGCCAAGTATGATTGGACACACAAGGAATTTGTCTTTGGTGCATATGCTCTCAGTGTACATAAAAAGAAAAAATACCTTCATCAAGAAGCATAAATTACAACGCTTAATGATAGTCATAGGGTACAAATAAGCAATCGAATCATACTAGGAAACAATCAATATAAATCGTAAGGATACAAGCAACAAGTTACAGTCATGCAGTCGTAAGTGGGAGGAGATGGGTGATAGGAATGATGAGAAGATTAATAGTAATAGTAATGCAGACTTAGTGAATAGTTTGACAGTATTGAGGGAATTATTTGTTAAGCAGAGTGATGGCATTCGGGAAAAAACTATTCTTGTGTCTAGTTGTTCTGGTGTGCAGTGCTCTATAGCACCGTTTTGAGGGTAGGAGTTGAAACAATTTATGTCCAGGATGCGAGGGGTCTGTAGATATTTTCACAGCCCTGTTTTTGACTCATGCGGTAGACAGATCCTCAATGGAAGGCAGGTTGATAGTAATTGTTTTTTTTTCTGCAGTTCTAACTATCCTCTGAAGTCTGTGTCTGTCTTGTTGGGTTGCAGAGCCAAACCAGACAGTTATAGAGGTGCAGATGACAGACTCAATAATTCCTCTGTAGAACTGGATTGGTAGCTCCTTGGGCAGTTTGAGCTTCCTGAGTTGACACAGAAAAAACATTCTTTGTTGTGCTTTTTTGATGAAGTTTTTGATGTGGGGTGTCCATTTTAGGTCTTGAGATATGGTAGAACCTAGAAATTTGAAGGTCTCTACTGTTGATACTGTGTTGTCTAGTATTGTGAGAGGTGGTAGTATGGGAGGGTTTCTCCTAAAGTCCGCCACCATTTAGCACGATGTCTGAAATAACTCAACGTGCTCTTATTCTTAATGACTTATCAGCTAGTTTTCATTGTCTAGAATGATTTTCTGGTTTGCACAGACTTAAGTGTTCTCCTAGATCAGTGTTTCCCAACCTTGGAAGCTTGAAGATGAACGGCTGTGGGATTCTGGGAGTTGACCTCCACCCATCTTCAAGCTACCAAAGTTGAGAAACACTGTCCTAGATCCAGGAGTTTTGGAACAGAAGGTGTCACCGGTGTTCTCCGTCTTGTGTTTGGGGTGGCTTATTTTTTGAGGATGAAGAGGGATATTGTTGGAAGTTACTCAATGGTCCAGGCCACAGGTGATCTCGGAGCCAATGTGGTTCAAATGAACTCTCCCACCCTTTCATGAGTGTGTCCTGCCTGGACAATGTTTTGCTAACTTCAAAGGGCTTTCGAGGCTGCTGCTCATGAACCGTGTGTGATTTGGTGGAGGTATGTGATGTTTTTCTTTAAACAGCCCTTGCCCTACGTCGAGATGAACTTGATTTCTCTCACGCTCCAAAGTTTCTAAACACAAAGGTATAATGTAAGGTCAGGTTTTTCCCGCCTTAAACTTTTTTTTTTTAAAGAGAAAGGTTTATGATGCACTTCAAAGAGAGGAACGGTTTATAAAGGGTAGAAATAGGAAGAAGGAGGATCTCTTCCCCCTTTCTCCAAGCCCCTCTTTTCATTCCTGCCATGCTTAGAGAATTCTCAAGTTGGAGAGCAAATGGACTTTTCCTTGCCAGCTATTCACAGATGGAAAGGGTTCATGTTTTGATTTAGTTTCTTTCATCGGGGTTTAAACTCAAGCTAGCTAGATTTTGTTTGGAGCAAATTACAGGCAGGGAGGGAGTAAACTGGGAAAATGGTGTGGCTTCTATTCTTCCATTAGGATTTGAACCGTCAAAGTAGTGTCGGAATAAAACTCTAGTCTACATTCAGATTGGGTTATCCAAAGGAAATCTAGACTAGACTAGACTAGACTAGACTAGAACAGAACAGAACAGAACAGAACAGAACAGAACAGATTGGATAACCATTTGTCTGAAATGGTATAAGGTTTAGGTTTCCTGCTTGCATGGGGTTGGACTAGAAGACCTCCAAGATTCCTTCCAACTCTGTCCTGTCCTGTCCTACCCTACCCTACCCTACCTACCTGACCCTACCCTACCCTACCCTACCCTACCCTACCCTACCCTACCCTACCCTACCCTACCCTACTCTATTCTATTCTATTCTATTCTATTCTATTCTATTCTATTCTATTCTATTCTATTCTTTCCTCCCCACTCCACTCCTATTCTGCATTCTATTCTATTCTATTCTATTCTATTCTATTCTATTCTATTCTATTCTATTCTTTCCTCCCCACTCCACTCCACTCCTCTCCTATTCTGCATTCTATTCTATTCCATTCCATTCCATTCCGCTCCGCTCCGCTCTGCTCCATCGTTTTCCCCCCATGTTTGCAAGGACGGTGTTTTTATATTTTCCTCCAGCAGTTTTTCTGATAAACTGTTGTTTATCTTTTCTGTCTTCAGTGAGGGATCAGTCTCAGTTGCATTTGGATTTTGTTGATTTTATCATGTCTCAATTCTGCGGTGCTCCCAAGGCATCACATACGGTGAACGTGTCTGGTTCAGAAATCGTGTCAAAAAAAGAAAAAAAATAGAAAAAGGAAACGCAGGACTATAATCATGATGCTGGCCATAAGGAATTCAAACATTGGAGCAGCTTTGTTTGACTTTCTATCTAGAATATTTGCTTCTTGGAAATGGCAGCTAACACGTAAACCGAGACTGTAGGAATTATTTGGTTGCGTACAGATAGTCCTCGATGTACGACCATAATTGAGCCCAGAATTAAAGTTGTAAGGCATACGGTAGTTGTTAAGTGGATCGCCTTGGGACTGCACCCGATTTTATGACCTTTCTGAGGCAAATGTCACAACCATTAAGCAAACACAAGCATCAAAGAAACCAGTGGTGGAATTCAAATTTTTTTACCACCATTTCTGTGGGCGTGGCTTGATGGGCGTGGCTTGGTGGGTATGGCAGTGGAAGGATATTGCAAACTCTCCATTCCCACCCCACTCCAGGGGAAGGATACTGCAAAATCCCCATTCCCACTCCACTCCAGGGGAAGGATATTGCAAAATCTCCATTCCCTCCCCACTCCAGGGGAAGCATACTGCAAAATCCCCATTCCTTCCCCACTCCAGGGGAAGGATACTGCAAAATCTCCATTCCCTCCCCACTCCTGGAGGAAGGATACTGCAAAATCCCCATTCCCACCCCAATCCAGGGGAAGGATATTGCAAAACCTCCATTCCCACCCCACTCTGGGGCCAGCCAGAGGAGGTATTTGCCGGTTCTCCAAACTACTCAAAATTTCCCCTACCGGTTCTCCAGAACCAGTCAGAACCTGCGGAATAGCACCACTGAAGCAAACCCATTTTCATTAATGGCTGGTTTTTTTTTGCCAGAAATTGGAAGTTAAAAGGCAGGAAATCCGCAAAAGACACTAAAAATTGCTGTTGTGTGACCACAGCATGCTGTTAACAGTCATAAATGTGAGCATTCCAAAATCTGATCACATGACTCTGGGTGGGCTGGCTCTCGGAACGTTGAAAACGGGTCGTAAATAAGCTGGAGAGGTCCGTCATAACTTTGAACCGGTTGTTAAATGAGGAGTAGCTGTACCTTGTTCTTGATTTAGAGAATCGGGCCGTTTTGATCCTTTTAAAGCTGGGATGGGGAATGTTGTGATTCTCCCGATGTTGCAAAACTCAACTTTTAACAATCATGGATCACCCAGGCCATTGGGGAAAAGGATCCAGGAAGCTATATGCTTTTGAAGTTTCCTTTTAAAAAAAAAATTCCCTCTCTTTTGCCCTAGAAATCTTGTCCTAAAGGTTAAGAGACAGAATTGTTAGGTTCCCATGGAGCCTCCAAAGTTTTAAAAACCCATCTTGAAAATAACCAAATGACCTCTGGAAAGTTATTCTTGGCAGCTGGGAGTTTTTAACTTGTTGACTTGCCTTAAGTGAAATGTGTGTCAAAATGTTTACAAAAGAATTCAAATGGGAGGCTCTGTGTGTGTGTGTTTGTGTTTTTGTGTGTTTGTGTGTGTAGTTTTTGGGTTTAAGCTGGGCTTTAGATTGGAGAGGCTTTATCGTCAGAAGAACTGGGGTGGGGTGGGGTCCACAGGGGGTCTCTCTTTGTGTTGTCTGGATAAAAGGCACTTCAAGTCTTCTTCAGAGGCTGCAAAAAGTGTCACCAGGGTGGGGTGAGACTGAAGTGGCCTTCCTTACTGGGAAGCCAGTTTAAATTCTTCATGGGACCCCGGTTTGTTCCCTGAATTTATTCAATGTATTTTTGCACCCCGGCTGCTTCTAACCTTAGTTGCAAGCAGAGTTGGCTGCTTTGAGGCAGCCTTAGCCATTGCTGTCTCCCAGGGAAATTTATAGGAATGGTTTTAGGTGCGATGGGCTCATTTGTTGAATGGGTTTTAACAATTGTTTGGGAGTAGTTTAATTGGAATACGGACCTGTAATGCAGAATGGCTTGTTAACTTACAATACACAGGATCTAAAACCAAACAGATTCAATTTGTAACTTTTCTCCTATTATTTTAAAAAACAGAACCATTTCTTTTAAATTAGGAAAACTAGCTTGACCTGGTTTGGAAAGTTTTAACTCCCAGAATAATAATAAAAAATCTCCATGATTGATTGATTCCTTCCTTCCCTCCTTCCTTCCCTCTTTCTTTCTTTCTTTCTTTCTTTCTTTCTTTCCTTCCTTCCTTCCTTCCTTCCTTCCTTCCTTCCTTCCTTCCTTCCTTCCTTCCTTCCTTCCTTCCCTCCCTCCTTCCTTTCCACTTCTTTCTTTCTTTCTTTCTTTCTTTCTTTCTTTCTTTCTTTCTTTCTTTCTTTCTTTCTTTCTTTCCAAATGTATCTTTTCTTTTATGTACACCGAGAGAGTATACACCAAGACAAATTCCTTGTGTGTCCAATCACACTTGGCTAATAAAGAATTCTATTCTATTCTATTCTATTGTATTCTATTCTATTCTATTCTATTCTATTCTATTCTATTCTATTCTATTCTATTCTATTCTAGTCTCGTCTATTCTATTCTATTCTTTCTTTCTTTCTTTCTTTCTTTCTTTCTTTCTTTCTTTCTTTCTTTCTTTCTTTCTTTCTTTCTTTCTCTCTCTCTCTCTCTCTCTCTCCCTCTCTCCTTCCTTCCCTTCCCTTCCCTTCCTTTTTTTTCTTTTCTCTTCTTTCTCTTCTTCCATTATTCAAAGCTTAAGAGAATTAAGGCCGTTTCCTTCTGTCTGAAAAGGAGTTAATAACATCGTTAAGCCCTTTAAATACATAAATAAAGACAACTTCTCTGATGAATATTGGATTATAGAGATGAAGTTTATATTCCAAGCGTTGGGTGGTAGCCGTTTCTCCCCCCCTCCAAAAAAAAGACTCAAAGAATCTGACTGCAGTAATCATGAGCTGTTTCTATTGCTCCTCCCTTCGTGGAGATTAATCCAGATCTCTTTGCTTATTAAGCCCTGCCAAGGGATTCATTTTTCTTAGCTTCTTCGATGGTGCCAGATTTTTTTTTTTCTTTTTGTATTTTTTCTCTCTCTCCTTTTGGACAGTTCCCTCTTTAAGTACAAGTATCTTGGAATAAAGTCTCGTCTTTCGCCTCTCGTCACGTCCCTTAGCCTCGCTTGTCCCAGAGCTGATGTCTTTCCAATTGGTCAACGTTCAAACCCTTCTAATCTTTCGCCAACAAGGCCGGTGCTGGCTACGGATTAGCAAAACTCAAGACATGCACATCCGGAAGGCATTAGATGGGGAGAGGGGGAGTGACTTCACTTAGCCCCTTCTAATCCTGGGTGGGAAGGTTGGTGAATGCGTTGCCTACGATGTTGAGGGGTTCGTTATGTAAATGCTAGTTGCCTTTTCCCAAGGACTTTCCAGCAATGTAGGATGTCTTGCTTTGGTTTCAGGAAATGCTCTAGAACAGGGGTCTCCAACCTTGGCAACTTTAAGCCCGCCAGGCTTAAAGTAGCTAAGGTTGGAGACCCCTGCTCTAGAAGCCATCAGAGATAGTAGACTGCCCAGCTTGTTTGGGTTTGGATGATGGACGGTGAAGAAATAGGTGTCTACATCAGGAATGAGGAAGAGAGGAAGGGTTGGGGGACCTAAAATGTTTCTTTCAAAGGGTTATGCACTCTTCTTTAATTGCAGGGGGCTTTGAAGGATGGTCCAGGACAATGAGCAAAGGGGTGGCTTAGCCTTTGAGAAGAATGTAAGGGTAATCTTGGCATCCTACAGAGAAGGAAACAGTGATCCATAAGGGAGAGCTTTGAGTAGACATGGATTCTGATTGTTGGCCTTCCTTTAGCAACTGGTTGTATGTGTTGCCGATGCCATTGTGTGTGTGGTTTTTTAAAAACTTTTCTTGCATAACCTATGAAGCAGAGAATATTTCAATCAATCAATCAATCAATCAATCAGAATAGAGCTGGAAGAGACCTTGGAAGTCTTCTAATCCAGGGGTCACCAACCTTTCGGACCTTCATCCTAAATTTGTTGGCTTGGATTTAAAAGTCTCGGAGGTGTTCCTTAAATTACAAGTGTCCTTGGCCCTTGCAGTTGTAAGGAAGAACTTCTACAAACTCTGTCATCTCAGGGCTGGGGTTTTATTTTTGGTACAAGAGACAATCCTGCTGTTTACACAGAGGTCGCCTAGATTTACACATCCGCAGAGAAATAATTTCCATATAACACTTTATCAGACCGCAGGCTGAGATCATCTGTCTTAATAAGAAGAAGATCCTGTCCATCTGTCTTGGCAAGGGCTTATTTTGAGATTCCTATTCATTGATGAATAATTTTCTGAATGGAGAAAGGGGGGGGGGGGGGAAATGGCCTTGGGTGTACGTATGTTCCCATTCTCCTTGGAGGATATGCAATGAAGAAAACGTGTGGTGGCACCCTGTTGCCATCTCAGTAACATCTCAATTCCTATATGTATTTTCCTGAACCCATATTAGTACTGTGTGGGCACGGATCTTTTAAGGAGCAGTTGTGAGCTGCATAGTGAGTATCACATGAAATCAGAGATACTTTTTCAGCTCAGGATCCAACTACTGAATATCTCTCATATAGAGTTAATTCAGTGTAATGGTTAAGGTGTTGGTCTAGAAACTAGGAGATAGTGAGTCCTAGTCCCACCTTGGACATGAAAGCTAGCTGCGTGACTTTGGACCAATCACTAGGAGACTGAATTCTAGTCCCACTTTGGACATGAAAACTGGCTGGGTGACTTTGGGACAATCATCACGAGACACGGAGTTCTAGTCCCGCCTAAGCCATGAAAGCTACCTGGGTGACTTTAGGCCAATCACCAGGAGATGATGAGTTCTAGTCTCTCTCCCTCCCTCCCTCCCCTCTCCCCCTCTCCTCTCTCCTCTCTCCTCTCTCCTCTCTCAGCCCAATCCACCTCACAGGGTTATTTTGGGGAAAATAGGAAGAGGAAGGAGTATTATTTATGTTCACCGCCCTTAGTTACGTATAAACTAATAAAGGCAGGATAAAAATCTAATAAAAAAAAAATGTAGCCTGAATTCTTTCGATGAACTCAGAGGGACATCCGGGGACAAAACCTATTTGGCCTTTTTTCCTATTGGACAAGGTGGAAGGCTGGAAAGCGTCCCCCACCATCCTAACAGCCTCCTTCCCATCACGTCGTAAATCAAATAACCCCATCACTTCCCAAAAATAAATAAATCTTCAAGCTCTGCAGATACAAGAGAGGAAAAGAACAGTTTTTTAGACCCTACAAGGATAATTTTGGAGTAACGTTAAGTTGGAAATAGACACAGAGAGAACGTAGCTCCTCCTTAGAGCATCCTGAAATATTTGTAGCACGCGCATGGCGAAGCTTGGGATATTTTTGAGGCGGGCCTTGTGAAAGACTGTTCGGTTTCCATTTCTGCCGAGTGCGTGCATTTAAAGACGACTTTAAACAAAGCTACGGAAATGCGAGATGACACAGAAGGGAGGAGGGGGTGCACGAGGTTTGCATTGTCCTCCCAGCCTCTTTGTTCTTGCAAAAATTTTAGCAAAAAGTTATTTTTGTCCCGTGGAACAAGCCATCGCTTTGACCCCGAGAGAGAGAGCTGACCCTTCCTTCTTTCCTTCCCCCAACTCTCTTTCACGACTCACAAAGGGCCAGGAAAACAGCTGCACAAATGCTTTGTGTGATACTCATTAGTGGAATTTCCCCCCTCCCCACACCTCTCTTTCCGATAAGAGCTTTTGCTCAAGAAGTGGAGGGTTGTTTCCCTCTCCCTCCCCCCAAAAAATGTTTTTTGCAAAGGGATGCAATTGTGCACATGAGTCCATGCAACCGCTTTACGATTCTGTTGCTTTCGGTTATTTGCCGCTGTTGGAAAATGAAGATTTTTGCAATATCCTTCCTCCAGGAGTGGGGAGGGAATGGGGATTTTGCAATATCCTTCCCCCAGGAGTAGGGAGGGAATGGAGATTTTGCAGTATCCTTTCCCTGCCATGCCCACCAAGCCACACCACACCACACCAAGCCACGCCCACCAAGCCATGCCCACAGAACCAGTAGTAAAAAAAATTGGCTTTCATCACTGGGTAAATCTCACTAAACAACTGTCTCACTTAGCAAGAAAAATTTGGAGCCCGATTGTGGTCATAGGTCAAGGACTATTTGTATCTCCAAAACACACTATCATCTTCGTCTCCATCGGTTCTAATCTTTGTGGTTGTTATTATTATCATTTATCAGTATTATTGGAAGAGCCGAGGTGGCGCAGTGGTTAGAGTGCAGTACTGCAGCTACTTCAGCTGACTGCTAGTTCAGCAGATCAGCGGATCAAATCTCACCGGCTCAAGGTTGACTCAGCCTTCCATCCTTCCGAGGTGGGTAAAATGAGGACCCAGATTGTTGGGGGCAATATGCTATTTAGTATACTGTATTTGGTGTAAGCCGCCCAGAGTCCTTGGAGAGTGGGCGGCATAGAAATATGACTAATAAAAATAATAAATAATAATATAATTGCCAAATTGATTTGTTGCCGATGATGATCGTGCATGGTCATTTTGGTTCTGTGCGTTTTTTAAAAGGTAACGATTAAAAAAAACAAAACCCTGCCCTTCTTTGAAACTTTTCCATGTTTTTGTTTTATTTGAGTTTCTTTTTCCCCTTCGGTCTCCTTTTGATTGAAGGCCCCGTAAAGGGCTTGAAATAAATGGAGCATTGATAAATTCTATCCTGCAAGCTCTTTTTTTTTATTTTTATTTTTTTGTTCTTAGAAAGACACGAATCCTACACCGGTTGTCCTCTGCCTCCCCTCCCACTTTTCAGTAACCCAGAAATACGCCAGCACTTTATAAAACTGGCCTCTGTGTGAAGGGAACAGCCCGACATTGACTGTTTGTGAGTCATGGAGCCGAGGCTTTGATATTTACAATTTTTGCTCCAACTTTGCTTTGGGAGGTTGAAGCCGTGGGGGACCTTATTAAAATGATAGATAATGGATAAATTTCATATTCAAAGGGAAAGAGGTGAGCGAAAGAGGGATTGTGGGCATCTGTCCCATCTAGTCCTCCTATCTAGCTTCTCCTTTTTAACTTATCATCAAAAGATGGTTCAGAGATTTGACTTCCGAAGCAACGTTACTATACAGGGTAGTTCTCGACTTATGGCCACAACTGAGCCCAACATTTCTATCGCTAAGCGCTGACAGTTGTTCAGTGAGTTTTGCCCTGTTCTATGGACCTTTCTTGCTAGCGTTGTTAAGTGAATTGCTGCAGTGACACGGTTGTTAATTGAATCTGGCTTCTCCATTGACTTTGCTCGTCAGGAGGTTGCCAAAGGAGATCCCACGACTCCTGTTGTCATCATCTCTTTTTAACCGCCCCGTAATCCCTTGCAGGGTGGAGTCTGGGCAACTGAATGGAGCTGAGTGTTTACTGGCCGGATGCCCTTCCTGTCGTCAATGAGGAGCTTTGTTTGGCAGCTATATTCTCATTGTGCCCAGAGAGAGAGAGAAATATCTGCCTCTATACCTAGGATCGAACTCACAGCCTCCTGATTGTGAGGCGAGAGCTCCACCTCTCGGCCACCGCACCACTCCATCCCACACTCCTGTAGCCATCATAAATAGGAGTCAGATGCCAAGAATCTGGATTTTGATCATGTGACCATGAGAGATGCCGCAATGGTCATAAGTGTGAAAATGGTCATAGTCACTTTTTTTCCCCAGTGTAACTTTGAACAGTGATTCAATGAACTCTTACATAAGTCAAGGACTACCTATATAAATAATCAATTCTGCAAATTGGTTTGGGGACTGGGAGAAGTAATTGCATTGGCCCCTGTCTTAATACCATCTGTCTGAATCATAATGTTTATGGGTCTTCGTCCTTCCTGCCCCCATCACTTGTAGGGTGAAAATGGTCAGCCTTGCCATATGGTGAACATTTGGCTTCTCCAAGTGGAGAGGGCAGGCTACTAAAACTTGGGACTGGCCAGAGTTGATCGTAAATTAAAGTTGGAGTGGAATGAGAATTAGGGAGTCCTTGATGTTTTATAGATGGCACCTTGCACCAGTGAGGCTTGCTAAGATGTTCCCAAACTCAACACCGATTTGTTGGAAATGCAAGAAATCATACGGGACATATTATTATCTATGGTGGACTTGTGTGACAGCAAAAAAGTACTGGACTAAAATTAAAAAGTGGCTTGAAGAGATAACATATAGACTGGAAACTGGAATTATTTTATTGGGCATACCCACAAGGAATTATAATAAAGAAATACAATATCTCATTCTACATATTATCAATGCAGCTAGGATAACCTATGCACAAAATTGGAAAAATCATACCAAAAGATGAAGAGGTGATAAGGAAAATTTTGGACTGTGCGGAGATGGATAAATTGAGGAAAGAAATAAAAGGAAAAGATGAAACAGAATATTACTTAATATGGGGAAAATGGTACAAATGGTTAGAGGACAGGAATAACAAACAAGAAAACACATAACAGAGATGATCTAGAAATCAGGACACATCAACAAAATGATATTAAAAAATCATTTTAAATAATATATGTAAAGTAACATGGATATAATAGTATGCATAATAAGTGAAGAGTAGTATATATAATATATGAGCAATAAGGGAATCATAAAAATGAATATGTGAATATGTAGGAGCGGGAAAACATAAACTCTGGATATATGCCGATATGAAACTGTTGTAAATTGGAAATTTTTTCTTTGTTTTTGTTTTTAAAGAAAAAAATAATAAAAAATATTTTTTTTTAAAAAAAGAGAATTAGGGAGTCCTTGATTTACAACCGTTATTGGGACTACTGGAATGTTAGTTGTCTGTCCTTGTGGTTGTAAGTCAAGGCATCACGTAACCAAACCTGATTTCTTTTTACTGTTTTATGGCAGTTGTTAAATGGAAACTATGGACGTGGTGGGATGGGAAAAGACGGAACATTTTACGATGGCCAGAAGTGCCTTTACACCGGGGTGAAATGCTCCCGGTTCGGACCAGATCGCCTGATCCAGCAGCGATGGCAGTGGGTGGTTCGGAGAACTGGTAGCAAAAATCCCTGCCCCCACACCCCCATGTCCAGCTGAGCCGCGCATTTTTTCTACAACCTCTTTGGCTGAAAAAAATGCTTTTAAAAGTAAAAAAAAAAGCCTCTGATGATCATGTGGCTCAGCTGGGATCGTCAGAAGCTTCTGAAAGCATTTTTTCTGCAACCTCTTCAGCCGAAGAGGTTGTAGAAAAAAATGCTTTTAAAAGCCTCTGACGATCCCAGCTGAGTTGCCTGATCGTCAGAGGCTTTTAAAAGCATTTTTTTCTGTAACCTCTTAAGATTGTAGAAAAAATGCTTTTAAGAGTAAAAAAAAAAAAAAGTTGGCCACGTCCACCCAGTCACATTACCACCCCCCACCCACCAAGTCATGCCCACAGAACCGGTAGTAACAAATTTTACATTTCACCACTGCTTTACATGTTGTAAGAAAGACGCCCTTTCAAAAGCTGTTGTAACTTTTCAACGGTCATTAAACGACCAATCTAAGTTGAGAACTACCTGTAATCAAGATTTGTGCCTTGTGTCTTTGATGCAGGCTATGGAGGGGCAGTAAGATGCATCTCTGATTCTGGGAAAACAGTTTTCACCCTTTTCAGGATTTTTGCATTAAGGATTTTTTTTGTGTGTATTTAAGCTATTTTTTTTTTAAACTCTTGAAACAAATGGTCTCCATGTGGAGTGTAACTTAAGAACACCCAAGTTTTAAACTTCCTTTTTTGCAGAATTTATGGAAGCCAGAGTAATTCTACCCTTTTGCTTTTGGGGAGTTGGAGGGTTTGGGGAGTGAGCGGGGGGGACCATGCTAAGATCTGTTTCAAGATATTTAAGGAAAACAGCAAAGCAAATTTAAAAGCATAAATCCTGAATTTTTCACAGCTTGATTTAATGTAGCTACCATATGTCTTACATGCAGCACTAACTTCTGAACTCAGTATTTCTTTGGAGAGCGGTAAACGTGTTTCTTCATGACACCAAGTAGTACTTTTCTTGCCAAGAGGCATATTCAAAGATTTATTCGGTTTTCCCTTGCCCTCTTCTCCTTATTTCTCCATCCTCACCATACAATTTCAGTTTCAAGGCCAGCATATGTGACTAGAAAATGCTTTTATGGTTAGGCAGGTGGACTCAACATAAAATCCACTTAAAGCCTTTACAAGATCTTTGTAGGGCCTTATTTGAGTCCAAAGTTTGTGCAGATCACTCCTGAAAAAAAAAACTATGGTTCTCCACTTACGACAGTTCATTTAAGGACTGTTCAAAGTTACAACATTGAAAAAACTGATTTATGACCGTTTTTCTCACTTGCGACCGTTGTAGCAGCCCTGGGATTACGTGACCAAAATTCAGACGCTTGGCAGCTGTCTCATACTTATGACGGTCGCAGCGTCCCAGGGGTGTCACGCGATCCCCCTTTTGCGGCTTTCTGACAAGCAAAGATAACGGGGAAGCTGGATTCACTTAACAACCAAGTTACTCACTGAAGGATCACAGCAGGGCACAATTTGCCTTGCAAAATTTGCAACAACTGTGACCAAAAAAAAGGTTGTAAAAAGGAGCAAAACTGACTTAACAACTGTCTCACTTAGCAACAGAGATTTTGGGTTCAATTGTGGTCGTGAGTCGAGGACTACCTGTATAGTAGTTTGGCTTTGGAAGTCAAACCTCTGAACCATCTTTTTATGGTAGCTAATTTAGTAAATCGGGTGTGGATGGGATACAGAACTTTGAATAATCAGTGTTCCACTGGACATCTGGAACCCAGTTGGGCATCTAGAACCCAACTGGACATCTAGAACCCAAGTGGACACCTAGAACCAGCCAGAAAGAATAAGGAGGAACTTGCAGGGGTTTCACTTCTTCTATATCTGAGACTCCGTCTTAACAAATGAGGAGTTCCTAACACCCAATTCAAATACTTCCTTTTTTAAAAAAAAGAAGAAAAGAAAAGAAATATGAAGGTGCTGAAAAGCAGATTTTCCAGAAGATAATATAAGCTCTTTTGAGATGTCTGTTGCGATGAGATTTTGTCGGCTTGAATGTTTGGATTTGGAAAGCATTTGGATTTTTTGAACAATATTCACACGGGTCATTTGAGTTTAGAATTTCTGTCTTTCTTGATCTTTCAAGCAAATGTTGAATAAATAGTGAAAGCCATGGAAGCTCTGATACTGCCAGGCTCTTTATTCAGAAGCTTCTACTGGGAACCTCTAATATTTTTGCATGTTTTGCAGTCTTGCTGAAACCTTAATATAACTGTTCATGCAGGGATCAAATTCCCAGCAAGAGCTGGCTCCATTTGTTACCCTTTTCGGCTGGGCCATTCAGACATGCATTTTATTTCATGTAAAGAAGAAACTGCTCTTTTTTTCCCCTCTTTTTTTTTTTTTTTTTCCTTCCAAGAAAACAGCTCACACAGATTTGGGAAACCTGCCAGCTCTAAACTGTGTTTATGTATGCCTTTGCTTGTAACGTTTAACATCTGAGCCAAATTGCTGTTTCAGAAAAGCTGTTTCATGCTTCTTCTGTTACATTTACATTTTGCTTTTTTTCCCCCTTTTAAAATGAATCTTTTATTTAACAATCTCCTCTTGTTGTAGGAGGGTTTGGGAAGGTCCTGATATTTACAAAGCCTCTTGGGGGAAAGAAAAAAACACACCTTGATTTTGGATTTGAAGGCTTAAATGCAGGGGTTAAATCCAGCAGGTTCTGACAGGTTCTGGAGAACCGGTAGCAGAAATTTTAAGTAGTTCGGAGAACCGGCAAATACCACCTCTGGCTGGCCCGAGAGTGGGGTGGAAATGGAGATTTTGCAATATCCTTCCCCCACCAAGCTACGCCCACCAAGTCACACCACGGCCACCAAGCCATGCCCACAGAACCGGTAGTAAAAATATTTGAATTTCATCACTGCCCTGCCCTATACCATTTCAGACAAGCCTAGTCTCTTCTTTTCCAGGTTGAATATCCACAATTCCATGAGCACCGACAATTCCTACAGTAATTTGCATGTTGCACGTTCCTCCCGCTTTAAAACCTCAAAACAGAACCGGTAGTAAAAAAAATTGGATTTCACCACTGCTTAAATGGTAGTTTGGAGAAAAACCATCTGGAATAATCAGGGAAAATACATGGTAAGGTTGGACCGACAGACGAGAAGGTGAAGTTGAGAAATATCAAATCATTCCCATATTTAACAAAGGAGAGGTGAGCAGAGAGAGCTGGTTGCAACCACGGTCAATCTCCAAATCCCTAGTTTTCTCCTTACATTCGTTGTCCCAAATCTGTGTCTTGGGTTCTTGTCATGTTGAGTTGGAGAATATCTACAAGCTATTATGGAAGTTCTAAAGTAAGCTTCAAAGTGGATTTACTTCCTTTTTGGATAAACCCATGCGTCTCCTTTGGAAGATAAGAGTTGAGAGAGAATGAGTTTTATTACTCTCCTTGGTTCAAAATCTTGACAGCGGTCCATTCATAGTCGTTTATGGTCATTCTCAAGTTTCATGTGTTTCCTGGTCACCAACAATAATCTTCTACTGCCCTTGGTCATGGTGATCTTCTACTGCTGTGGGTTAGCTTTTGTCAATCAGTGTACCATCTAGATAACATGGATATGAATCTCAGAATTCTTAGCAAAAACTGTGCTGGTTTTGAATTTGGGGAGTTGATATTACGATGCCTGGAGATTGCACAGATTAGAAAAGGTTGTTTTAAGGTCCTTTCCAAAAAACATTGGTGTAAAGTATTAATTTGTTGGTATGGATGAGCAGTATGTTGTAGATCAGGGCTTCCCAACTTTGGTAACTTAAAGATAAATGGACTTCAACTCCAAGAATTCTGGCATCCAGATGTCTTAAGGTATCCAAGCTTGGAAAACCCTGATGTAGATGATGACCAACTTTCTTCTTTGGTTGCCCATTGGAGTGAGCTAGAACGGTGGAGGAGATTTGGTCTTACTGACTTTCAGTTGGAGAAATGGTGGCTCTACAGAATGTCCTATAGAAGTGACTTGTTTACTTGGTGTAGGCCTTAACTTCATTCTCTGCATTATAACCATTTCTCAGACTTAAAAGAAGAAGGACTCTCAAATTTGAGATGAATGTTCCCTTGAGAAAGCTGCTTCTCCTCCTCCTCCTCCTCCTCCTCCTCCTCCTCCTCCTCCTCCTCCTCCTCCTCCTCCTCCTCCTCCTCCTTTCTCCTCTACCTCCTCCTCCTCCATTGCTTTGCACCACCTCTCAAAGCTTATTCCAAAGGGAGCAAAACCTGTCTTAATTATGGATTCCTTGCTTCTTCCCCTTTGCCGTTGCTTCTATAAAACCTTGACTATGATTCATTAAAGCGTGTGGGATTTGGGTCTGTGCCATCTAGGTTGCTATAATTGGTTAATCTAGCTTTCATGCTTGCATTTGTGTGCAGAATTAATATTATGATTAGGCTGTGCTTTTACAAAGCAGAAAATCTCTCCCTTTCATCAAGCCATTTATCTGAGAGGGAGTTATTGTTTTTGGAAAGGCAGCTTGTCTGTTGTACCAGAAGATAATCCATTTAGCTGATCACTTTTTAACTTTTTGATGTGGGTTGCACTGCAGCTCCACTTGAAGACAGCCGCTTCTCTAATATCTGTTCAGATCTTATTACATACACCGGACTTCTTTTTATGTCAACCTTGGCTGGGTTTTTTCTTTTTGGCTCCTAGATTCATTTCTGGAGGTGGAAGTTATAAAAACATCTCTGTTGGTAACTTAATTCTTCTCCACTCTTTAATGAACTAGAGAAGCTTTTCCCAGATGGGTGTTCTCCAGATGTTCATGGAAACTGTTGGGACCTTGGCAGAGGTGGTCTTCAGCAGTTTTGGACAACCAGTAGTGGAAATTTTGAGTAGTTCGGAGAACTGGTAAATACCACCTCTGACTGGCCCCGCCCTCATCTATTCTCCAGTGAGAATTTTTACTACTGGTTCTCCGAACTACTCAAAATTTCCACTACTAGTTCTCCAGAACCTGTCAGAACCTGCTGAATATGACCCATGGTCATAATCTGTACTCAGCCTTTATTCCAAAGATCTCAAGTCTTTGGGTTTCCGATATGCACATGCGTGCCAGCCAGCTTGCTTTTGTGCATGCCAGAAATCCAAAGACCAGGTGGCTGGCGAGCACATGTGCACCAGCCAGCTGGTCTTCAGGTTTCCGGTGCTCCGGCGTGCACGAAGACCAGGTGGTTCATGCACATGCCAGAAACCAGAAGAGCAGCTGGCAATGGCGCGCGGGCCTACAGAGAGGGCTCTGTGTGCCACCTCTGGCACGCGTGCCATAGGTTCTCTATCATGGGTATAGGATTTCCTGCATAAGCAGGGGGTTGGATTAGAAGACCTCCAAGGTCCCTTCCAACTCTGTTATTCTGGATTCTAGGTTCTAGGTGTTCACATTCCTCATCCAGAATGGTGAATGGCATGGAGCTTGATCCCTTGCCAGATGGATCTGAAATAAGAGTAGAAGCACATGGTTCTCCAGAGGTGCCGGACAATAATCAGCATGGCTGTGACTAAGGAATGCCTGGTGCAGGATTTTCAGCAATCTTTTAGGACCACAGATGTGTCGCATCAGTAAGCAATCTGCAACCCTAGAGAGAGAGAGAGACACTGGATACTACCACTTCCATTGATCCTGCGTGAGGGGCCACGTGCCTTATCCTGCCCCGGGTTTATCGCCCTTTGTGCCTAATTTATCTTTTGACGACCACCCTCCGCTGAGCTACAAGGAGATCGATTCGCTCCTTGCCCAGCATGGGGCATGGCAGACGTGTTGGTTACGCATTGGCAGCCGGGAATATTACAGAAGGAACCCATCTGGAGGAGATCAGTGGAAAAAAGGTTGCTGCGAGGAGCTTAGAAGGATTCCAGGGATGTCTTTTCTTTGCAAGAATCTATGTCCCCCCGTTGGTTTCTTTCTCCCAGGCTTAAGCTTTTCCTTTGCCCTGATATTTGACACTGGAATGTAGCATGAGACGCAACAAATGCCTTCATTTTGAGAGTCCAAGCATTTCTGCTTTAAGGCAAGCTAGCCTGCCTACCCGCCCGCCCATCCATCCATCTATCCATCTGTCTGTCACATCTATCTGTCACATCTATCTGTCATTATCTATCTATCTATCTATCTATCTGTCTGTCTGTCTGTCATCTATCTCTGTCTATCTATCTCTATCTGTCTATCTGTCTGTGTTTCTCTCTGTCTGTCTATCTATATCTATCTATCTATCTATCTATCTATCTATCTATCTATCTATCTATCTATCTATCTCTGTGTCTCTATCTATCTATCTATCTATCTATCTATCTATCTATCTATCTATCTATCATCCATGGGGAAGCTACAACGGTCGTAAGAGTGGAAAATGGTCCTAAGTTGCTTTTTTTTCAGTGCTGTTGTAACTTTGAACCATCACTAAATGAACTGACGTAAATTGAGGGCTACCTGTATGACCGAGGGCTGTTTTTCCCTCCGAAATTCATGATTTTTTGCAGCATCGTTCTTGATAGAAACACATTTTTAAGATCAAGTTTTGGGTTTAGACCAGACGGGTTTCTCTCATGCGCTTCTGGGCCCTTTTGGAGGGAAGTGCAAAGTTCCCCAAATCTTGTTTTAAGGAAACTGAAATGTCTTGTATCTTAGCCATATATTTTTTTCTTTTTTGGTAGCTCAAACGATTGAACCAGGGATTGCGCAATTTGGAAACACACAATTTGTTGCTTCGTTTTCCTTGTTGGAACAGAACACTTCAAGAGTTGCAGAAGTGGCACCTATGGTGCCAAGGTGCCTGCAGGCCCCCCCTCCCCCGTTTTTTTGGTCTCTGCTTCTCCCCCCCCCTTTTTTTAATTAAAGAAAATGAGAAGCTGGCAGGCTTCAAGACAAAGCAATTTTCCTTGTCAGTAAACCGGGGTGGGGGACACACGAGACATCCATTTATCTGATGAGTTTGCTTCTTCTTCACCCACAGTGCTGTTTAGTATCACAATTTATCCTACTCTTTTTTTTATTGTTTTATTTTTTCAGGGCAAGAGGGCTTGTAAATTCAGTTTAATTACAGCCATGCCTTTTGGGTATTAGATTAAGATTTGCATTTTGGAAAACAAAAATCTGTGAGTTGCTTCAAATGGCTTTTTGCAGGAATGAAATCCAGCAGGTTTTTTCCCACCGCTGTTGCTACCAGTTCGCCCGATCTGGGGCGAACCCGTAGCAACCCACCATTGGTATGTATGTATACATGCATGCATGCATTTATATGTTTAGAAAGGTTTTTTTGGCCTTGCTGAGACATGCTTAGATAACCGGAAGCTTTTATGGCTCACAACAAATTTTCACATCGTGGTTGCAGATCGCCTCTGTTCTGAAAACACACACCTCAACAACGCAACACACACTAGCTGAGCCCTTTTGGATTTTGTTTAAAAAGTTCTGCCTTTGGATAGTCGATCCAGGGCCCGGGCTTCTTCGCGAGTCCTGCTGCAACAATTGCAGTGCCCAGGAATAGCAAATCCATCCAGTATTTTTCGATCAAGAGGTGTGCAAACGGCGAAGGAGAACTCTCGAAGGAGCTCAGAAGAGTGTTAAATTTTGCATTTGTTCCTAACAGTTGCTAAAGACAGAAGGAAAGCATCTTCAAATTCTCCACAGCCGGGCGTAAGTACCGGGGGCCCTGCTGACACACTTCCTTTTCACATCCTCCAGGGAGAGGAGACTTCAAACGCTTTTGCAAGGGATTTAAAGACTGCGTTTTGTGTTGTGTTTTTTTTTTTTTTACTGTAGGTATCCGAGCCAAACCCCAGCTCTACAATTGGTCTTTTCTCCTAAAGCTGGAGAGGCTCCTCCTCCTCTCCTCCTCCTCCTCCTCCTCCTCCTTCTTCTTCTTGCCTTCCTCCTGCTTCCCTTCAACCATGTTGCTAAGTCCAAGCCTTGATCGTCCACTTCTCTTGGTTTCCCTTAAAAAAACAAAAAAGGCAAAAACCATCCACGCTAGACTCACAAAACAAGGTTGGCTTGCCCCAAACACCTGCCAGATTTGCATATTTGCATCTTTTCTTTGCCTCCATCCATCCAGCCTGCGGGGCAGAGTTGGCACTGGAACGGGCGGAGGAGAAAAACAGAACGAGTGTTTTTTTGATAGCAAGCCAAAATGAGATACCAAAATAGGCTGTGGGATTGGATCCAGGAGCTGTTGGCACGGGATCAATGAACGGTGTCTTTTGGCTAGTAAACTGCGTGGTATGCGGGCTGAAGTTCCATATATCTTCTTCGGGATGGTGTCACCCTGACTCCAGAATGAGAGCATTATCAACTTATCATCAAGTCTTCCAGGAGCTCTTTTATATTACTTCTCTCTCTCTCTCTCTCTCTCTCTCTCTCTCTCTCTCTCTCTCTCTCTCTCTCTCTCTCTCTCTCTCTCTCTCTCTTTTCTGCTTTGATTTACATCCGTTCTCTCCTTAAATTTCACACAGGTCAGTTGCGAAGCTTCCAGCACGGGGTGTGGGGGAGTGTGTGTGTTTTGCAAGGAGCAATTGTGTGTGTGTTTGTGTGCAAGTGTGCGATTACAAAAAAAGAAAGAAAAGAAAGAAAAGAAAAGATGTTGAGACTTTGGAAAGAATGCCAGGAAGAGCAACTAAGAGGATTAAAGGCCTGGAGACCAAAAACTATGAAGAACGGTTGCAGGATTTGGGTTTGTCCAGTCTAGAGAAAAGAAGGACTATATGGGGGACATGATAGCAGTATTCCAGTATTTGAGGGACTGCCATAAAGAGGAGGAGGAGGTCAATTTATTCTCCATGTCAGGGCATTGATTAATCCCATGTTTGGCTCTGGGACAAATCACCCTGGTTTAATTAGAGGATGGATCGTGGCTCCTCCTTGTTGCAATATTCTGAAAAGAAACGCGAAGAAAAGTTTCCTAATAAAACTCATTTATTTGTTATAAAGAAAATAAAACACCTCACTAACTAAGAAAGTTAATTGCTACATTTTGAAAGTAATTCGGGCCGGCTATTTCTCAGCCGGACCTTTCTGGAAAGAGAACAAAGGAAAGAGTGTAAAGGAATGTGAAAGAATGTGGACATGCGTAGTAAAATACTGATAAGGAACTTGGCAAACTACAGTAAGTCTATTAGTCCAAAAATAATGAAGCTCAGCTGGGAAATAAAAAATGCAGTGACACTCCAGAGCATCTGAGGGCAGGACAAGAAAGAATGGATGGAAAGTTATCAAGGAGAGAAGCAACCTAGAACTAAGGAGGAACTTCCTAATAGTGAGGACAGTTAAGCAGTGGAACAGCTTGCCACCAGAAGTTGTGGGTATTTCATCACTGGAGCTTTGTAGGAGATTAGACAATCATTTGTGCGAAATGGTAGAGGGCTGTGATGGCGAACCTGTGTGCCACAGGTGGCACGCAGTACCCTCTCTGTGGGCACGCGAGCCGTTACTTAGTTCAGCTCCGCCATGCATGTGTTTGCGCCTCCCGCCAGCCAGCTGGTCATCGAGTCTCTGCTGTGCATCCGTGGTGTGTGGGGGGGAGGGCATGCACGCATGCACGGGGTGGGGTGCATGAACAGGCTGCATACACATTGCATTTTGGGGGTTCGGGAGAACGCGTGCATATTTGCGCGCATGCACTTTGGGCACTCGGTCCAGAAAAGGTTAGCCATCACTGGTATAGGGTCTCTTGGTTGAGTGGGGGGTTGGACTAGATGACCTCCAAGGTCCCTTCCAGTTCTGTTCTGATTGAGATTGATTGGGGTGCGTATGGGGGGAGCCAGCAGGCTGCATTTTTTTCCTTTGGAGCTAAAATAGACCTCGCTGACCTCTATCTGGGAAAGAGAAGAAGACTTTTAAGTTTAGCAGCCACGGGCCAAATGGGAAGCCAAGGAACCAAATTGTAATCTGGCCATTTTGGGAGGCGGGGATGGGTGGGTGTCTGGGGTATATATGATCTGAGGCATAAACTTGTTTTTAGAGGGGTGGGGGAAATGAAGACAGTTTGGCTGGAACCAAGTTTGAAGGAGTTTTTGGAAAAACAACAACAACCGATGTTGTTTTTATATACCCTCCCCTCTCAAGTTTGTTCAAGGAGCTCCATATATATATTTTGGTTCTTAATTTATTAGCAAAACTACCTAAAAGGATAGGTTAAGTTGAGAACGGATGGCTGGGCCAAGATCATTTCAGAGAGTGGAATGGCTCCGGAGAGATTTGCTAACCTTCTTGGCTATAATTTTGCTTCTGTAGCTAAGAAGATAAACAAGATCTTCTAAGGAACGAGAGAATATTTTTCAGGGTTTTCTGGTACGAATGGTCAGAAATCAAAGCACCAGGTTTGCAGATATCTGGAGGAACCTCTCCCTGAATTGCCACTGAAACGTCAAACAAGTCACTAAACTGTTATAAGTCAAGGACTACCTGTACTTAAGGACTTTGCTTGAAGATGAGCAGGCAAATGATGCCCGAGATATGCAAACTTTGCTGGTCAAATCTCATAAAAAGAAAAAAGGAGACGGAACATTTTCCAAAATAAATTGACTTCTGTAGAATCCCCTCCTTTGCCAAATCCTGTGTTTTAAATAAAAGCTTATATTGGAGTTACATGACCAAGGAGAAGTGTTTCAAACCCCAAAACCACTCTATAGGCTTGGAGGCATTTAAAAAAAAAAAAATTTAAAAGAGAAATTGATGTAATGTGCATTATGCTTATTCACTCTTATTTCTAACTAGAATTTGGTATATGAGTATTTCCTAAAACTAGTGTGGTCCCTTGATTCACTTGGGAAAAACTACTCAATCCTGTGAGATGTTAAGCTGCTCTCTAGTTGTTGTGGTCCGCCAGCGGCTTGAACGGATTGGGGCTGATCCCGACGAGGAGGCTGGTGTGGTGTCGCGCCAGCAGCCTGTGCAGCCAGCGCTCGAGTCGGACAGCGAGGAGGCTGAAGAGGATGTGGTGCCAGAGGCAGAGACTCAGTCAGGGCCTTCAGAACCTCCAGAGGCTCCTTTAAGTGAAGAGGAAGAAGAGGAGGAGCCTCTTCTCAATGCACGGGCGCACAGAGCCGTCAAAAGGCATGAGTGACTCCTCAGGAGGAGATCTCCTCGAGAGTAAGGCTTGGGGCTAATTGGCCACTCCCTTAGCTTATTTAAGAAGGAACGCCACTTGCAGCAAACTGTAGGGAACAACTTTAGTTCAATCTCCTTCGCGTCTGGCGCAAAGTCACCCTCTGGCTTTGGGTCTAAAGTAGGGCTAGAAATGACTCTCTCTAATTTCTGTCTGTGGCTGTCTCCAGTGCCTTTTATCATAGCAACAGCAGTAGCATTTAGACTTATATACTACTTCATAATGTCTTTATAGCCTGTCTAAGCAGTTTACAGAGTCAGCCTCTTGCCCCCAACAATCTGGGTCCTCATTTTACCAACCTTGGAAGTATAGAAAGCTGAGTCAACCTTGAGCCGATGAGAATTGAACTGCTGGCAGTTGGCAGTCAGCCTTGAAGGAAAAGAAAGAAAAAAAGAAAGAGAAAGAAGAAAGAAAGAAGAAATAAAGAAGAAAGAAAGAAGAAAGAAAGAAAGGCTTGGTTTTCTTGAAGATCACATGTGACGGGCACAGTGTTTGTCCAACCTATTGAGTGCTTAATGGCATTCATTAGTTTAATACAAAACAAACAAGGAAGCAGGAGGGCCCTTGTGCCTCTGATCACTCAAGCGGTTTTTCCAGTTACCCTTGGGGAGGTAGAGAACTTGTCCTTTCCTCACCCTCACCCTGCCCAGGTGTGGCCTCTACTGATTAGAAGCCCAGTTGCCCATGAAAACCGGGAAAGAGAAGGTTTGGAGTTGGAGAGGTTGTGGGCTGTATCTGCCTCACCAGTTTTTCTGCTTGGTCTATTCTTTGTCTCTCACACTGATCTTTAAAAAGCATATCACGGGTAGTTCTCAACTTACTCAACACAATTGTGGGAGGAGAATTTCCAGTGCTAAGTAAAACAGTTCAGCAGAATCCCGCCCGATTTTATCACCTTTTGGGGGCAGGGCTGTTCGGTGAATCGCTACAGTTGTTAAGCCAATTTTGTGCTTGTTGAATGATTCTGGCTCCCCCGCCCGTTGACTTAGTTTGTCGGAAGGTTGCAAATGGTGATGACGTGACCCTGGGACGCTGCAACCATTGTAAATATATGCGGGTTGCCACGCACCCAAATTTTGCTCTTGTGACTGCGGGGATACTCCCAACGGTTGTAAGGTTGAGGACTGTTTTCAGAAAAGGTTGCCCATTGCTGCCTTCTTGGGGCTGAAAGAGAGCGCCTGGCTCAAGGTCACCTAGCTAACTTTTGTGACTAAGGCTGCACTAGAACTCACAATCCCCTGCTTTCTAGCCTGGTGTTTTAACCGCTACACCAAACTGTCTCCCGTAATGGTTAATATAGCCAGGTAAATAATTTTCCTTTCTGTTTTACTCACTCTAACCCAGGGGTGTCAAAACTGGCAGCCCATGGGCCGGATGTGTCACGCGCAGGCCATGCCCACCCCAGCTCTGCGATGGGGAGAAACAGCGCAAAAGTCACGTGACAGCAATGTGACACCGCGCATTTGACACCCGTGCTCTAACTCTACCTTAGTGTTTGTGGGCTTTGCTGTGCTATGTGGTCTTCTTTCTTCGCTCTCCAAATGTAGGAGATCATCAGACTGAGTCTGTGGCGGTGGGATCAAATGAGTCATTAGTTTGGAGTCATTGCATTCCCACAAGAGAACCAAGTCCAGCTTCCCTTCCCCCATGTATTCCCTTGACTCTTACCTAGCGTCAATTTGCCTTGACCGCCAGTAGATTGAAATTCTTGTCTGTAGATAGCGTGAAATAAACTCGTCGTACTTTTGAACGGTATCCTGGCACCTGGTTTCTTGCGCCTGACACCGTAGCATCGATTGATCTGATCCTTCTTCCCCTTAGATCCGCCCATCCTTAACTTCCGTGGGGAGAAACTCAGCTGCTCTCCCATTTCCCAGATGACAGCTTCTGCAACGGCAAACATTTCCAAAGAGCCGAAAATTTTGAACCGTCAGCAGAACTGAGTAAAGAAACCCTATTTGGGTTGAACAGCTTTGCTTTACCGCTACAGCTTCCTGCTGGGTAGCAAAGCAATCCAGTTATAGCAAATCCTTAAGAGCAAAGTCATTAGGGTAAAAGGAAAAAAAAGAGAGAGAGAGAGAGAAAACAAAAGCTGGTTAATACAAACCAATTGAAGTTAGGGTCCTTCTCTCTCTTCCCCCCCACCTTTTCAAACCGATTGAAAAAAAATGGGGGGGAGGGAAGTTGAAGGCGCCAGCTTTCCTTCCTTCGGTAATTTTTTTAAAAAAAGAGATTGCTTTCTTTCATCTTCTTTTTAAAGGGGCGGGGCTGTTGATGCTGTGTTTGTACAAGATCTGGAAGACTTTTCAAGTGAAGTGAGATGTTGGCCCCTTTGATGTCAGAAGACTTGGTGCCCTATTTAGCACACAGTGGGTGTTTAGAGAAGAAGCACTGGAGATGCTTCCAATTAGGTGGATTTGTCTCCTCGCCTCTAAATTCTCATCCTCTCGGTCTGTATAAATAATACGCGCGTCAGCAGATGGAAATAAAGATGACTTCATTTTGATCGTGGAAGAGAAGTACAGTTTAGACCGTGGTTGGCATTCCGATGGGACAACCAGAAAACCTTAATGGATTGGACGTTTGGACAAATTGGACCGTTAGAAGAAGACTAAAACCTCCTTAGGGATTTACTCCTATCCATGCGAGTAAGAAGTCCTAGCAAACAGACCATGCACTGCCCACAGCTGTCAAAGGTAGCTGATGTGATGCCCTTCAAACTTGTTGAATTATGGCTTCCACAAGTCCACAATTATGGCTAGATATCAGTCAGTGCTTCAGGGAATCTTAGTCCTAAACAGAGACGTCTGGTCATAAGCTACACGTAATACCTCCTTTACCAAAGAATGTTGGGATGTGACAGTGCCAACCTTGATGCCAGTTTGGAGGAAGCAGCTGAGTTCCATCTAAATGTCTACAACCTACTAAGACAGGAGTTAGCAACCCGCGGCTCTGGAGCCGCATGTGGCTCTTTCATCCATCTGTTGTGGCTTCTTGTCGCCGGTCGGCTCCACAATTGATAGGGCTTTCGGTTAGGACAGGTAGAGGAAAAAGGATGCCGTGCTAGGAGGAGACTCCTATGGTGGGGGAACCGGACTTCCGGTTGGCTCCAGAATTGAACGAGGGGCTTCCGGTTAGGACCTTTGTGGCTCTTTGAGTGTTTAAAGTTGCTGACCCCTGTACTAAGAGATCTTTCCTCCAAAGCTCTGCTTTCCTTCTCTGCTTTCTCCTAGTAGGAAACTGATGAAGGACCAGCAAAAGGGGCTGCTGCTGGCAAAAGAATGCTGTGATTTAGCCAGTTTGGGATTGATTGACACCTAGGTGCCTTTCAACTGTCTGCGTCTTTGATCAGAGCCGAACTTGTGGTTGCCCTCAAATGCAAGTTAGAGACTCAAGGTTCAGAGAGAGAGAGAGAGGTTTTAGTTGAACAGTGCTTGCATTGTAGCTCGCTTCATCTTTTTCCTTCCCCACCTCCCTTTCCACAACAGTTATTTGGGGGAGGGGGGGAGAGGAGCCTTTTATATGTCTCCAAAATGTAGGGCAGGCGCCAAGTCTAAAGGATGATGTTGATTGAGGTCATGGGTGATTCTGAACCCTGCTGTTTGAAGGCCTCTCGTGAGAAACTGGGTTGATCCTAGAACCTTCATGTAGGCAACTGCCACTGATTTCAAGGGGAGATTGACCAACATCGGGACAGAAGACAAGAAAGGTGCACTGCAGTTTGATACCCTCCTACCGGGATACTGATGTAATCTAATTGTTATTTTTCTCCCCTCGTTTTTTTCTTTTCTTTCTAAAGCACCATCAAAGTTCCTCCTGGTTGGTCTTGGGGAAAAATGCTTTTGTGGCACATCTGAAAAATATGAAGGCCCTTTGCACATCTTAGTCTTTCAATTAAAGAGTTGGGTCTGCTATTCAATTAAAGAACTAGGTCTATGGAGATTCTCAGTTCATCCAAGTCATGGTTGTCCCAAAGGTGTTTTTTCAAGAGGCAACTGGACTTTCTAGTTTTTCTTTCAAGACATTTCGCTTCTCATCCAAGAAGCTTCTTCAGTGTTTTTGAGTGTGTGTGTGTGTGTAATAGAAGAATAGAATAGAATAGAATAGAATAGAATAGAATAGAATAGAATAGAATAGGAGTTGAGTAGAGTAGAGTAGAAGAGTAGAGTAGAGTAGAGTAGAGCAGAGTAGAAGAGAGAAGAGAAAAGAATAATGGAGAATGGAATAGAATAGAATAATAGAATAGAATAGAATAATAGAATAGAATAGAATAGAATAGAATAGAATAGAATAGAATAGAATAGAATAGAATAGAATTCTTTATTGGCCAAGTGTGATTGAACACAAAAGGAATCTGTCTTTGGTGCATACACTCTCGGAGTACATAAAAGAAAAGATACATTCGTCGAGAATCAAAAGGTACAACACTTAATGATAGTCATAGGGAAACAGTCAATATAAATAGTAAGGATATCAGCAACAAGGTTACAGTCATACAGTCATAAGTGGGAGAAGATGGGTGATAGGAACGATGAGAAGATTTAATAGTAATGCAGACTTAGTAACTAGTTTGACAGTATTGAGGGAATTATTTGTTTAGCAGAGTGATGGCATTCAGGAAAAAACTGTTCTTGTGTCTAGTTCTGGTGTGCAATATTACATATTACAAATACATATTATTATGATATCTACCAATAAAAGGGTCTATGGAGATTCTTAGTCTTCCAGGTCATGGTTGTCCCAAAGGTACTTTTTCAAGAGGCAACTGGATTTTGTGGATTTACATGAAGACATTTCTCTTCTCATCCAAGAAGCTTCTTCAGTTTTGTTGCGTAGCTAAATGTCTGTGGAGATTCTCAGTCATTCAGGTCATGGTTGTCTCAAAGGTGCTTTTCTAAGAGGCAACTGGACTTTCTGGTTTTTCTTTGAAGACGTTTCACTTCTCATCCAAGAAGCTTCTTCAGCTCTGCTGGGTCTGCTAGGGTTTGGCTATCAGGAGTATGAAAGCCGGAGAGAATTTAGTTGGGTTAGAAACCACGTGTCCTCTTTTCAAGACACATTATTGCTCTTGTGACTTATTTTATTGTTATGGGTCTAGTAGAAACATGACTGAAATATAGAATCCATTATCAGAGGGTTATTGTTACAATTAAACAATGGAATGACTTGCCTCCGGAGATTTTGGATGCTCCAACATTGGAGTTTTTTAAAAGAAGAGATTGGACAGCGATGTGTCTGAAATGGTGTAGGATCTCCTGCTTGGGTGGGGGTTGGACTGGAGGACCTCTGGCACCCTTTCCAACTCTGTTATTCTGTTATTGTTTCTATGATCACATGTATCCATCCCATCAAGCCCAAAGAAAGTCTGGAATGATACACGGTCTCCTGCCATAGACAGGGGTTGGACTAGAAGTCCTCCAAGGTCCCTTCCAAATCTGTTATTCTGTAAGGGTAAAGCTTTGGATGGAAATAGAAATGGAAAAGATGGGTGTTGGGGACCTTGCAGTGGGGAACCTGCATTTTAGGAGCATAGATTGGGGATTCATGGATTGTGCTAAACCATGGTTTCTTGAAGAAGTTGCCAGGGACTGCCTTTACTTATGCTAAGCTATGATCTATTGTTTCCTCCCTGTGATAGTCGTAGGTTCATGAATTCTGCTAAGAGAAGGGTAAACATTTTTGTCAAAGGAAATTTATAATGTCATAAACCGTACATAGGTTTAGAAGTAAAAGGAAGGAATATAAAGTTTGATTAAAAGATAAGCATGTCCCTGTAAGCTCCTGTAAGGTCCTACGGGCAACTGACTCATACTTATGACGGTGGCCGGAAGTTGGAAGGGAGCTGCAAAATCTGGTTGAAGAATTATGGGTTGTTCTCCTCCGGCGTCTATGTTACGCCGAGCAAACTATTTTTTTACGTTCTTTCAGACTGCATTTTGGGGCCTTTTTCTCTCTGGGTCTCCCTCCTTTCTCACTCTCCCTCTCTCCCCTCCCTTCCACCCCCATCAGACCTCCAGTGATTCCTGAATTACAAGAATTCTTGGAATATATAAGCTTTAATGAGTTATGCAGGCACGATTCACCCCCTCCCCTTTTCGTGGCATTAAACATCTGTTAGCTTTTAAGAGAACAGAGTTTCAGACAAAAAAAGGGGGGGCTGTTGAGGGAAAATACACAGAGTGGGGAGACTGTGCAAAGATATTAAATTTTCTAGTAGGAAGCCTTGGTTTTAAAAGTGGGAGAATAGGGGAATTGGGGTTGGCAAAATCCTGGAGCTTTGATGTGGTTGCTTTTAAGGAAATTCACAGAGAAGACTGGTCCCTGGTAGCATTGCTGAACGTGGGTGTGCTCCGCTTTGGAGCGTGTGTGTGTGTGTGTTTTGGATTTTTGTGTAGCTGTTGCCTGACGTAGCAAGGTTACTGCGGAAAGACTCTGATGGAAACGGTTGCAAAAGTTGATAGGGAAGGGGCAGTGTTGGGATTCAGCCGGTTTGCACTCCTTCGGGAGAACCGGTTGTTAACTTTTTGAGCAGTTTGGCAAACTGGTTATTGGAAGAAATCATTACGGGCAGAGAACCGGATGTTAAATTACTTGAATCCCACCAACAATCCTGTGAGACAGGTTGACCTGGTCCAAAGTCATCTAGTGAACGTCCGCCTCTGAAGGTAGATCTGAATCTGGATGACCCCAGTCTTAATTCAACACTTGATACCATTCTGGCCTCCAAAATCAAGCTCTTGATTGATTTCTTCTAGAATTGTTGACCAGTAGTGTCTTTTGAGAGGGACAGACATGAGTTTTTTTTAATTCTCGGTGGAGATACAAAGGACTCTGACTGGATACAGAGGATTGAGATAATACCTTTTATCTTTCAATTGATGTCCCTATTCATACTGAGCTGGGCTAGATTTTTTCCTTCCTTCCTCCCTTCCTCCCATCCTCCTTCCCTGTCTCCCTTCCTTCCTTCCTTCCTTCCTTCCTTCCTTCGTTCCTCCCTCCCTCCCTCCCTCCCTCCCTCAGGCATTTCCTCCTCCTTGTTTTACATTTCCAAATTGTTTAATCCTCTGAAATCCAAGAAAGGAAAAGAAAGAAGGAGGAAAGAAAAGGGGGAAGGGAAGAATGAAAGAGAAGGGAGGGAGGTAAGAAAGTGAGTGAGAGAGAGAGAGAGAGAAAGAAAGAAAGAGAAAGAAAGAAAAAGAAGGAAGGAAAGGAAGGAAGGAAGGAAAGAAAAAGAAAGAAAGAAAAGAAAGAAAGAAAGAAAAAGAAAGAAAAGAAAGAAAGAAAGAAAAAGAAAGAAAGAAAGAGTTGACATACTTGCAATTCTGGGTGGGAAAGGAAACCCAGAGAAGCCCAGGACCGATCTTTGAGCAAATGCAAGCCATCTGTTCTTCCCACACCTTCTGCTGACAGTTTTACAGAGTTGTATTAGTTCCCTAGTCAAAGTCCTACACCTGTGTTTTGGTTATGGGGTAAACAAGCTCTCTCATTTGCCCAGGGAAGGTTTATTTATTTGCAGTGACAATTGACCAGGATAAAAACCACAGCCTGCCTTCTCATGGTAGGGAGCACCTGTTGGGAGGATTGGCATTAGGACTGACAGAACTGGGATAGGGTGGGGTCCGACCGGGATCTTGAAGGCTGCCAAGAAAAGGCTTAGAACAG
This sequence comes from Arizona elegans, assembly GCA_022577455.1. NCBI lineage: Eukaryota > Metazoa > Chordata > Lepidosauria > Squamata > Colubridae > Arizona > Arizona elegans. The sequence continues at coordinate 3,343,754 of JAKOOJ010000014.1, read as the reverse complement.
TTGTGGTCTTCTCTCAAGTTCCCCGGGGCTCCTCCCATCGGAACATCCCATCTGTTCTTCACTGGAGCACTTAGTTGTAAAAAAAGACACAAGTCTCTCCACCCACCCCCCCCCCCCCGCCCTGCGAGCAGCTATATCTCTAGTCATTTCTCTCTGGTGCTAAGCAGTGGTGGGTTTCAATTTTTTTTTACTACCGGTTCTGTGGGCGTGGCTTGGTGGGCGTGGCTTGGTGGGTATGGCAGGGGAAGGATACTGTAAAATCTCCATTCCCTCCCGATCAGCTGGGACTCAGGAGGCAGAGAATAGATGGGGGCGGGGCCAATAAGAATTTTTACTACCGGTTCTCCGAACTACTCAAAATTTCCACTACCGGTTCTCCAGAACCGGTCAGAACCTGCTGAAACCCACCTCTGGTGCTCAGCCCAACTTTTTCTTTTTTACTTTTTAAGCATTTTTTTACTACCGGTTTGGGCAAATAGATAGTAAAAAAAATGCTTTAAGAAAGTTAAAAAAAAAAGGCTTGGACAATCACGTGGCACAGTTGTGATCATCCGAGCCTTTTTAAAAACCTTTTTAAAGCATTCTTTTACTACTTATTCGCCCGAACCGGTAGTAAAAAATGCTTTTAAAAAGTTAAAAAATAGGTTCCCAAGATCATGTGCCACAGCTGATTCCCCCACCCTCGCTGTTCTATTTACCTTCCCAAGCCTCCTTTTGACTTGTAATGCACATGTGTGCACGGCCAGCGAACCGGTAGCAAACTGGTTCAGATTTCACCACTGCCTTAACTGGTTCGTTTCGGGTTCAGTTAGAAGACATGGATGTATGTATATACATATACATGTGTGTTGTGTAGACACACAATACACACACAGAGAAACACAGATTCCTTTTAATGGGCCTGCAATCTCCTGTATTGGGATGGAGTCAGGGTGACTGAAGGAAGCATGAGCATTTACTGACCAGATGCTCTTCCTGATGCCTACAGGGAGTTGGCAGCAGACAATAACTCATTGTGCCCGGAGAGAGAAATATCTGCCGCTCCCTAGAATTGAACTCACAGCCTCCGCATTGTGAGGGGAGAGCTCCACCTCTAGACCACGCCGCATATATAGAGATACATATATGTATATACGCACGCCCACTGTATATATGTGTATATATACATGCAGGTCTTGGTGTATTCGGGTCTTTTCCCATGTAAGATTGAGAGTATCTTGGCGACGTTTCGACGAGGTCCCACTCGTCATCTTCAGGCTGGTGTCTTCGGCTTCGTGCTTGTGCGAGCAAAGCGCATCCCATTACCCAGGTCGTTACAACACAAAAGGCTAATGGGCACACAGCTAGGACGTCGGCCACACAGGATGTTACGAAACAGCCAACTAATCTGCAAACATCAACTCCATCTACTAATCAAGATGTAACAACACAGCCAACCCACCCGCTTACAACAACCAAGCCAACACTCCCCACCTCCCCACCAGTATTTATAGAGAGACAGTATCTCCGATCACGCTTTCCTCGCACAAGCACGAAGCCGAAGACACCAGCCTGAAGACGACGAATGGGACCTCGTCGAAACGTCACCAAGATACTCTCAATCTTACATGGCAAAAGACCCGAATACGCCAAGACTCGCATACCTGTACCTGTGAAAATCTATGAAAACACACACACACACACACACACACACACACACACTATCTCTGTCTGGTGATGTTGTGCTCATTTTTTCACACTGATGACACTTCTTTCCTTAGCTGTCATTTTTTGCTAAAATAAAAGTTCCCCTGGGTTTAAGCTGCTTTTTAAGGAAAGATGCTGTACCCTCCTGTTGCTAGTTTAGAGAGAACAGGGACCTCTCACAATTACTGTTCTCTTAAGGCAAGTGAAGGGTGAAATAAATGTATTTGGAATAAATGTATTCTTAACTTCAAAATAAATGCACTGCACTCTTTTTTCCAAATTAGAATGGAGATCTGGTTATTGTTAGGTGGAGTTTTCCTTCTCCAATTATTCTCCAGGTTTGTAGAGTTTGTCGACCTTGGCCAGTTTCAGATTTGTTGGATTTTAACTCCCAGAAATCCCCAGCCAAGCAGCTGGGGAATTCTGGGAGCTGAAGTCCAGACATCTTAAAAGTTGTCGAGTTTGACAAACATTGCTCCAAGGGTATTGGATTACAATTTCTAATTTCCCGTCTCAAAATTCGGCAGATTTTAATCCAACATCCTTAGAGAGGAACTGCGGTGGCAATTACCGTCATTTTTTTTACCCCTCTTTCAGAACTGATACCTGGCTTCCTACAGGGAGCTTGGTGACCCTTAGCCCCCTTCCCTTGATTTCAATGGAAAATTTATATGATTATTTTCTCCTTGGAATCTGATCCGGGGTTATCTTTGCAAAGAGGATGATGTTTTCTCTCTGGGGCTGTTTTAAAAGCAAAAGTAAGGATGTACCAATGTCCCTTTGCCTGGAGAAGTGAATATTTCTTCCTAGGTTCTTGGAATCAACGTCATCATCATAACATCAACAATAGTTTGAACATCTGGCAATCCAGTCTGAACATCTAGAGGAGGAGGAGAAGAAAGAAGGAAAGAGGGAGAAGGGGAAAAGGAAGGAGGAGGGGGAGGTGAGGGAGGAGGAAGAAGGAGAAAGAGAAAAGAAGCAGTAGACACAAAAGAGGAGGAGGAGAAAGAAGGAAAGAGGGAGAAAGGGAAAAGGAAGAAGGAGGAGGAGGTGCGGAAGGGGGAAGAGAGGAAGGAGAAAAAGGAGAAAAGAAGCAGTAGAAGCAAAAGAGGAGGAGGAGAAAGAAGGAAAGAGGGAGAAGGGGAAAGGAAGGAGGAGGAGGTGGGGGATGGGGAGGAGAGGAAGGAGGAGGAGGAGAGGAAGGAAAGGAGGAGAAGGAAAAAAGCAATCGAAGCAAAAGAGGAGGAGGAGAAAATGAAAGGGAGAAGGGAAAGAGGAAGGAGAAGAAGGAGAAAAGCAGTAGAAGTGAAAGAGGAGGAGAAGGAGGGAGAGAAGAGGAAAGAGGAGGAGGTGGGGGACGGGCAGAAGAGGAGGAGGAGAGGAAGGGGAAGGGGAAGAGGAGAAGGAGAAAAGCAATAGAAGCAGAAGAGGAGAAGCAGGGGAGAAGAGGAAAGAGGAGGAGAAGAAGGTGGTGGTGGTGGTGGTGGTGGTGGAGGAGGAGGAGGAGGAGGAGGGGTGAAGAGGAAAGAGGAGGAGGAGGAGGAGGAGAAGAAGGAGATGATTCTGTCTGTCTGCACATACACACAGTTCTGTGAAAGAAATGCCAGTCTGTCTGAGATGATGCATGGCATAATCAGACAGGCACCACAGAGAGCAAAATTTTAATTGACAGCTGATGCACTCCAGTTACCCAGCGGTGGCTCTGAAAGGCACAAAGATTAGCATGGTCGGTTTTAGAAAAGAACATTCGGTTAATAGGCTATTAATAAGCGTATTGATGCTCTTGCAGAAATCAACAAAACAGCTATTTGGAAGTTCTCGTTATAATACCCACCTCGAGGAGAGGAAATTTAAGAAGCGAAGCCTGAATTGTCAATAATTATCAGCTCAGTTAAACAAATAACTAACGAGTACAGAAATGGGGAATGGTAAACATAAACGAATGCTCGGAGGGCTGAGGGGAGCATGTAATTTTTTTTTTTTAAAAAAAGGAGAGAAATTGGGGAAAAAATATATTTTTATTCCCCTCTAGAAGCTCTCTTATTTTTTTACAAATTACCATGCTAACATACTCCCTATTATTACCATACATTACCAATGCGGTAGTGGTTTTAAAAGGAGTAAATGAATTGTTTACATATTTTAAAAGGCCACGGTCTTCTAAAAATGTACAGTAAAGATCTATTTTAAAAAAATCTTTTTTTTTTAAAAAAAAATACATCTTTACTGGTTTTAAGGCTCAGGAAAGTCTTAAAACGGGCTGGTTTTAAGGTTCCATTTTGGAATTGTATTTACAAAATGTGTGGGCAAAGCTGCTAATTTTTCAAAGCGCAGATCTAAGGTTTCAGAATTGAGATTGTGGAGATCCAGGCTGAATCCCCATCCAACCTTAGAAACCACCTGGATGAATTTGGGTCAGATAGTAAGTTGTAGTCGTCAACATACAACCACACTTGGACCCACAACCACACTTTCCACTGCTGAGCCAGTGGTTAAGTGAGTTGCGGCCACGTTTATGATGGCTTTTTCTGCCACGGTTGTTAAACGAGTCACTTGCAATTGTTACATTGCAGTAATATGCAATGTAATTTCATTTTATTGTATGCTGATTGGTGTACATTCAAAGTGACAATAAAGCTATTCTATTCTATTCATTATTCTATTCTATTCATTATTTTATTCTATGCTATTTCTATTTCTAGTCATTCTATTCATTATTCTATTCTATTCTATTCATTATTTTATTTTATTCTAATTCTAGTCATTCTATTCATCATTTTAGTTTATTCTATTTCTATTTCTATTCATTATTCTATTCATTATTTTTTTCTGATTCTATTCTATTCTATTCATTATTTTATTTTATTCTATTCTATTTCTATTCATTATTCTATGCTATTCTATTCTGGTTTCCCTCACAGACTTTGTTGGGAAGGTTCTAGAAGGTGGTCATGTGACCCAATACACCTGCCATGTTTGTACATATATTCCGGTTGCCAAGTGCCTGAATTCTGTGACTGTGAGGAGGCGGTGCCAGTTGTAAGTGTGAGGACTGGGTTCTAAGTCACTTTTTCCAGTGCCGTTGTCACTTTTGATGGTTGTGAAGCCGAGTGCCATTAGCTTTATAGACTCAGTGTTGACTTTGTAACCGGGTGCTGTTTTTGCGCTTGATTAATGTGAGTGCCAAATAAAAATAATTATTTTTTTTTTAATATGAAATAAACTAACAGACATCTCTTTTTTTCTTTCCCCGTACAGGAGGCAGCTGGTGAAATTTTCAGGGAGGCGCTTGAAAACGAACATTTTCATCTCAAAGGTGATTTTTTATATATATACACATAACAAAAGCAAACATTTGTCTCTCTTAATATTTTTTCCCCCAAGCACAAGGATGTATGTTGGTCAACGTGCATTGGGGGGGGGGGGCAAAGAAATATCCTGCTTGTCATCTGGCCCACCTTGTAATATTTTTGGTTCCAAGCCTTAGTCCAGGGGTGAAATGCTCCTGGTTTAGACCGGATCGGCTGATCCGGAAGCGATGGCAGCAGTTGGTTCGGAGAACCGGTAGCAAAAATCCCTGCCCCTCCCTCATGCCCAGCTGAGCTGCGCGATCATCAGAGGCTTTTTTTTTTTTACTTTTAAAAGCATTTTTTTCTTCAGCCAAAAAAATGCTTTTAAAAGGCTCTGATGATCAGGCAACTCAGCTGGGATCGCCAGAGCCTTTTAAAGGCATTTTTTTTACAACCTCTTGAAGAGGTTGTAGAAAAAATGCTTTTAAAAGCAAAAAAAAAAAAGCCTCTGACGATCGCGCGGCTCAGCTGGGATCGTCAGAGCCTTTTAAAAGGATTTTTTTTTTACAACCTCTTTGGTCGAAGAGGTTGTAGAAAAAATGCTTTTAAAAGTAAAAAAAAAAAGTTGACCACGCCCACCCACTCACATTACCCCACCACCACCAAGCCACGCCCACAGAACCGGTAGTAACAAATTTTACATTTCACCACTGCCTTAGTCATATATTTCTTTGTTTATTTTGGCCTTCCTTTTTTCTCCACTGCTCATGGGCTTCCTTTTTAAAAATTGAATTCTTATTTGAATCCTATGAGCAATTTATACAAAACGAACAAGATCTTCATTATTAAGGATGGAGCTACCTGGAGAAACCCTACAAGGAAGATCTGTACAAGTAGTCCTTGACTGATGACCACAATGGAGCCCCACATTTATGTCGCTAAGTGAAAAAAAATCATTAAGTGAGCTTTATCCCCATTCTACGACTTGTCTTGCCACAGTCCTTAAGCAAATCCCTGCAGTTGTTAAGTGAGCAACGCCGTTGTTAAGTGAATCCAGCTTCCCCATTGACTTTACTTGTCAGAAGGTCTCAAACTGAGATCACGTGACCCTGGGGACGCCGCAACCGTCATAAATATGAACCAGTCGTCAAGCATCCGAATGCAAATCCGCGGAGATACTGCAATGGTCATAAGTGTGAAAACCGGTCATAAGTCACTTTTTCCAGTGCCGTGGTAACTCCGAACTGTCACTAAATGAACTGTCGTAAGTCGAGGACTACCTGTAGTGGAATCCTTCCATTTTTTGTTCCATTCTTTCTTCTCCCTCTTCTCATTTGTCTCCCAAATCTCTTGCATTCGGCAGTCGGCGAGCATAATCAACACTCGCCGAGTTGTTTTGGGGTGAGGAAGAAAGAAAGAGGAAGATTCCTAGGTTTTCTCTTCCTCTTTATTTATTTTATTCATTTGCCAAGTTCAGTTTCTCCTCCGCAGGCATTCTGACAACCCCTTGGTTTTCAGGAGGCCCATTTTATATGCAATCCCCTGCCTCATTATCTGAGTTTGCTCATTACAGAGAGTGTCTCCTCTGCCTCCGTGTCTTTTGTCTTCCTAATCTTTGAGAAGTGTCTGTTTTCATAACTTTCAGGCACCTTCCTAAAAAAAAAAAGTTGTTTCTTTGCTCAGGCTGTTACTGTGCAAATGCAATCGAGAGGGATGGATGCTCTCCCCCCACCCCTTTGAGTTTCCAGGTATATGTTTAAGAAATAGAAATGTGTTTAAATTCCTTGCATTTTAATAATTTGTCTTTCTTTTGCATTTCGCCTCATTTTGCCTCTATGAACTCCCCTCGGAGATGTTCCTGTTGGGTTGGGGTATAGAATCCATTGTCAATATATACGTGAACATCACTTTAAAAAGTTGGAAGAATATTTCAACAGTGGATCCCCTTCCCTTCCCTTCCCTTCCCTTCCCTTCCCTTCCCTTCCCTTCCCTTCCCTTCCCTTCCCTTCCTTTCCTTATCCTTCCCTTCCCTTCCCCCTTTCCTTCCTTTCCTTTCCTTTCCTTTCCTTTCCTTTCCTTATCTTTCCCTTCCTTTCCTTTCCTTTCCTTTCCTTATCTTTCTCTTCCCTTCCCTTCCCTTCCCTTCCTTTCCCCCTTTCCTTTCCTTTTCTTTCCTTTCCTTTCCTTTCCTTTCCTTTCCTTTCCTTTCCTTTCCTTTCCTTTCCTTTCCTTATCTTTCCCTTCCTTTCCTTTCCTTTCCTTTCCTTTCCTTTCCTTTCCTTTCCTTATCTTTCCTTTCCTTTCCTTCCCTCTGCCTCTCTCTTTCTTGCCTTGTCCTGTCTTTGCATTTCAACATTCACTTTTTTCCCCATTTTCCCTGTAGTGCAATGTTTTAACACTAAATCTATAATGAAAAGAAAAATATTGTGACCTGAAACCGAGCCAACAAGACTCCCATTAAGACTAGCATAACATTCGGAACGTATCTTCAGCAGCTGTAGAGCTGCTTCTTATGCATTAGAAATCTCTTTTGTTTGATATCTTTTCTTTATGCACAAGAAGATCGGTTCTCACTGTTGCTTGCTCTGAGAAGGCAGATTCAGATTTTACTTTGGAAGAGGTTTTTTTTTTACTTTCTTAGTTTCTCCTGTAGTGAGATAGATTGATACTTGCGTTCTTGTGTTCTACTTTTCTTTTCTTCTTGTTGTGTGGATGGATACCTTGTTCAGCACTATCTATGGAGTAGGAGTAGGAATAGAATAGAATAGAATAGAATAGAATAGAATAGAATAGAATAGAATAGAATAGAATAGAATAGAATAGAATAGAATAGAATCTGGAAGGGACCTTGGAGGTCTTCTAGTCCAGCTCCTTGCTCAAGCAGGAGAACCTATACCATGTCATTTAAGTGCCTATCTATACTCTTTCAAAAACCTCCAGTGATGAAGCACCTACAACTTTTGATGGCAAGCTGTTCCACTGGTTAATTGTCCTCACTGTTAGGAAGTTTCTCCTCAATTCCAGGTTGCTTCTCTCTGATTAGTTTCCAACCATTGTTTATCGGCTTTGCTTCATTTTCGGTTGCAGTTGAATGCTAACTACAGTGTTGTGTGAACAGGATCCCAAACCTGTGATTCATCACGATGACTTTCTGAAATCATCTAGCTCAGTGGTTCTCAACCTTTTTCTTCAGCAGCAACCCCCTTTCTATAGCTTTTGTGGCCATGGACACCGAAAACTTAACTCCAGATTTAAATCATAACATTTCTTCACCTCTTCGTGGACATCACGCCCCTCCCAGAGGTCCGTGGATCACAGATTGAGAACCACTGGTCTAGCTTCATAAATTACAATTTGAGGTAGACTCGTTTCATTAAACTATAGATAAGACGGCAATTGTTTCTCCCGGTTCCAATATCAAGCGAAAGATTGAATCACTTTAAAGTCACATTACTTTCAATTCAAGACTGAACCCCTGGTGACTTAGAGGGATATGTGTTGTGGCCCGACAGCGGCCTGTGCAGTTAGTAGCTGATTCCGACAGTGAGGAGGCTGGTGTGGTGCTGCGCCAGCAGCCTGTGCAGCTGGCATTCGAGTTGGACAATGAGGAGGCTGGGGAAGATGTGGTGCCAGAGGCGGGGATTCAGCCAGGGCCTTCAGAACCTCCAGAAGCTTCCATGGGTGAAGAAGAGGAGGAGCCTCTTCTCAATGCATGGGTGTGCAGAGTTGCCAAAAGGCAGGAGTGGCTCCTCAGGAGGAGGTCTCCTCGAGAGTAATGCTTGGAGCTAATTGGCCACTCCCTTAGCCTATTGAAGGACGACAACTGAGGCAATTTGCAGGGAACAATTTAGTTCACTCTCCTTCGCGTCTGGATCTTAGTTCTTTTATCAGTGTCCTGCAAATTGCTTCTGGGCTTTCTGCCAATCCTAGTAAGATTACGATTATTTATTCTTTGGATTCTTGTAGGCTGTTAAGAAAGTTAATTAACAGCCTTTGTTTAAAAAAAACCAAAACCCTGATTTAATTTAGTAAACTAAGATTTGTGTGTGCTGCGTTCTTTGGGGTCCATAGCTGGGGCAGAACAATATGACCCAGATAGTTTCTGGGTACACTACAAAAGATCTGCAATTCTAAATTTTCCATGTGTTCTTTTATCCCAGTCCTTAACAATCACCCATCTTTCCTTCTTCTTCTTGTGCCATATCCGTCATCGGACATTGGTGATCATGTTGGTGATCCTTTTTCCATCTTTCCTAGTTTTCTAAATCTAAGAAGGTTGGCCTTATAGCTGTGCTGTAGGGAAGTTGTACTCAACTCCCAACTGTTCATGATTTTCATCACTGAGAACCGGAATTCACATAATTTTGCTGACAATAACATAATTGCCTAGTTTTGACTTGATAGGCTGTGCGAATTTAACCATTGTGGTTTATGGGATAGGTAACAGCCCTAGTAGCTTATTCAACAAATCCAGATTCTGATAAACTGATATAGCACATTACCTACTTCTTCTTTCTTGTGAACCAACAATCTGTGAAAATTCTTCTTCGTGATATTCTGGATTTTTCTGATATATTGATGGGAGGGATTAGATATGATAGGATCATGTGTATCCCTCTCATCGAGCACAAAGAAAAGCTGGAATGGTATCGGATCTCCTGCCATGGATGGGGTTGGACTAGAAGACTTCTAAGGTCCCTTCCAACCAGTGGTGAAATCCAAATTCTTTTACTACCGGTTCTGTGGGCGTGGCTTGGTGGGTGTGGTGAGCGTGGCAGGGGAAGGATACTGCAAAATCTCCATTCCCACCCCACTGCAGGGGAAGGATACTACAAAATCCCCATTCCCTCCCCACTCCTGGGGGAAGGATACTGCAAAATCCCCATTTCCTCCCCACTCCTGGGAGACGGATATTGCAAAAACTCCATTCCCACCCCACTCTGGGGCCAGCCAAAGGTGGTATATGCCGGTTCTCAAAACTATTAAAAATTTCCCCTACTGGTTCTCTGAACTGCTCAAAATTTCCGCTACCAGTTCTCCAGAACCTGTCAGAAACTGCTGGATTTCACCCCTGCTCCCAACCCTATTAATCTTATGTTCTAGCAGACGACTTAGCTGCCCTTGATGGATCTGTGTATTTCTTGCCTTTATGGTTAACCCCCAAAGTATTTTTAGATATGTTGCTCCCCAAACATTTAGAACATCTGATGACCTACTGATGCTTCATCCGAGAAGATATAGAAGAACGACAGGGATCTGACAAAGCCCCCATTAGATAAGCAGTAGAATTCAGTGATTTTGTTCCAAATTGGATCTATTACTTCCCACACTTTATGGAGTTACCCGCAGTCAGCACCAGCAGCCAAAATACTAATAAAAAAACCCCCTCTCTACTTAAAAAAAAAAAAAAGATACTGGATTTAATTTCCAAGGTTGCACTGCAAGGCTTAATCAAATCCTTTTCTTCTTCACTGGCTTAACCGGTCAACAGCGAAAGGCTGTGGATTCTGGGATTAAGATTGTCTTTTGGTAAAAGGACTGTTGCATGAGTCCTTTTTAAAAAAAAAAAATTGTGGAAAGAACAAAAGTCAACATCAAAGCTCTAAGCCACAAGGACAGGTTGTTGACTCAGTTTTGAGATTCGGCAGCTACAGCTGAGTTATTTTGTTTATCCTGCAGGAGGAAAATAGAAACTCTCTTGACTATCGTTGCCTAATTTAACTTCTGTCTGGTTTGATTTTTTTTTTTCTTTTAGCCTTGAAAGTCCTAGTACTTTTGGGACACCTGGCTTTTTTTAAAAAGGGGGTATCTTCTTTTCTCCCACATACTGAAGTTAAGGCTCTTGGAGGGATTAAAGATAGACTGATTCAGTTTTAATCTCGATTTGATCATGATGACCTTCTCAGAATTAGAAAACATTGCAACTGGAAGCTTGAGTATACACTATATTTAGAATAGAATAGAATAGAATAGAATAGAATAGAATAGAATAGAATAGAATAGAATAGAATAGAATAGAATAGAATAGCAGAGTTGGAAGGGACCTTGGAGGTCTTCTAGTCCAACCTCCTGCTTAGGCAGGAAACCCTACACCACTTCAGACAAATGGTTATCCAACATCTTCTTAAAAACTTCCAGCGTTGGAGCATTCACAACTTCTGGAGGCAAGTTGTTCCACTGATTAATTGTTCTAACTGTCAAGAAATTTCTCCTTAGTTTTAAGTGCCCTCAGGTGCTTTGGAGAATATCTTGACTCCCTCTTCTTTGTGACAACCCCTGAGATATTGGAAGACTGCTATCATGTCTCTGCTAGTCCTTTTTTTCATTAAACTAGACATACCCAGTTCCTGCAACTGTTCTTCATATGGTTTAGCCTCCGGTCCCCTAATCATCTTTGTTGCTCTTCTCTGCACTCTTTCTAGAGTCTCCACATCTTTTTTACATTGTGGCAACCATAACTGAATGCAGTATTCCAAGTTGCAGTATTTATTAAGGTAGATCTGGAAAGATAATCAGGTTTTATAGCTACTAAAAGGATCTACTAAGATTGGTTTCAGAATATAAATCTAAATCTAGTTTTAGAATCTAAAACTAGTTACTAAGTCTGCATTACTATTAATCTCATCGTTCCTATCACCCATCTTCTCCCACTTATGACTGTATGACTGTAACCTTGTTGCTGGTATCCTTACAATTTATATTGACTGTTTCCTAATATGATTTTATTGCTTATTTGTTCCCTATGACTATCATTAAATGTTGTACCTTATGATTCTTGATGAATGTATCTTTTCTTTTTATGTACACTTGGAGCATATGCACCAAAGACAAATTCCTTGTGTGTCCAATCACACTTGACCAATAAAGAATTCTATCATCTATCTATCTATCTATCTATCTATCTATCTATCTATCTATCTAAAAAAGATTCCGGATCAGGTCAGGAAACATATGCCACCAGGATAACAGGAATATGACTTTATTGTTGTCAAGTACAATAATAAGAATAAGAATTTTGCAGGGTATAATAATAAGAATCTTGTCATTGGTATTTCTTACTCTCCCGTTGTACACCAAATAATATCAAGAAGGAATTACTTTGAGTTTCTTTCTTGGACTTTCTACTTTTCCAAGATTGAGTCGCTGTTTCATGTCCCGTCACGGATCATCCATTTCTTCCCCAAGGTCATCTTTATATAGGTAGTCCTTGACCACACTTGAGCCCAAAATGTATGTTGCTAAGCGAGATATTTATTAAGTGAGTCCCCCCCCCCAATTTTATCTTTCTGGCTATTAAGTGAATCAGTGCAGCTGTTCAGTTAGTGACCCGGTTGTTAAGTGAATCTGGCTTCCCCATTGACTTTGAAGATCGCAAAAGGGGATCATGTGATCCAGTGGTGGGTTTCAAATTTTTTTACTACCGGTTCTGTGGGCGTGGCATGGCTTGGTGGGCGTGGTAAGAGAAAGATACTGTAAAATCTCCATTCCCTCCCCACTCCAGGGGAAGGATACTGCAAAATCCCCATTTCCTCCCGATCAGCTGGGATTTGGGAGGCAGGGAATAGATGGGGGAGGGACCAGTCAGAAGTGGTATTTACCGATTCTCCAAACTACTCAAAATTTCCACTACCGGTTCTCCAGAACTGGTCAGAACCTGCTGAAACCCACCTCTGGCGTGACCCCCTGGGACACTGAAAAGGTCATAAATATGGGAAGCCAGGTTTACTTAACTACCATGTTACTAACATAACACCTGCAGTGATTCAGTTAACAATTGTGGCAAGAAAGGTCGCAAAACTCACTTAACTGAGACACACAAATTTTGGGCTGAATTCCACCTGTAATGTAGAAAGTCTTCTGTTAAGGATACTTTTATCTGCAGTCCAAATATGAGCCAACCATCTTCCATTTCTATGTATTTCTGAGAAACCCACCAGTTTCTCTAGTCTGGTTGGTGGGAGGGAGGGTGAGCAGTATAGTTTTTAAAATCTAAGTCAAGAATCTACAAAAAGGGGAGGGGGTTTCTACATGCCCGCACGAGTGCATTTATAGAGCCCTCTTTTCTGTCCCCCAAAGGCGGGAAGGGGGTGAAAGCAAGAAATAATTGGAGGAGAGAACTTGCAAGCTGTCTTTTCATAACGTTCATATGGCTTGGTTAAATTCTGGAAGCCCCCGGGGGGGCTGAATGTTTTCAGGCACAACAACCCCATTGTTCTTGGGGGGAAAACTGTAACAAATAATGCTAACAGCAAGCGTGGGGCAGAAAAGAGCCAAAGAGGGGAGGAAAAAGGAAAGAGCTTCAGCCAGCTTGAGGTCCTAGCTTGAAGAGCATTGAAAACTATCAGGGACTTTATTGTCTGTTTCAACCTTATTTTTCTCCGGGTAGCTGCAAAAAAAAAAAAAAACCTCCTCGGTTTTACTCAGCAAGCAGAGAATAAGGTAGTTTTTGTTACCTAGACAGATTATAGCTTTCTACCCCCTCCCTCCTCTTAAAATCTGCTCTTCATAAAAACTCAGCATGGCGGGTGGAATTTCTCTGACTTGCTTCAGATACTGAAGTGACTTTTTATAGTTCTGAAGTCGCTTCAGGGATTTCATCACATGTTTTCAGTTTGAGAAGAAGGGATGGAAAATAGAGATGTATTTTTAGTGGGGAGGGGGAAGGAGGGTTTTTTTTTCCATTCTCCTTTAACAGATGTTTCATCTCAATCATATCCAGACCTCGTAGCCGTGGTACAAATCAGCTTTATTTTCCTATGAAGGAAAAAAAAATGACAATCTAGCATTTATTTGGAGTCAAGCTTCCCTTTTCCACCCCCTTATATTTCACCCTCCCCCTAAATTTTAATGGAACTGTTATTAGTCTGTGAGTTAAAAAGAAAATAGTAAACTTAAAGTCAACGGGTAAATGTCTGTGGAGATTCTCAGTCATCCAGGTCATAGTTGTCCCTAAGGTGTTTTTTCAAGAGGCAACTGGACTTCCTTGGTTTTTCCTTGAAGATTGAAGAAGCTTCTTGGATGAGAAGCAAAACATTTTCAAGGAAAAACAAAGTTGCCTCTTGAAAAAGCACCTTTGGGACAATCGGAAAACATTCATTATTATCTTTATAGGCAACCAACTGGCCTGTTTTAGGTGAACAATCTGATTGCTTGGAATTTGGTCCCTCACGTTTAGAGACATCCTGACTGAGGAAAACTGGTTTGGAGCAAACCTTTCCTAACAATCTCAACCTGTTTTTGTGAGGGGGATAGGGATGGTGTTGAAATCCTGACCACCTCTCCTGTTTAGTAAGGAAGATCTAGAAGGATAAGTCTGGAACTTTCAGTCTAGGAAAATGAGGTAGGATTAACAGATTAACAGAGTTGGAAGGTACCTTATAGGTCATCTAGTCCAACCCCTAACTCAAGCAGGAGACCCTACACCATTTCTGATAAATGGCAGTCCAATCTTTTCTTGAAAGTCTCAAGTGATGAAGCTCCCACAACTTCCGAAGGCAATTTCTGTTCCTTGGGTTGATTGTTCTCACTGTCAGAAAATTTCTCCTTATTTCTAGGTTGAATCTCTTCTTGGTCAGTTTCCATCCGTTATTCCTTGTCTGGCCTTCAGGTGCTTTGGAAAATAGCTTGACCCCCTCCTCTCTGTGGCAGCCCCTCAAATGTTGGATGACTGCTATCATGTCTCCCTTGGTCCTTCTCTTCACTAGACTAGCCATGCCCAGTTCCTGCAACTTGTTCTTCATATGTTTTAGTCTCCAATCTCCTAATCATCCTGGTTGCTCTTCTCTGCACTTTTTCTAGAGTCTCAACATCTTTTTTATAGTTTGGTGACCAAAACTGGATGCAGTATTCTAGGTGTGGTTTTACCTGAAATTTAGTTTACTCCAGAAGGTGGGTCTTTAAAAGTGAATATCCAAAGAGATCATAGACAGGCTATCCTCAGAGAAGATTTTATAGGTGTCTAAGGTGCTTCATATCTTCCCCTTTGGCGTGAGTTTTCACTACAGTGGAAACTCATGATAATGATGATATAAAAACAAAGGATAATCATTTTCAGGTTATATGGAAAGTCAGACAGCATATCAATAATTTTTTCTTCGGGCTGCACTTTTTAGAAGAGATGGAGATGTTTAGAGCACCAGTCCAGGACAATTTTTTTTTTTACATATTTAAACACAATATGTTTAAATCGGTTTGCAGGACCATGGGTTGTATGGTTGGTTCCCAACAACAAGAAGGACACTCAAAATTGGTCTCCACAGCCTTATTTTTGTACGGTGAGCTACATGAAGATCACAGTGACAGCTCTCCCCATGGGAAGCAATTTTGATGAAAAGGGAGATATGATTATTCCATCATCTTGGCATTTTCAGAGCTCTTGTTATCACAGCAAATGTGGGGGCCTTTTTCTTTTTTTTTTTATGCGCGTGGCACATCTAAGTTAGCCGAGAGATTGGTTGGGATCAAAGTCTGCATTATTAATGATATTACCTACGCACAACCTTCATTTAAATTAGTGTTGTGTAGGTTTTCCTTGGGAACTTCAAAATAAAATAACCCTAAAGGGATCACCAGACAACCTCCCTCCGAAAATTAAAATGAAATGAAAAAACATGATGATGGCAACAGAAATACGTTAAAAAAAAATGGAGGGGTTGAGAAAGGGCTTATATCTTTAAATTGCAAATCTTTATAAGCACTGAGTAACTCTGGGACAAAACAGCCATTTGTGTTTTATTATTATTATTATTATTATTATTATTATTATTATTATTATTATTATTATTATTTTAGTCATATTTCTATGCCGCCCACTCTCTGAGGACTCTGGGCAGCTTACACCAAAGACAGTATACTAAATAGCATATTGCCCCCAACAATCTGGGTCCTCATTTTACCCACCTCGGAAGGATGGAAGGCTGAATCAACCTTGAGCCGGTGAGATTTGATCCGCTGATCTGCTGAACTAGCAGTCAGCTGAAGTAGCTGCAGTACTGCACTCTAACCACTGTGCCACCTCAGCTCTTCTGAGTGTGTGGCTGGGTCTCCTCTCCCTATTGCACTTTTCTTGATCCCTTTTTGTTAGCAGTAGGAGTTAACAAAATCCTGAGCCACTGGACAAGGCCAGGCAAGGTTAAACACAACCAAAGGTGGGACAGAGCCAGGTAAGCCTTAGGAAATCCATTATGTATGTCTTGATAAGCTATCACAATCACACACCACTGAATATGGACCCTGTTGTGTTTCTTTGGTAGGCTGATGTGAACCATGTCTCTACTGGGGCTCTCTGAGCTTGGTGGTTTTCTTGCAGATGTTTCATCACCCAATTAGGTAACAATGTCAGTGCAAAACCCCACTCCCTTTTTAGCATTGATGATGTTAACTAGTTGGGTCATGAAACATCTGCAAGAAAACATCCAGCTCAGAGAGCACTGAGGACCCCACCATTCAACCCTGAGCGACAAATATTCTCTTCTATCAGTGTCATTTCTCTATTGGTGAATGAACTGCTTAAATTAGGGAGGAGATCTTCAAAAACAGATAACTGAAACTAAAGGTTTCACCCAAGGAGCACCTGTCTGTATGGACCCCCCCCCCCCCAAAAAAAAATATTTGAGTGCCACTTGTAAGACACTTCCAGTTTTGATAGCATGGAAAGATTACCCTGTACTTGACAGGTAACTATGCTACCTATCATTACTTTAAGCTTAAATGCCAGCAGAACTAAATTAAATGTAGGTTTTGTCCCATTCCACCCGTTTCTTCAACCTGCCTATATTTGGGGACTTTTTTCTGGGACCGTTCTCCAAAGTCTATCAGTCTCCAGGCGTTTTACCATCTGCTGCTCGAGCTAATGTTCCATAACCTATTTCTGGGTTTGTACCTCCTTTTGATGAGCTATAAAAACTGCCTTCTCCTCGCCCCCATCTGCTGATCTCCCAGAGGTGGGTTTTTTTCCCTTCATTTTTTCATTTTTAGGAATCTTTTGCACCCTTAATAATCATCTGGTACCCAAGTCACGAGATCCAACAGAAGCTCTGTGTCTTCTTTTATGAGGCAGTAATTTGGAAGTTGTTTTTTTTTTTTTAATTTCAAAAAGGCTTTTCTGTACACAGTGATAGAGCATTTTCATCTTCCGTTCCATCTAAACTGAACTTGCTAACTTTCGAAGGAGGAGGATGAGCAGGGAGGGCTAGGATAGAGGGGGAAAATATATATATATATATACACACATATCCTTTGATCTTAGCAGAGATGGGAAAAGCCTGTTCTGTTGAGGCTTTTGGCTAACAGAACAAACAGTGTTTAGAATTTAACTTTGCTTAATTAATTAGTAATTCTGTTTAATGCCGTCTGATCTCCATCCAAAAGGTATTCTGAAGCTTGGAAAAGTGAACATCAAAGTAGGTTAGGTGAAGATGGTTAAGTATGGCATTTAATCTAGCTGCTGCTGTTGATGAAACATTATCAGCCAGGCCACTAATTAGAAAGAGAAACGATTGTCTGCTATATAAATTCATCAAGCTATTTAGTGCAAAGAATTAAGCTAGGTGCCTGAGCTGGTATTGAAGTGATATAATTGCGAACTAATAGCAGTTTAGAGCTGCCATATGGTTTGGCGATATCTGTCAATTTTTCTTTTTCCTGAGCGTGTTTGAAGGAAGGGGAAAAAAAAAGAGAGTTAAAGTTAAAACGCGGGTTACTTTGGTTGAATTAATGATCAGTGCAAACAGAGAGAACGTTATTAATTCTTCATGTCTTGTCTGATATGATCCCATTTGTCTTCTTCTGACCGTCCAGTCAAATAAATTATTCAGATTGAGAAAGTTGAGGCTCAGAAATCAGCTAGTTGGGATCAGTTGACAGAATGGGCAAGTGGACAAGAGGTGGTTGAAGGCTACTGTGCCATCCACCATGCAGATGGTTGCCATGGGAGATGGTAGCCATATTTGTCTGGGTAGCACGGAGATGAATAAAGAAGCAGTCTTGTGGAGACGTTTTGTGGAGACAGAATGCTTCATCGCGGTGTGTCTTCCACAGTTCAACATTGGCAGGGTTCGCCTAGCACACCAAGCCACAGTTGTAAGTGGCTTACACTTACACAACTAAGTGTAGCAATTGGCAGGGTTTCAAGTAACACCCCCAACGAAAGAAAACTCCGAGGCTTGAGTTTCCTCAAAGTTCCATTTCATTAGAGATGTCATATTGGCACATCTGGGAAAATCCGAATCTGAAATCTTCCAGTTTTTCCCCCACACAAAGGAAAGTTCAAGTCCCTTCCCCCTGCACCCACATGTTCATCGCGTGGTCCAAACCAAGCACCGTCCCAATTGGAGATGCCTCCCAGTTCCAGCCCTCCAAGTGCAAGGCAAGATGTCCTTGACTTTCTGAGAAAGAAATGTTATTATGACTATATATCACCCTGGCTCCATACAATCCCCCCTCCCAGTTTCCCACAGTAGTAAATGTAGCAGGCCTGAAGATCCAACGAAAAAGATGGCTTCCAGGCCTGACAGCAATCTTGTCCAAAGCCACTGACCGTTGGGTTCATACAACATGCTAAGGCCCTACGAAGAAAATCATGTTTTGGTTTTGGATGTTCTGAGGGAAAAAAATCTAGCATCCTCAACTTCCTATATTCCCAATAAATCCCAAAGGTCACTTCTCTCCAAAGGACAGAAGGAATGAGACCGCCATTTTTAAGGAGACATCTTATCCTGATTGGAGATTCCCTCCCCCACCTTCTTTGGAGAAATTGGAATAAACTGTCTATATACAGTTGGAGAATTTCAGAAGATCGGTTGTGCCCAGGTGTAACAAGACTAGTCCACAAAAAGCAGATTTGTCAAGCTTGCTATCTTTTTTGCAATATGCCACCACAGGAATAAACCTGAAGTATTTTTTTTCCCCCTTCAGTCTGTCCTGCTCTTAAGAATTTGCTGGTAAAAAAATTGGGCTCCATTGAATTGACATAGTCCTCAACTAACGGCCAAAAGCTGGGACCAAAATTCCCCACCGCTAAGAAGGCAGTTGTGAAATGACCTGTGCCTGATCTTATGTCCTTCTTTTATACCATGGTTCTTAAGTGAATCACTGCAGTTATAAAGAGAATTATATGGTCATTAAATGAACTTGGCTTCCATTCATTGACTTTGCTGGTCACAAGCTGGCTGGGAAGAGTATAAATAGTGATCATGTGATCAAAGGATGCTGCAACCATCCTAAACATGCCAGTTGCCAAGCACCTAAAGTTTGATCATGTGACTGGGAGGATGCTGCTGCAATGGTCCTAAGTATGAGGACCATTTTTTTCAGAAGTGGTTGGCCATTGCCTCCTTCTTAGGGCTGGGAGAGAGGGACTGGCCCCAGGTCACCCAGCTGCCTTTGTGCTTAAGGTTGGACTAGAACTCATGCCTTCCTCATTTCTAACCTGATGCCTTAGCCACTACGCCAGTGGTGGTTGTAAGTCAAGAACTACCTGTAATCCTGAATGTAACAGTCTACAAAAGTTGGTGTTGTTATAACTTCGGACGCAACTCAATAATACAGAATGCAGATTTGAGAACACAGTCATGGAACCGACTTTCTCTGTCCACACCAGGGATGAAATGCTACTGGTTCGCTCCGGTTCGGGTGAATCAATAGTAAAAAGGAGCCTGGTTTAGCTCAACAGACAGAAGCACTGTAATTTAACACCACCTGTCTGCAATTAAAGTAAGATCGAATCTCGCCAGGCTCAAGGTTGACTCAGCCTTCCACCCTTTCTAAGGTAGGTAAATTGAGGACTCAGTTTGTGGGGGCAATAAGCTGACTTTGTATAAATAAACAAAAGTATGAAGGCTATTGCTTAACGCACTGTAAGCCGCCCTGAGTCTCCGGAGAAGGGCGGCATATAAATTAAAGCAAAAAAAAAAAAAAAGCTACCAGTTTCTCTGAACTGGTATTTCCAATGATCAGCTGTGCCGTGGGGTTTAGCTTTGCTACAAAGCAGGAACAAAGCTAAATCATGCGGCACAGCTGATTCCCCCCCCTCGCTGTTCTGCTTCCCTTCCCAAGCCTCCTTTTGGTGTGTGCTGTACATGCACACCCAGTGTGCGTTTGGCGCGCGGCACGCATGCACGGCCAGCAAACCGGTTTGGATTCTCTAATAACAAATAGATGTTATTAATTAACTGACCTCAGCAAGAGATATCTGGAAGTATTCTTGTACCAATTAGTTCCTTTAATGCAAGAATATGGTTTCACGGCGTTTGGAAAGTAATATTTCTCAGCCCCATTCCCTTTGTTGCATTTCCAGTTTCGGATAGAAAAGGAACATTGTGCTACGGTGTTTGTGGCACACACTTTCTAATTAGCAGCAGAGAAAAGAGGCCCTGCGAAGAAGCAAATGAGATGTATTTCCAAAGATGTAATCCTCAATTCAATTGAAAATGAAAACATAAAGACTTAGTTTTAGATAGTATGATAGTTTCATTTTCCACCCACCACCTTGCTTGGTGCTCTCTGGGCTTGATGGTTTGCTCGCAAACGTTTTGTTACCTGACTAGGTAACTTCATCAGTGCTGAATGATGATGATGATCAGTACAGCACTGATGATCTTGCCTAGCTGGGTAACAAAATGTCTGCAAGCAAACCTGTAACCTGGCCTGGTCTGCAACTGGACTAGGTGGCTCAAGTGGCTAAGACACTGAGCTTGTCGGTCAGAAAAGTCGGCAGTTGGGCGGTTCGAATCCCTAGTACAGGTCTCCTGCGTGAGCAGGGGGTTGGACTAAATGACCTCCAAGGTCCCTTCCAACTCGTGTTACTGTTATGTTATGTTAACCACAAAGCTCCAAGAGAACCAAGGACCCCACAGTTCAACTCTTGAGTAGAGACTCCCTTTCTGTTGGTTCATCTAATGCATTATTCCCATAAGAATCAAATTAACGTCATTTTGACAGTGCAAACCTGACGTTTTGGTCTCCCAAATGCATTTGCGTTCATTGTGTGTACATACCTGGAAATAAGATATCCCCCTCCCCCAGTGGTGAAATCCAAGTTGTTTTTACTACCGGTTCTGTGGGCGTGGCTTGGTGGGTGTGACAGGGGAAGGATACTGCAAAATCTCCATTCCCACCCCACTCTGGGGCCAGCCAGAGTTGGTATTTGCTAGTTCTCCGAACTGCTCAAAATTTCCATTCCCACCCCATTCCTGGGGGAAGGATATTGCAAAATCTCCATTCCCACCTCACTCCAGGGGAAGGATACTGCAAAATCCCCATTCCCTCCCCATTCCTGGGGGAAGGATATTGCAAAATCTCCATTCCCACCCCACTCCAGGGGAAGGATACTGCAAAATCCCCATTCCCACTCCACTCTGGGGCCAGCCAGAGGTGGTATTTGCCGGGTCTCCGAACTGCTCTACCTGTTCTCCAGAACCTGTCGGAACTTGCTGGGTTTCACCCCTGCCCCCCCACCCCCCCGAAGTGATCTTGCACACAGATCTCTTTTGAACAGCTCTGAGATGAAAACTGGGCTCCTTGACGATCTCCCGTTTATTTAAGACGGCAATCTCGCCGAGACAAATGTAATATTGTTGGCAAGGATTTGGGTGGAAGGTCACCAGGTGCACAGTTGAACTCTTAGCATTTTGCCTTGTGGTTTTTCTTGGGTTTGTCGCGCTGCCAATTTGAACTCTTCCCGGCCATTGTTTGCATTTTTCTTTTCAAGACGCTTTCTTTAAGAAGAGGACGGGGGAGAAAAGGGAAAGGGAAAAACTACTAGGCTAAAAACAAGGGGAAAAATCACAACTGTATTAATTGAAGAACCACTACGAAATATTGCTTTAAGAGGAAAATTTACTTATACGTTTTATGTTTTGTAAATGTTTTTTATATGTGTTTTATATGTGTTTTAATAAAGTTTATAAATAAATAAAAAGACGCTTTCAGCGCATTGCTTTTCTATGGTGCGTGTGGGATTCGAACACATCTCTTTAATTGTCCTGTGCTGCTTCCTATGCATAGAGACAGACAGCTGAAGGGCATGTAGCCTAAAAGCATTTAAATTTTCTGTATTTCTGTTAAACGCGTTTTAAAACTAAATTTGTTTGCCTCGAGCCAAAAATGCAATCCTTTGATATTCCCCCCCCCCCTCTATACTATCTACGCCAATGATGGAACAGTTTGACTGATGCAATTATCTTTTATCCTAGACAGCCTGCTTATTTACATATGTATGTATTTATTTAAAAGATTCATATAGCTGTCCATCTTAAGTTATCTGGGCTGCTTTTGAAGGGGGCTTTAAAGAAATAGATCTGTATTACACCAGGGGTGATGCCTTTTCCTTTGATGGAAAAGTTTGTATCTGTAGTTTTGTGACCAGCCTAGGCAATTAATAAAGATGCCAGGGAATTTCTAGAAGCCTGGCACTCTGACAAATCATCAATAGACATTAACAACATTTGTAGACTGTGCAAAAGAGACAATCAACCAGCCTAAAAGAGAACCAAAAAGGACCCCAGCACATCTCCTCCAGCAATCAACACCCAGATGAGCATAGATTAACTCCAAGGTTAATTAATTTATTTATTTATTGGTTCAATTTATATACCGCCCTTCTCCGGAGACTCAGGGTGTCTTACAATGCATTAAGCAATAGCCTTCATGCTTTTGTATATACCTGCTTAGTAGGGCTTTCGGCCCCCCCAAGCGGTGTTCTTTTTTATACAAAATCATCTTATTGCCCCCACAATCCGGGTCCTCATTTTACCTACCTCAAAAGGATGGAAGGCTGAGTCAACCTTGAACCTGGTGAGATTTGAACTTGCAGTAATTGCAGGCAGCTGGTGTTACTTAACAGCACTTTAGTCTGCTGCACCACTAAGGCTCTTGGTAATATCAGACCAACAAGAAGCAAACAATATCCCAATCAAGAAACTGCCAAAGAAGCCAACAGCCATTGTGCAAACCGAAGCATTATGACATTAAGATTTTTTTAAAAAAAAATCCAATCTGATTTAGTTTTATGGGTACACAGGGTGATAATTTTTGTTGGCTTTGAACGAGGAAAAATGCGTGCATGCAAGTTGTAACAAGCCCATTCTCTTAGTGGAAATGTTCTAGGTTTTAATGCTTCTTTTTTTTTCTTTTGAAAAATTCACTTTTGTATTTCCTTTGAATGTATGTGTGTGTGTGTGTTTTAAAAAGCCCATTTTTCTTCACCCAGAGAGCATTTCAGTAGAGGGCAGAGTCCTCTTATCAATATTGTATTGTGTTAAATCGAATTATATTTTGGATGTCAAAGTTAGGATCATGGGAGTTATTCTTTTTAGGAAAAAAAAAAAACCAACGTAAAATTCATGGTTGTACCAAGTTGTTGAAAAGGAAGCCAAAATTTAACATGGTTGACAAACATGGGTTTTACAATGAGATCCCTGACATATCAAATAATTAAGCATGAAACCACAAATAGGTTATAATTTCATGTTCAGAACAAAGCTTTCTATGCAGCTATTTTGATTGTTTTGAGGTTTGCCCTGAAAAATGCATCTCTCAATAGAGCTAAACTGGGTTTAATGGTGGGAAAATGTGCTCTAAGTCAAACCCAGTGGTGAAATCCAAATTTTTTTACTACCGGTTCTGTGGGTGTGACTTGGTGGGCGTGGTGTGGCTTGGTGGACGTGGTAGGGGAAGGTTACTGCAAAATCTCCATCCCCACCCCAGGGAAAGAATACTGCAAAATCCCCATTCCCTTCCCACTCCTGGGGGAAGGATACTACAAAATCCCCATTCCCTCCCCACTCCTGGGGGAAGGATACTGCAAAATCCCTATTTCCACCCCACTCCAGGGGAAGGGTACTGCAAAATCCCCATTCCCTCCCCATTCCTGGGGGAAGGATATTGCAAAATCTCCATTCCCACCCTACTATGGGGCCAGCCAGAGGTGGTATTTGCCTGTTCTCCGAACTACTCAAAATTTCCGCTGCTGGTTCTCTAGAACCTGTCAGAACCTGCTAGATTTCACTCCTGGTCAAACCTAGAACAAAACTCTAAAAATTCAAGAGGTTTGTTTCACACTGAGGATGCTCAAACGTCTCTTTTAAACTTGGAACCAGGTTAGAGATATTTTGTGCCTCCCTACAGCTAAACTCAATGCAATTTCTAGAATGTTCTCCTTAACTCCGCCTCTCTCTTTCGCACCTAGTTGCTCTGCCCCCAGAAAAGACAGAGGGAGCTTGCAGTGGTGATGAGAAGAAAGCAGAAAAGGAAACCGATGGCCGCGCAAATGCCAAGAAACAGCTAAAATTTGAGGTAAGCATGTTGGTCTTTTGCAAGTTGCTCTTAAGATCTTGAAAAGATGGTCGTTTCCCTCCAATATGACTCCTAATCGGCTCCATATTAGTGGTTTTGCGAAGGCAAGCATCGCTCAAAACAGTGATGCTGGTTTGGTTCCAAACATTTGGGGAGTGTTCTGAGGTCAGGACGGCTCTGGTTCGCGTTTGGAACCCTTCCAGAAGAGTTGGAACAAGATCAGAACGCTTCCAGAAACGATGAAATAACCCCTTTTTGAACTTGAAACGGCATTTTGGAGTCTTGAAATGTTTTGTCTTTGAAACATTTCACAAGCCTGCTTCAATGCGTGTCCTGTTTTCCTGGAAGATAGAAGAAGCTTCAAGAGTTCAGAGAACTACTAGCTGCGTGCCCTATTTGGGAGTGCATACTAAATTTTGGAGAGGATTATCTTGTGTGTGACATTGTTGTTGTTGTTAGTTGCGAAATCGTATCTGATCCATCGCAACCCCATGGACAATGTTCCTCTAGGCCTTCCTGTCCTCTACCATCCTCTGGAGTCCATTTAATTTCACGCCGACTGCTTCAGTGACTCCATCCAGCCACCTCATTCTCTGCCGTCCCCTTCTTCTTTTGCCCTCAATCATTCCCAGCGTTAGGCTCTTCTCCAGGGAGTCCTTCCTTCTCCTTAGGTGGCCAAAGTATTTGCGTTTCCTCTTCAGGATCTGGCCTTCTAAAGAGCAGTCAGGGTTGATCTCCTCTAGGACTGACCAGTTTGATCGCCTTGCAGTCTAAGGGACTCACAGGAGTCTTCTCCAGCACCAGAGTTCAAAGGCCTCCATTCTTTGGCACTCAGCCTTTCTTATGGTCCAGCTTTCACAGACATACATTGCAACTGGGAAAACCATAGCTTTGACTATACGCACATTGGTTGGCAGGGTGATGTCTCTGCATTTTAGTAAGTGCTGCTGGTTGGGGGATTCTGGGAGTTGAAGTCCACCCATCTTCAAGCTACCAAGGTTGAGAAACACTGCTCTAGATTCATGCCCAATTGGCCTGCAGCACTAGCTGACCTTAGCTGATCTGGAAAAGCTAAGCCGGACCAGGCTCGATCAGGACCACCAGGAGTGTAGACTAGACTGAGAAACTAGAAAAAACAACAAATTGAAAGGAGAAGAAAAAAAAAAAACCCGGATAGCTCATTCCAAGAAATCACTAGGAATCAAACTTGGTTCGAGAGAGACCTTTTATTTGGTGTGTTCTTGTATATGCAGTAGATCCACGCGTGCCAGCCAAGCACCACAGATCCTAACCGTGGCAAAAAAAATTGTGTGTGTTTGTGTATTATTCTTATGTCTCATGAACTGGCGCTACTGAAGTCTCTCTGCTAGCTGTCATCACGCTTCTTTCTCCGAGTTTCTGTTTTCTTACTTTCTTGCCAAAGGTGATCAGTATGTTGTTGTTGTAAAAGATACAGATAATGCTGGGAGTAAACAGAGCCAATTACAACTACGTAAGTGATCTAATTCTCCTCCCCGAGTATAAATTCAGCTAAGTAGACAGATTAAGAGCCTTCCGAGGTTGGCTGTGATCTTGCCAAAATGGTTCCAGGACTGTTCCAGGACTGATAACTGAAGTTGGAAAAGAATAGGCTTTCATCTTTTCTTTTTTTTTCGCCCCCCTCTCCTATGCCTCCTGGATTGCTCTTTCAAAATATAATTAGTGAATCAAACAGAGAGAGATCCTTGAAAAAAATAGGGTCTTTTCCTGTAGTTTCATTGATATCTAACACAGTCAATGGTTTCTATGATTTGAGTGGCTTTGAGTCTCTCCCTCCCTCCCTCCTTCCCTTCTCCCTGCCTTCCTTCCCTCTCTTCCTCTCTTCCTTCACCCGCTCTCTTTTCCCTCTCCCCTTATCTTCTTCCTTCTCTTTTTCCTCTCCTTTTCTATCTCCTTCCTTCCTTCCCTCCCTCCCTCTCTTCCTTCACCCTCTCTCTTTTCCCTCTCCTATCTTCTTCCTTCCTTCCCTCTCTCCCTCCCTCCCTCTCTTCCTTCACCCTCTCTCTTTTCCCTCTACTCTTCTATCTCCTTCCTTCCTTCCCTCCCTTCCTCTCTTCCTTCACCCTCTCTCTTTTCCCTCTACTCTTCTATCTCCTTCCTTCCTTCCCTCCCTTCCTCTCTTCCTTCACCCTCTCTCTTTTCCCTCTACTCTTCTATCTCCTTCCTTCCTAGAGCCATGGTGGTGCAGTGGTTAGAGAGCAGTACTGCAGGCCACTTCTGTTGACTGCTGATTGCCAGCAGTCTGGCAGTTCAAGTCTCACCGGCTCAGGGTTGATTTCAGCCTTCCATCCTTCCGAGGTCGGTAAAATGAGGGGCCAGATTGTTGGAGGCAATATGCTGATTCTGTAAAACCACTTAGAGAGGACTGTAAAAGCACTGTGAAGCAGTATATAAGTCTAAGTGCTATTGCTTCCCTATCTCCCTCTCTTCCTTTTCTGTACTTTTCTCTCTCCTTCCTTCCTTCCTTCCCTCCCTCCCTCCCCACATAACACCTCATATCAACAACTGTTGATAAGAAAGACAAAAAAAAACTCTAGATAGTGGACTCAGCAGTACTTGGAGACAGCATAACAGTTGAGAAACAAATGGAGAAAATCCCAAAATATAGAGTCTTGCAAGCAGAAGTGTAATGAACATGGCAAAAGAAAGCAAAGATAGCACCAGTAATAATAATTGGTGCCTTGGTTCAATCCCAAAACCTCTGAAGCACCACTTGAATATCTGTCGGCATTGACAAACTCCCCACCAGTCAATTGCAAAAGGGCAGCTTGACTTGGAGCAGCTTACACCCTGCAACGATATCTTTTCACACCATCGAAGAACAGCATCTGCCCATCCCAGGACCTCGGGGGAAGGACTCGATAAGTGGATAAAAATGCCAAATCCAGTCGGACTGCGTGATTAGCCGTCAAGATACCCCGTGCTGATTTCTATCTCCCAGCTGTGCAAGACAGAAGCATCTCCTCCTGTGTCAGGTGTGGAGTGGGGGCACCTGCATGTGCCCACTTGCATTTCAGATCAGAGTTTCTCAGTGGTGCAAGCGAGGGCCTAAGCACCCAGGAGGCAGCTTTCATTTTATGACAGGGCACTGAAACTACGACAGACAGCCAAAGAGGTCTAAATCGGAGGCTTTTAAAGAAGCTGAGAATGTTTGTGTAATCTGAACCTTCCACAACTGTGTAGGGGTCTTTTGGCAGCTTTCAAGCAGGGGCCTGTAACAAGCAAGAGACGGCTGCCTTTGAACTCAGCGGGGAACTGGGGGCTTTACCGTTAACTGCTGTAGGGAATTGGTTTCAAGTCAGCAGATCAAGGAGGTATTTCAGCCCTTCCATCCTGCCAGAGCTATTTGGAAGTGTTTATTTTCCTTGAGTGCAACAGCTTTTCTTTTAATTGGCCCCCATGCCTTCCTTCGCTCTCCCCGTGACTCCGATCACGCGAGTGCCACAGGAGGAAGGCGAAGGTCCTGTAAAGTTTGAGGTGAGGCCTCAGATTGAAACGAGACGGTTGTGCAAACAGTTTTTCCTCCTTGGAAAAAACTCTTTTTAAGACTGAAACTGGAAAGTTCCCTAGTTTAATTCTTACCTTAGCCAGGTAAGAAGACCCAGGCGTCCTTTCAGGAACTATAAGTAAGTCCTCGACTTACAACAACAGCTCGTTTAGTGACCGTTCAACATTACCACGGCACTGAAAAAAAATGACTTTTTTCACATGTACAATTTAACGTGGCAGCATCATATGATCAAAATCCAGACTCTTGGCAACTGATTGGTATTTATGACGGTTGCAGCGTCCCGGGGTCATGTGATCTGTCCACATCTGCCAACACATAACTTTCTGCCACATAGAAAGAACCACCGCCATTTAGGACATCCCCCTCCTCTTCTTCTCCATAGGTAGTCCAGAAGGACAGCAAAGTTGATGGGGGTCAAAAGCCTCTGAGAGACTTAAGGGAGAGAAGGATCGTTGCACCATACCAGACCTGGCTCCACCAGTAGTCATCAACATGCATGGCCAGTGCTGTCTCAGAATTACGCCTTGAATAGTCTTCAAGGACAGCTCTAATGAAAGGGTCTAGATCAAAGGTTCTCACCCTGTGGTCAGATGAACAGATTAACAGAGTTGGAAGGAACTTTGTAGGTCATGTAGTCCAAGCCCCCCTCCCGCCCAAGCAGGAGACCCTACACCATTTCTGACAGGTGGCTCTTCTTGAAAGCTTCCAGTGATAAAGCTTCCAGTGATGAAGTTCCCAAGATCCATGGATCCCTGAGGAACACAATATCACAGGGGGTTTGTGAATTGTTTGTTAAGTCTAGTGTTTTAAATCTTGAGTTAAGTCTTGTGGGGGTCTGTGGCCATGGTCCATGGCCACAAAAGGTATTTAAAGGGAGTCCATGGTGGGAAAAAAGGTTGAGAACCACTGATCTAGATTATCTGTTCCTTGGAGGGCCTTTTGAAACCACAGCTTAACCACTTTCTCAACACTCACTGCTAATAAAAGGAACATTAAAGAGATTTTCTCCTTTGGAAAAGCATCTTCAAACATAAAGTATGTTTTAGACAACAACTAGCATTTTGTTTTGGTTAATCTAACACGGTTTTTGTGTGTTCCTTAGGAATTGCAGTGCGATGTGTCTGTTGAGGAAGACAACAGGCAAGAATGGACCTTCACTCTCTACGATTTCGACAACAATGGCAGAGTCACCCGTGAGGTAAGTCAAATTACACCCTAAAACAGCACCGGATAAAAACAAGGGCAAAGAAAATTGAGAAAAGGTCAATTATACAAGTCATAAATCAATACATTTCTAGGTCAGGAGAGCATGTGACTGAAATGTTACTGATTCATTTTCTATAGTTTTTGTTTTGTTTTGTTTTGTTTTATTTTGTTTTTTTGATAAATCCAGGCACTCATCCTTTATGGCAGGGGTCTCCAAACTTGGCAATTTTAAGACTGGTGGACTTCAACTCCCAGAATTCCTCATCCACAAGTTTCCAAGTTTAGGGATCTCTGTTCTATGGAATGCTTTTGAGATACGTATTTGGAATGTTTTTCATAGATACTAAAAATGACCTGAGTACAACAGGGTTGTGGGTTCAAAGATCTTTCTCTCTTCATCTAATCTAAGTAGGAGACTTGCTTCTCAAATGCATTTGTCTACACCTGGTAGTAGATGTCTATGGAGATTCTCAGTCATCCAGGTCATGGTTGTCCCAAAAAATGCTTTTTCAAGAGGCAACTGGACTTTCTGTTTTTTCTTTAAGATGTCTCACTTCTCATCCAAGAAGCTTTTGTTAAAAAAGAAGAAAAAAGAAGAGTTCTGAAGAAGCTTCTTGGCTGAGAAGTGAAACGTCTTCAAAGAAAAACCAGAAAGTTTACTTGCCTCTTGAAAAAGCACTTTGGGGAATATCAGGTAGTAATAGTTTGATATGTAGATCCTCATTGTATGGATGGACTCAGCTGGACTAGCATTGCATTAGCAGTGATGTCAGAAAATCTGCCTTTAGATTAATTTGATCTCTGGATCAAACCTCCACAGAACTGGTTCGTATGTGTTGAAATCCTTGCCTGAATTTGCAATCCTGAATGAACATTTATTAATATTAACTAATTAATTAATACACATTAACAATATGTGTTATGGCTGTATTATTATTTATCCTTCATATTTTAGCAATAGCAGTTAGACTTATATACCACTTCACAGTGCTTTGCAGCCCTCTCTAAGTAGTGTACAGAGTCAGCCTATTGTCCCCAACAATCTGGGTCCTCATTTTAGCCACCTGGGAAGGATAGAAGGCTGAGTCAACCTTGAGGCTGGTGAGATTCGAACTGCCGAACTGCAGGCAGCCGGTAGTCAGCAGAAATAGCCTGCAGTACTGCACTCTAACCACTGCCCCACTATGGCTCATTATTATCTCCTTTATTCCCCCCTCTTACTGGTATTATGATTATTGCTCTGTTGCTTTACATGTACACTGAGAGCTTCTGCAACAGAGACAAATTCCTTGTGTGTTTAATCATACTTGGCCATATAAAGTATTCTGTTCAATTCAAGATATGCCTTCTTTTAGAATACCAGAAGTTCTTGGCTTTTGCACTTGGCATTGTTTGAAGTCAAGGATTAGCGCCGTGCATGTATGTATGTGTGCGTATTTCAGGAACGTTTTAAAAGTGTGAATCTGGAAAGCGATTAACATCTGAGACAAATTAAACAGAGTGTCAAGAAAGCGCCCTTTGCAAATATTAAATCCTTTCTGGCTCTTCCAATTGCTGTCAGAACGGAGCCAATAAAATAGCAGAAGTCCTTCAGCTGGACCGATAATCACATTTATCACAAGGAGAAGGGATCTAAGACACAAAGAGCAATAAGGCTTTCCAAAGTGTGAAGATTTTTGCTGCAAAGCTCGCGTGCTGTTATAGATTTTAGAAGTGACACGTCCCACCAACTGTATAAGGCCATGATGGTGAGTCTATGGCATGCGTGCCATAGGTGGCACATGGAGCCATATCTGTGGGCATGCAAGCATTGCCCTAGCTCAGCTCCAGCGCGCATCTGTGCACCGGCCACCTGATTTTCCAGCCTTGCGGTCCATCGGAAGTCGGGAAATGGGTCGTTTCCGGCCTCCGGGGGGATGGGTAAGGCTGTTTTCGCCCTCCCCAGGCTCCAAGAAAGCCTCTGGAGCCTGAGGAAGGTGAAAAATGGGCCTACTGGGCCCACCGGTAACCTTTTTGCCGTCGCATGCTAAAAGCGAAGGGAATGCAGTGGAGTTGCATGCGTTTGTGGGGTGTTTGTCACACATGCATGCACGGGTGTGTGTGCTGGGGGGCATTGAATTATGGGTGTGGGCACACATGTGCGTGACCCCCACACACACACACTCCCCCCCATTTTTGGTACTTGACGGCCAAAAGGTTAGCCATCACTGGTATAAGTGTATAAGGAAGAGCCGAGGTGGCGCAGTGGTTAGAGTGCAGTACCACAGCTACTTCAGCTGACTGCTAGTGCAGCAGATCAGCGGATCAAATCTCACCGGCTCAAGGTCGACTCAGCCTTCCATCCTTCTGAGGTAGGTAAAATGAGGACCCAGATTGTTGGGGGCAATATGCTATTTAGTATACTGTCTTTGGTGTAAGCCGCCCAGAGTCCTCGGAGAGTGGGCAGCATAGAAATATGAATAATAAATAATAATAATAATTTAAGGCGTAAATTTTTCAGGCCAAGCTCTTGAGCGTCGCTCAATGTTTCCAAGTTCTTCCGTTAGCCCGGATTTAACCTCGCACCCGTGAAATAACAAACACACAAAGTTTATTCCTGGAGTTTGTGTGTCTCTCTCTACCTTCTTGTCCGTAGGGCGTTGCGTTTTGATAGTGTTATACCGGCAATTTGTGTGTCTAGATGAGATTCGCACCATGACAAGGTGAGAACGCAGAATTCCTGTGGATTCAGCAAGGCCCGGAGGTGTGTGTGTGTGTGTGTGTGTGTGTGTGTGTGTGTGTGTGTAAAAAGCGGCAAAGCTTTAGCCAAGTGTGAAGTGTGGTTATTTCTGAGGTGGTGAATTAGAGAGCAAATCGGCATTTCAGAAAGAACTGTGTTGCCCATGGGTTGTTACGGCGGCTGAGTGTTGTTCTTTGTGAATAACTTAGTGGATGCCCTATAGCTTTAAGGCCTTTCTTGAGGAGATCTGTGTTACTCCAGCTTCTGAGAGGTGAAGACAGATACCAAGAGGATGTAAAAAAAAAAAGAAAGAAAAATGAATATAGGAAGAGAACCTCTGCTCCAAGCACTAATAGACTCATTTCTGCTTTCTCTCTCTTCCCCCCACCCACCCAATACATTCAAGATACTTAATTTAATTTTATTTTTATGGGTTTAAGCTATCAAAATGCTTTGGATAAGGAAGAGAGAAAATCCAGCTGTTGCGTTTGAAGTTAAGACTGAAGAAAGATGTTTCTGGGATAGATGAATGCCGAACGTCGGTGCAAAACTAGAATGCCATTTGGAAGGGAATGCGTGGATATCTGGAAGTACTTTTCACTGCACTTACAAAGCCACAATCGTTTTTCAAACACGGGGAGGCTTTTAATTAGCCCACCCTTATTAAGCTTGGAGGTTTTACATCTTAAAAAGCCATTTGCTTTTAAATCTCTAGTGTCGGTATTTTTCAGGGAACTCCACATGGACGGTACTAACTAGGGTGATTAGATTGTTACCAGTTTTCTTTTAAAATTTACCAGAATTTCTTCCAACATCACAACCAGCACAACCAAACACAGCATTTTGTACAGGGATAAGCATTATTCAGGAGATAGAGCCTCAACGTTTTCTGCTTCGAGAAGTTGGAGTAGAGATTGGGCTTTCTCCAGTGGTGAAATCCAATTTTTTTTTACTACCGGTTCTGTGGGCGTGGCTTGGTAGGTGTGGCTTGGTGGGCGTGGCAGGGAAAGGTTACTGCAAAATCCCCATTTCCTCCTGATCAGCTGGGATTCGGGAGGCAGAGAATAATAGATGGGTGTGGGGCCAGTCAGAGGCGATATTTACCGGTTCTCCGAACTACTCAAAATTTCTGCTACCAGTTCTCCAGAACTGGTCAGAACCTGCAGAATACTACCTCTGAATACCAGTATATATTGGGCAGAATATTGGGCTCCTGCCACGCCCACCAAGCCACACCCACAGAACCGGTAATAAAAAAAATTAAATCCCACCACTGATATTGGGGATATGAATATATTTCCTTTACCTGAAAAGTATCTTAGATCCTGATGGCTGAAACCATTTGGGTGCTAATTAACTGACCCAGAAACTTTTCACAGTTGCTCCATGATTGTAATTTTACAATCGTTGAATATCCTCTGCCTTCCTGGAAACCCAGGAAGGGTTTGAGCTGCGATGATATTACCAAATATTCCTATCTCTTCGAACTGTCAAGTGTGGGATTTCAGACCGTTGGTAAGAATTACCGTTTCTGTAAAGGAAATAAGTTAAGTGTGACTACTGGCAGAGTAAACACTATCATTGGGGGTTTTACACATGTATTTTCTTCTGTCTCTAGGATATTACAAGCCTGCTTCATACCATCTATGAAGTTGTGGATGCTTCTGTCAATCATTCACCCAACTCTAGTAAAACGCTGAGGGTTAAACTCACTGTTGCTCCGGATGGGAGCCAGAAGAAGAGAAGCATCATGCTGAACCACAGTGGTAAGATTTGATTTGGGCCTTTCTTCCTTCGCCAAACAAAAAAAAAATCATAAGATATTTCTGTTCTAACCTAGGCTTCCTGAGAAAGTATATATCACAATCTTAGTCCCAAAAAACCTCTTTTATTGAGACGGCTGTGAATTACGGTCATTCACAGCCCGTAATGATTCACAAACGGTCTGTGAAGATTCCAACAGATGTCTGCTCGAGTTGACACAGTCTTTCAGGGTAATGTTGATAAGCACCCATCTTTATCTCCCTTGAAATGCTGCCAGAGACCTAATTGTCAATTAGTTTTGCAAGGCCAAATAGGTTAGAACAATTAATCAGTTAGAACAATTTATCAGTGGAACAACTTGCCTCCAGAAGTTGTGAATGCTCCAACACTGGAAGTTGTCAAGAAGATGTTGGATAACCATTAGTCTGAATTGGTGTAGGGTTTCCTGCCTGAGCAGGGGGTTGGACTAGACCGCCAAAGTCCCTTCTATTTTATATTCTATTCTATTTTCCTGCCTTCAAGGCTGGATGCAAAGAAATGCACCTGTCTACTTATTTTTCACCAAGAATAGATGTATCCTGTTTAGTTGGGCTGTGCCAGGAAATCAATAAGAAGAGAGGAAATAACCATCTCTCTTTCTCTTCCCCTCCCCCATCTCTGTGTGTGTGTGTGTTGCGAAAGCAGATCTTCAAAGCTCAAGGCATCGAGCAGAGAGCAAAGCTGGTGAAGAAGCAAGAAGTTGTGACAAGAAGCCAAGGGGTTCCCTCAGGTAACCTGGAGCAAAATGTTTTATCTCTCTCTGGGGAAATGCCATGCTAGATAGCCTTGGATTTAAGCATTCAGTTTAGCACTTCTGGAAACAATGCTGTGCCCAAGATACATTTCCCCTATAGGATGTCCCACATTAACAAGGATGGCCCCATATTAAAAAGGATGGCCCCATATTAACAAGGATGGCCCCATATTAACATGGCACGGTTCAGAAGCTCAGAACCAAGATGGCTGAACCTGTCAAATTAAATTATTGATGCATGTTGAAGTTGATATCCGTTTAAGTCTTAGCCCATGGAGTTAAAAGAGGAATCAGCCTAGAATCGCTATGTAGCCATAAATGGACTGAGCCCGACCTCCCTTGAATTCTGTGGACCCTTATCTAATTCCAAGCAGGTGCTAACCTTGCGTTGAGAAGATTCCTGTGCATGGGTTCTTAGCAATAAATCAGGTAAATGGGACCCTCACATGTGGACCTGGCCTTTTGTGCTTGACACCTGTTGAGAATTTCAATTTAAAGTCCTTTTAAAGAAAAATAAGAATAAAAGTCAGGGGACTTGGAGGACATGTTTCTCTGAAATCTAAACCATTTCTGAAAGGCTCTAGTTCAGTGATGGTTAATCTTTTTGGTGCCAAAGCATGCGCGCACCCGCATAAATGCATGTGCACATGCCACAATCCCCAAAATGTAATGTGAGCTTCCCTGTGCATGCTTCCCCCCCCCCGTGCATGTACCCCAGGCCCTCATTTTGGCTTCCAGGTTGGTGCAGGAGGCATTTCAGGCCCAAAACAGGGCGCAGGAGGGGGCTCGTGATCTCCACAGTTTCTACCCCCATCACGTCCTAGCTTTCTCCTGCCTTCCGTGCCTTCTCCGATCTTTGCAGTTTCTGCCCCCATCGCGTCCTAACTTTCTCCTGCATTCCTGCCACGGAGAGGCACCTGCGGAGGATGGAACCTGCGAAGATCGGGGAAGGCCCCGCTCCCGTGCATGCATGGCAGAGACCCGAAAACCAGCTGGCTGACGGGAGGTGCGCACATGTGCAGTGAAGCTGGGCTGGGGCAACGCTGGTGTGCCCGCAGAAAGGACTCTGCGTGTCACCTGTGGCACGCGTGACATAGGTTCGCCATCACGGCTCTGGTTCTTCTAATTTTCTACATTAAAATTCTGTGTCACCAAGGCGACTCTAGATTGTCACATCAAGGTATCTTCCAGCCCTTTTTCTTCCATCAATATTTTCAACTGGAGATGTCAGAAGTTGAAACTAAAGTTTCCTTCCCAGAAAGCCTACAACCCGCCAATAAATGTAGAATCGTGTCAACATTTCAGCACGAGGCTGAGTTTCTAAAGGCATTCGCTCGCATGGCACACGATGAATAATAGGCAACCTGTAATTGGCGAATAGGTACCATCATGGAGAACCCAAGCCTGAACCGAATGGATGCTACCACCACTGCGTTGATGAAAACATTGAAAGGAGGAACCACTATTTAGATCTCGCAGGAATAGAAAACTACACATCGAAGTTTGGGCCAGGTATGTTGCACCCATGCCTTGCAATTCATTCCAGATCCTGTTATCTTTTGAAACGGGACCATCTGGTTTACTTGGAGAGTGCGCCATGCTGAGTATCCAGAGATCAGGATGCATTTTGAGACTTGGAGCAATGCTCTTGGAAAGGGCTGAAACCAGTAGTGTCAGCTTTGGAAGCCATATTAGGCCGGAAGCTTCCATGCTGCCACCTTCTCATGTGTGGGAAAGTAGGAGGGGGGATTTTGTAGAGGGGTTGTCTGTAGACATAATAGCATTCTTCCCCTCGTCAAGGTCAGGGCGATTCTTCATCTGGAGAAGGAGTGGTCTGAGTGCTGTCTCGAGATGGGACAGATGCAGGGGTGAAATGCTCCCGGTTCGGACCGGATTGCCCGATGCGGTAGTGATGGTGGCGGGTGGTTCGGAGAACCAGTAGCAAAAATCCTTGTGCCCCACCCCTCCACCATGCCCAGCTGAAGCTTAAGGTTGATTCAGACTTCCATCCTTCCGAGGTGGGTAAAATGAGGATCCAAATTGTTGGGGACAATAGGCTGATTCTGTAAACCGTTTAGAGAAGGCTGTAAAGCACTGTGTAGCAGTATATAAGTCTAAGCGCTATTGCTATTTGCAGCAGGAGTCATTAAGGCAGCCTCCAATGTCCATTAAATCAGAGGAGAGACATTCACTCATGTTGCTCTGCAATTTTTTAAAAGATCTTTTGTTGTTTCGTAGGCTCTCCACCGATCGCTCAGAAGCACAATCCAACTGTTCGGGTTGCCAGTCAAGCAAGATCCCGTTCCCATGAGCCAGAGGTCTTCCACGCCCACCAGCGGAGGTCCCCTGTGGTGGATCCTGCCCATATCAACTTAATGGAAGCTTCATATGCAAAGCTGGCAGAAATTCAGCAGAGGCTGCGAAGTCAAGAGGCCAGCAGGCATTTTGTGAAGTCTCCCAAGGCTCAAAGCAAAAACACGGCTTCCGTTCACACCGGAAGAGCGATGAGAAGTAAACCCATCCAAGGAGTACCGCTTCCCATGGCTTCTCCTACTGCGCGGGTAGGCCAAAACCTACCTTACCACCCCATGCAGTCTCAGCAGACTTACAAGAAACATAAGCAGAGGGCAAAAGAGACTCATCAAGTGTGTAAAAGCTTCCCGGCTCCTGGGACAGTGGTGGAAAAAGAGCACGTCCGAGATCTGCCTGCGGTCATCTTATATGAAGGCCAAGTTGGGCAGATGATCCAGAGACATGAACACCATCACCATCACGAGCATCATCACCACTATCACCACTTCTACCAGACATGAAATGGACTTCTCCCTCTCCCACCTCTTGGGAAGCTCTCCCACCACATGAAGGAAGGCGTGTTTGTGGCCTCTTGGGGGAAAAAAGATCGGTGTTGTCCTTATTCATGTTAGTATTGTTGCTATAACATTAATATTCTGCTAAAGCTATTTTAGAAGTTGTATGAAAAACACTAAAAAAAATGATGATGATGATGATGATAATAATAATAATAACAATTACCTAACATTATTTATATTATGTGGAACTGTATCACTTACTTTAATAACTTGTGGTTTTTATTATTTTGGAAAGAATTGGCTTGTTCAATCAACACACACACACCAGTGGTGGGATACAACCAGTGTAACAACCGGTTCGCTGAGGTCAGTATAGCAAAGGGGCGGGCGGGCAGGCCCACCTGATTGTTGGAGCGAACCTGTTCGCTCTCAGCCGATTGTTGGAGCTACCGGTTCGAGTGAACCAATCCGAACCAGCTGAATACCACCTCTGACATACACATAAGAAAACAGCCATAGATATTCTTATGGGAATCTTCACATGAACTCTTCGTGTATTCGGAGAACACATGAAAGGGTGTGTGGAACCAGGTCCACTCCCAGAAATGTGCACCTCAAATTTCATCAGAAGTTTGTGAGAAGTTCTCCGTGGTCATGTGTGAAGACCTCTTCAAGGAGAACTTCACGTTGCCTCTTTGAGCGTAGATGTTCTCTAAGCAGAACTCTGGAGAACTTTCTACTGGACGGGTGTTAAGAGGTGAGTGGGATTCGGATGGTGGGAAATCGGTAGTTGAACATACATCTTGGTTCATGTGATGAGCTGTGTTCAAAATCTTAAGAGACGCCATTGAAGCAAGCTTTCCGTTGTGATTTTAGAAAAGAGGCTTTGAACAAATGGTTAGATACCTAGTTTGTTGCACAGGTTGGTTTATGTCATGGAAACCTGTCAGCAATTTCAAAAATACAAAATAGTTGCTACCTCTTGGATAATTCAAAACTTCTTATTTGATTGAATGTGCTGCCGGAAAGGAAGGTCTGGTGGAACCAGGGAAGGGATTTTTTTTTACTTGATTGCATTCATGTAGCCTGCTACTATTTTACCACTCATCACTTTGTTAGCTATCCCTTAATAGTAGTGATGAGGAAATGGTTCATTTGCTCATTAAAAAAGCTACGATGTCCAAACTTGTTATTATTTCCATTATTTTTTAATAGCCACCTTTATACGTTAGGTCATTTTAAACATTTTTTTTCTTGCCATATTGCCATATCTTTAGATTAGAAGGTCTGTAGGAATTTGTGGTGTTCAGGCAACAGAAAAGCACGATCAATCTTGAATTAACACAGGAGACCATCTCTGCTGCTTGCCACTACTCCTAATAATAACTAGCAAGGGGTTTCTGGCACCTTAAGGTACTTATGGTTTAGGAGAGTATATCTCAGGATTGAACCGTGGAGTCCTTGGTGGTCTCTGAGCTTGGTAATCCATTACCAAGGATTTCATGGTTTGTATGGTACTAGAAGGCAAGTGGCCTTCCTTTTCAGATGTTGCTCTGAGATGACACGAACAAGTGACTTGCTCTTAGTTTCAGATCATTTCTGCTGGTCTTTTCAAAGTGTCCCCCCACCACCATATTCTCAGATGAGACTGAAGATCAGAGTCAGAATGACCAGGGACTTTCTTGAGGTTTGTTATAAAGACTAACAGTGTATTATATAGTCAGCAAAATGACCGGGTTCACAAGTGTCCTGTTTTAGGCCATAATCCAACAGATCATGATTTATGGATTCTTCTCCACCCAACTGCTATTCTACGTTCGACCGTTCTTATTCCACTTATGAAATGGAAGTAAGGGCTGTATGACAAAGAGCCTACTATACGTTCCTTTCTCACAACTACTCTTGTGAGACCCATAATCTCCCTAAGGAAGAGCCAACATCATCTCTTCTCCCGCTATAAATTAAGAGTAGAAGCAGAGTAGCTGAAAGGGAAATGGAATTAAGTCTGACCCTCACATTACACAAGGGCCTTGTTGTTTTGTGTTGTTTTGTGTTGAGTTTTACAAGACAGTGAAAGGGTGCTCTGGATTCCCTTCCTTCTCCTCCCTCCCCCCTCCCCATTTCCTCTGGCTATATAATCTTGATTTTTATCCCCCTCCCCAGCAAGAAATCCAAAGGGGATTTTCTTGTTGTTGAAACAATAGAGGAAGCTTTGACCACTTGTGTGTAATTATTTTGAAAACGGTATGCAATTCAGGATTGTTGTTGTTTTTAGGTTGCTGTTTATGTTTACAAAACGCTGAAGTGTTATCAGATGATATTTTTGTTTTTAACAACAACAACAAATCTTTAAATCTGGGATTTAAATGATTGAGATGAAGCTGACACAACGCAAGATCAGATGGTTTTGAGGGTCGAGACCAGAAGTATTGGTTAATTAGCATTGGTCTCAAAAGAAAAAAGAAAAAGAGGAAGAAAAAAATAAGCTTTCGGGATTTTTTTCCTCCCCACTCCTGGTGAACCTTTTCAAAACAAATCGAAATGTATGTTCTTGTAGGTTATTTTCTCTCTTTTGCCATCAGCTGGCGAGGTATTCCACAGTGTCTTGTTCTGTACCACGACTAGCCTGTTTGATTTATTCTCTTGATTTTCTAAACTTTTTCCCCCTGAAATATTTATACATTATTTCTGTTGTTTAGAAACCAGCAGAGGGAAAGTTGGATCGTAACTTCTCAATTTACCACTGGCTGACTTGCTTTTGGTCCAGCTTTATTTTGCTGCTTGCGTTATTGGTCCTTGGTTTTTCGCCCATATGTGTATATAAATATATATATAGATACACATATATATGTATATATATATATATAATTATGGACTGCAGGGGAAAAAAAACAATTTACTTGCCTGGTATAGAAGGAATAAGCTTATTTATATGATAGTGTTAAATGAAGTCTGATGTATTCAAGTGATGTTTGTTGTATTGCATGCAAACCCATGAAAAGGAGACATTCCATGGGGGGGGAGGGGAAATGCGGGGGAGGGGCGGTTGAGAAAGAGTTTCTTTGCTCCTTCGGACTGTTTTAAAAAGCTGAATGTTTTCTACTTCCCTTAGCAACTTGAACAAAAATAATAATAAAATCTGATCTCCTTCTAACCTGAAGAGTCATGAATAGGAAATATTCAAATGTTAACTGGGGGACAGATTAGCAATGGATTGAGCTGTCCTGTCCCCCCACCCCACCCCCCAAAAAAATTAAGCCAGTGGGAAATTCAAAAAAAAATCAGAAGGAAAGAGCCCATAAGCAACTTTCAAATCCAGTCTAGTGCAGTGGTGAAATCCAATTTTTTTTTACTACCGGTTCTGTGGGCGTGGCTTGTTGGGCGTGGTGTGCCTTGGTGGGGGAAAGATACTGCAAAAATCTCCATTCCCCCCCACTTCTGGGGGACGGATATTGCAAAATCTCCATTTCCACCCAACTTGGCGGCCAGCCAGAGGTGATATTTGCCTGTTCTCCAAACTACTCAAAATTTCCGCTACAGGTTCTCCAGAACCTGTCAGAACCTTCTGAATAGCACCCCTGGTCTAGTGTTGTCCCAAGAAGCCATGCTTATCAGAAATGATTGTAATATCAAACTATGTCCTCTACTCTGGTAGTATCAAAATCAGGGGTCAACTTCTAAGATGTGTGGACTTCAAATTCAGGAATTCCCCAGCTAGTATAATGGATGAAAAATTCTGGCAGTTGAAGTCCACAAGTCTTAAAAAGTTGCCAAGTTTGGACTGAGTAGGATAACCTGCCATGGCCAAGTGATCCTGGCTCATCTTGCCATAGCCCGACTCGCCCTGGCCGACAGTTCAACAAGGGATAACTCAACAGAGGAACAAGCGATTTGCAGCGGGCCTTGCCTTGCTTCAGGTTTGAACCTTCTCAAGTTAGAAGTCCTCAAGGCTGGGGTGAGCTGCAATTCTACTCGTCTCTCTCTTGGAGTTATCCCGCAGCAAGTTGTCCCTCTGCGAATTGGCCGGGGCAAGTCTGCTGGGGGAAGTTGTCTTAGATCAGGGATGTCAAACTCAATTTCATTGAGGGTCACATCAGGGTAGTGTTTGACCTCAGGGGGGAGCTAGGGGTGTGTGGCCAATTCGACATCACTTGTGTTGGGGGTGCTTGTGGTGGCCCAAGCGCTCTGCCAGTGAAAACAGGCTCCTGAGCTCTGTTTTTGGCTGTGATGGCATCCTGCAACCTTTGCCAGCAAAAACGGAACTCGTGCGGCCCTCCCGAGCTCCATTTTCACTGGCAGGGACACCGTGGACCAGTCCTTTGCTGTTTCCAGGACGGCCCTATGGGCCAGATCAAAGCACCCCGCAGGCTGGATCCAGCCTTGAGTTTGACACTCCTGTCCTAGACCCAAGTTTGGAAACTTCTGCCCAAGAAAGTCCAGGCTTCAGCTAGCTAGGGAATTCTGAGATGAGAAGTCAAGTACATTTAGAGAGTACCACAACTGAATGTAAGCGGGGTGGGGGGAATTAGAATAAGCCACAGAGTGCAAAGAGACCTGATAGGGGAACGCCGGTGTTCCAGATCAGAGATGCTGAAAATACATAGCACCTTATAATTTCCTCTTCGGATTTCTCCCCACCCATTTCTTTTTATGCCTCCTGTTTGGCTTTTCCTTCTAGTTTCCTTCTGAGTTTAGGAGACTTTGACCTACATTGGTTCCTAATCCTCTTGCAATAAGCATTTTTTAGGAGCATAATATCTTCTATTCGATGAAAACGTGGAAGTCTTAGCTACTAGAATTCTTCAGGTAATCCAAATATTGGCTAAGCATTTTCAGGTGGCAGTGATTTAACACTCTTCTAAGAGCTTTTTTTTTCTTTTTTTTTTCCTGGGATACACGCCTTTACTAAGGGTAGTTTTAAAGTATAAAGTGTAATGGTATAAATAAAGAATTCTTCTGTGTGTCAGAAATAAAACTCTGCTTTAGATTGTCTAAAGAAAGCACGACACGAAAGGCTTTTCTAGAGATTCGGAATAATGATGACTGTTGCATTGGCTCATGTCTAAGGATGATCAAAAAACGTGTTTTTTTTTTTCTCATTAAGATAAGAAACTCATTTTCAGTATATGCTGCTTCAAATTGAAATTTACATGACTAAATGTCTTACGCACAGAAAAAAAAAAATGAGTTGAACATTTGGAGCGTGCCGAGAAAGAGGTTATGCTTGAAAGAAGGGACATGAAAGAGTGTCTGTGTTGCTTTGGTAAAGAAAAAGAAAAAGAAAACAACATAGCTGTGTAGAAATCTGTGTTAAAAAAAAAGGCAGCATTCAGGACAATTGGGTTTCAATAAAGTCAGGAAAACGTTCACCGAAAGAAGAGACGTCTGGCGAAAAATAAGAGATGCTGAATTGTACAGGTTTGCCTGACGCTATTAAAAAGAAACCCTGACGAAAATTGCATCTTTATTAACCCGATTGTACAAGATTGTAAGTAATGCAAATTAGCTCTATACTAATACACTGGTCCTTGATTAGAAAGGACCGTGAAAATGTCAGATGTCCGGCAAAGTTGCAGTAGAGAGTTAAGATACAAAGCTAATGGTTGTATGCAGGGGTCTCCAACCTTGGCAACTTTAAGACTTGTGGACTTCAACTCCCAGTATTCCTCAGCCAGCAAAGCTCCACAAATCCATAAGTCTTAAAGTTGCCAAGATTGGAGACCTCTGGTTATATGAAACTCTTTGCCAGATGCATTCAGTGGTGGTGACTGATCTGGAACCTCCTGTCAAGTAGATAGATTGATCATATCTCCATCCTGGTAAAAGCCTGGAGGCTAATGACTGCCATGTTTTATGGCTGGGATTTCTACTAATCAGTGCAATGGCCTACAGATCTCTTCTGAATTGCCAGACAGCTGGCTTGGTTAACTAGGAGTTTGGGGTTTATGAGAGAAGGAACGCCTCCCATAATGGGACAAGTGGCCATGGGACAACTCTCTGTGGACAACTCACTGCGGGACAATTCAACAATTTAATTATTTAAAATACAGACAATCCTTGACCTATGATCAAAATTTCTGTTGTTAGGTGAGAAATTTGTGAAAGGAGTTTTGCCCCATTTTGTGATCTTTCTTGCCACAGTTGTTAGGGGAATCACTGCAGGGGATAAGTTAGTCACCTGATTGTTCAGTGGATTTGGCTTTTCCATGGACTTTACTTGTTCAAAGGTCGCAAAAGGGGATCATGTGACCCCGGAATGCTGAAACCGTTATAAATATGTGTCTGACTGTGGATCACATCATTATGGTGATGCTGCAAAGGTGCCAGCTGTGAAAAATGGTCATAAGTCACTTTTTTCAGTGCCATTGTAACTTTGAATAATAATTAAATGAAGCGTTGTAAATCGAGGATTACCTGTAATTTTAAAAAAAATACTTTAAATTTTGTCATTCACATTTCATTTCGTCCCTTCTTCTGTATCCTTTCTTTCGTGATTCTATTCCATCATTTCTTTGGTATTAGTGTAACTCTTGTCCTGCGGCGAGTTGGCCATGGGGACAGTGAGTTAGCCACAGCATGTTGGCCCTGCCAAGTTGGTCTTGACGATTGGCCATGAAGAGTTGGCCATGGTGAGGAAGCCACAGTGAGTTAGCCATGGGACGTTGGCCATGGCAACTTAGCTATGGTGAGTTGACCATGGTGATTTGACCATGCTGAGTTGGCTATGGGCAAGTTGGCCATGGTGAGTTGACCATGGTAAGTTGACCATGGCAAGATGGCCACAGTGAGTTGTCCTACACCCAACACCTGCATATCAGTGCACTACATTCCATAATGGTCTTTCATCTTGTGCTGCCTCACCTTTCTGTCCTAAAGAAGCCTCAAAAGGTTTGACTCAACTTTACAAGTATCTTTTCCAGGACCAATTTTTCTGATTTTTGAAAAGATGGACATTTGATTCCCCTACCCCGTCCCCATGGCATTCCATGAGCATTTGGTCCTGGATCTCGACTGAGCTAAGTTCTCAAACCATCTAAAGTGAATGTTGAAGGAAACGAGGAAAGAGGGATGCACAAAACTGTCAGTATTGACTAAGCATTCTTATTTTGGTTCATTTCCACAGCTCCAAAATATATCCAGCTTCTGTTTTGTGGAATGCAAGTAACTATTGATGATACACTTTTCTATTTCTTTAAAAAAAATCACTTATGTAAAAATATGCAGTATTTAAATACTCTGGCATTTGTATTATGTGTGTTCAGTGTGAATAGTGGATCATGTCATGTAACACAGGTTTTTTTTTTTGTTCTTGATTAATTTTTATCTAAAGTCTCTATACCATTTTTGTAAAAAAAAAAACAAGGAAAAAGAAACAAAAAGTTTGCTTTTCGATATTTTGTATAGTTAATATAGATGGTTTTGACTAAATGCTTTATTTATTTAATAGCAAAACTGTGCCAAGAGATACCCTTGTTAATTAAAAAAAAATTACTAGTTCAGATGTATAGACATCTCATTTCTTTTTTGAAGTTCAGTTCATTGTGTCTTTGTTTCTTGTTTCACCACTGTCCTGAATTCCTGCTTTACACAAAACAAAATAATTTCTTTTGTTCCCATTTCCTGAGAAACACTATTGGCACAAATCGGGGTAAGGGGAGCCTTGGGTCATTCAGCTGGTAGAGGAAAACAACACAAAATTTGCTTCAAATAAATTAACCCAAGGATCTAATCTAACTGGACTCCAAAGAATCCAGCCTCAATAGCTTTCAAAGCCAAATGTTTCAAATCCTATTAAAACAATCTTCTTCTTCTTCTTCTTCTTCTTCTTCTTCTTCTTCTTCTTCTTCTTCTTCT
The DNA here is from genome assembly GCA_022577455.1 of Arizona elegans. Lineage (NCBI taxonomy): Eukaryota > Metazoa > Chordata > Lepidosauria > Squamata > Colubridae > Arizona > Arizona elegans. The sequence goes on along the minus strand of JAKOOJ010000014.1, from coordinate 3,298,789 downwards.
TCTTCTTCTTCTTCTTCTTCTTCTTCTTCTTCTTCTTCTTCTTCTTCTTCTTCTTCTTCTTCCTCTTCCTCTTCTTCCTCTTCTTCCTCTTCTTCTTCTTCTTCTTCTTCTTCTTCTTCTTCTTCCCCCCCCCCCCTCCTCCTCCTCCCCCTCAACTCCTACAATTCTTCCTTCCCCATTTGCCACCAAAAGAGCAAATGCTATAGTAAATGTGAGTATAATCAAAATAGCCAAAGTGTAACTTGGATGTCAAGCTGATTTTTTTTTCTTGAGGGTTTTTCATGTATTTGACTTGTGTGTATGTGTGTGTGTGTTAAGCTAGAATCTTAACTACATAGCAATAGCAGTAGCACTTATATACCTCTTCACAGTGCTTTACCGCCCTCTCTAAGTGGTTTACAGAGTCAGCCTCTTGCCCCCAACAATCTGGGTCCTCATTTTACCCATCTCGGAAGGATGGAAGGCTGAGTCAACCTTCAGCCTGGTGAGATTCGAACTGCCAAACTGCTGGCAGCCGGTGATCAGCAGAAGTAGCCTGCAGTACTGTACTCTAAGCACTGCGCCACCTCGGCTCAAATAGTGATGGTATAGCATATATACTCATATAGTATACGTGCTATACCATTCATCATGACTGTGTTCGCTTGAGACCGTCAGTTAGAAAACAAGCAAAGCACTATCTTGCCTAGTCTTAATACAACATGTGAAATATTATTGGCAGAATAATGGAACCCAGAATTGGCTCCATCCATCCATAGACCAAATGATGAACTTCAGTGGATGATAAACTTTGGAGGTTATGGACACGTTCACCAGATATCGATTCCTGGATATTGAACCAGTTGGTTCTAACAAAAGGGCCCACAAGTTGATGGGGCGATAAACCTCCCTTTCTAATCCAGTACAGCTTCTTTGTACAAACCACAAAAGCTCCACACAATGTCAATGTCACACCTGCCAATGAATTTCGAGCAGCCACACCACAACATTGCTTACTGGGGTGCGTGAACCGATGACAAAGCCCATCCACCAGTGGTGGGATTCAAAATTTTTGACTGCCGGTTCTGTGGGTGTGGCTTGATGGGCGTGGCAGGGGAAGGATATTGTAAAATCTCCATTCCCACCCCACTCCAGGGGAAGGTTACTGCAAAATCCCCATTTCCTCCCAATCAGCTGGGACTCGGGAGGCAGAGAATAGATGGGATGGGGCCAGTCAGAGGTGGTATTTACCGGTTCTCCGAACTACTCAAAATTTCTGCTACCGGTTCTTCAGAACTGGTCAGAACCTGCCTGAATATCACTTCTGCCATCCACTATTAACTTTCAAAAACCCCTTCCAACTGGAGATTCCAAGCACATCCCTCTTCCCTTTACACCATCCATTAAAACCATCTACTACAAACTTCCGTGGTAGCCCAAACCAACACGATTTATAAAAAATAAAATGAAAGCGAAGGTGTTTCCGCTTATATTTATGGGTGCTTCCATTCCTCCTTCTGCCCTCTGGGCCTTGTGCTGCTGACTCTTGATGTGACACACATATTTGTAGAGTTGGCAAGAGCAATTTAAAGGAGTAGCAGATTTTGGAAATGGGGGGAGGGAGGGAGAGAGAGAAGGAAGAGAGAAAGAGACAATGAGGGGAGGGTGTCAGAGATAAACCTTATTAGGTTTCCTTCACCAAAGGAGAAAAGAAACGATATTGACTTAAATGTGAGGAATTTAAAAGGGCCCATATGTTCTCACTTTGTGCTTTGTTTCTAATAGATAGGCAGAAATCTTTGAAGTGTGGATTGGCTCAGTGGGGGGCATGCTTCTATAGAGAAAAAGATGCTAGGAGAGAGGATAGAAGGCCATGTGAAAGTCTATTAACCATGCAACAGCAGAGAGAGAGGCAAATCAAGTGATAATGTACATCTGTTTCAGCGACTTTATAAGCTTTGAACATTTTTTATGTGCTGATAAGTGGATCCTTTTCTTACCATAACTTAGAACTTCAAAGGAGATTGTGTGGATAATGCAAATTGCTGAAATATGAGATTTTCTTACAAAGGCGTGTGTGTTTTTTTTTTTTTACACACACACACACACAAAATTTGGAAAGAGGCTGGGGGAGGATAGCAAAAGAGGACAGAATTAAGGCTAATTGATGCCACAGTCTTTTTTTGGAGCAGTGCAGAAACTTGACAAAAATTGATTTTAGGGGGAGAAAAAAAATGTAAGGGCAGTGATGGGGTGGGGTGGGGAGAGACTACATTAAAATGTCTTTTCTCCTCCCCGCCTCCTTTTGCGGGTGAAGGTTTTAGTTGGAGCAGGAACGTTTGAGGCAGAAAGTTAGGTGGCAAAGCTGTTGGTGCTAATAGAGGCCTCATGGACGCAAAAAGGAAATGTGACAGGAAGCACGGAGTAATTTGTCCGACTTCAATGGATTATTCATTTCATCCTTATGATAAGCTGAAGAGTTTGAAGGAGATAGTACTTTGACTTATATTATCAAATGGCGATAACTAACTCGGTGCCCTGTTTAATGGAATGAAGGACTAGGGATGAGATGATAGCAGTCTTCCAATATCTCAGGGGCTGCTACAAAGGAGGGGGAATCAAGCTATTCTCCAAAGTCCCTGAGGGTAGAACAAGAAGCAATGGGTGGAAACTAATCAAGGAGAGAAGCAACCTAGAACTAAGGAGAAATTTCCTGACAGTTAGAACAATTAATCAACGGCTGTAGGTACTCCATCATTGGAGGGTTTTAAGAAGAGATTGGACAACCATTTGGAACTAGCAGTAGCACTTAAATTTATATACCGCTTTACAGTGCTTAACGGCCTTCTCTAAGTGGTTTACAGAGTCAGCATATTGTCCCCAACAATCTGGGTCCTCATTTTACCCACCTCGGAAAGCTGAGTCGACCTTGAGCCAGTCAGAATCGAACTGCTTGCAGTGAGCAGAATTAGCCTGCAAAGCCACCGGCCCACCATGGCTACAGTTTGTCTGAATTGTCTTGAGCAGGGAGTTGGAGTAGAAGGACCTCCCAAGGCAGGGGTGGGCTTCAAAAATTTTAGCAAGGGGTTCTCTGCCCAGTTGCTGGGTGGGCGTGGCCATGGTGGGTGTGGCCTAATTAGCCTCGTGCACCATGGCGGGGGGGGGGCATTTTTGTCCTCCCCGGACTCCGGAGGCTTTCCTCGAGCCTCCGAGTGGGCGAAAACAGCCTCCCCAGGCTCCGGAGGCCCTCTGGAGGCTGGAAACAGGCCCATTTCTGGCCTTCCCAAACTTCCAGTAGGGCCCGTTTTTCACCCTCCCCAAGTGTCTGTGCATGCCCTGCACTTACCTGCATCCAAAACAGGCTGCATGGGGACTCCTGGGAGGGACGGGGTGGGAGGGGGCCAGCCAGGATTGGGATTTGGGGGTTCTCTGAACTGCACAGAATCTTAGCCAGAGGTTCTCCCAAACCCCTGCAAACCCCCAGCAACCCACCCAGCTCCAAGTTCCCTTCCAGCTCTTGTTATTCTGACCACTGGCCTCTCTGCAGTTAAGCTGGGACCAACGACTAGAGAAACCTTACAATTCTAAGATACCATCAGAAGGTCAGGAAAGGGGAGGACTGCCCTCCAACCCTTTAGTAGGCCTTTGACATTGACTCAAGAGGCTGTGGGGAAGCCTCACAAGGATAGTTACTTAATCTAAGTCAACACATAACAGTTAAACCACTCTAGTCTAGAACTTAACTAGGTTTCGTAGGGCAAAGATGAGAGTCAGAAAACGGGTGATGAGTTGGTATACAAAAAAGTTTGGCTGTCCAAGGCCAAGGAAACCATACAAGCATAGAATCAAGGGGCTGGAAGAGACCTTGGAGGTCTTTTAGTCCAACCTGGTGCACAAGGCAGGAGACCTTATAACATCTCAGAAAAATGGCTGTCCTATCTTCTCTTGAGAAGGGACTGAGTGGCTAAGACGCTGAGCTTGTCGATCGAAAGGTCGGCAGTTCAGCGGTTCGAATCCCTAGCGCCGTGTAATGGGGTGAGCTTCCGTTACCTGTCCCAGCTTCTGCCAACCTAGCAGTTCGAAAGCAGGTTAAAAAAAATGCAAGTAGAAAAATAAGGACCACTTTTGGTGGGAAAGTAACAGCGTTCCGTGCCCCTTTGGCATTGAGTCATGCCGGCCACATAACCACGGAGACGTCTGGCTCTTCGGCTTTGAAACGGAGATGAGCACCGCCCCCTAGAGTCAGGAACGACTAGCACATATGTGCGAGGGGAAACTTTACCTTTAGCTATCTTCTCTTGAAAAGGTCCAGTATTCATCTGATTCTAAAATATATTGTGGAGCACAGAACATGCACTTCCAGATTCCCCCTAACCCCCCTCCCAAAAGAACAATGAAGGTAAATAAAAGATCATTAAGCATGAAAGGACGTCACTGCTCATTCTCGTACCACCCCAAAGTGCCTGGATCAAGAAAGTGGAAGTCAGGGCTCGACCGAAAATTAGAGAACTGCCCCATCAGCAAGAACATTTCAACGGAGAACCAATTACCCAGAAAACCGTTAATCTGGATTTCTGCACAAAGAAAGAGCTTGGACTGAAAGCCCCCCTTCCAGCGCTGAGTTTCCATAAAGCCAAAGATCCTTTGAAGATTATTTGGAGCCCGAATGAGGTGGGGGAGCTGTCTTTTCACATGGATCATCAAACTCCCTGCAGCAAATCTCTAAAACTGAGCCGAAGAATGCCCTTTGTTATTTACATTTGGAGTTCTATATAAAACTTGTGTTTTTTTTTAAAAAAAAACAAAACTGTGCAAATCCTTCCAGCCAGCCCTGCACGGAACGAAAGCTGTTTGGAACGCGTTGATTACATGGCGGGAGACAGGAATTCTTGCCTGGAACCTGGACAGCGTCCCTTTTGAACTGGGGCGCCTAGCGTAAAGGCATCCAAGCTGGTGTCACGAGTTATAAACACTGCTGGATGGAGCACTGTAATTGATTTTAGTTCTGTGTTTGTCAAGCTGGCCAGACTTAGGTTGCAAAGATCAAAGTGGTTGGCTCACAAAGGGGGGGGGCAACCCCCCTCCGCTGCCACCTTCATCTTTCCACTGGCTGTAATGATGATAGCTTTGCATCTGCTTCCCAGTTGTAAGTCCAAATTCCGACAGGCTCCAAGTTTCCAAATGCAATCCCAGTGTTATTTTTCCAAGAAGGAGGCAACTCCCTCCCTCCTCCTCCTCCTCTTTCTTCTCCTTCTCCTTCTCCTCCTCCGCTATCCCTTCGGCAATTAGTCTTGGATGTGGAACATCTGGGCTGCAATCTGGCCACATCTGTTTGCCGTGAAGGCCCGTTGACCTCAGCAGGGCTTCACCCAAGTTGCAAATCTAATGTCGTACAGTTGTCGAATGCGAGGGATGGAATAATGGAGCAATATCATTTCTCAACCGAAGTGGGGATTCGGAGCTTTTGTTTTATTAATCATATTTATTTATTTTTTTATTAATCATATTTCTATGCCGCCCACTTTCCGAGGACTCTGGGCGGCTTACACCAAAGACAGTATACTAAATAGCATATTGCCCCCAACAATCTGGGTCCTCATTTTACCCACCTTGGAAGGATGAAAGGCTGAGTCAACCTTGAGCCGGTGAGATTTGATCTGCTGATCTGCTGAACTAGCAGTCAGCTGAATTAACTGCAGTACTGTACTCTAACCACTGCGCCACCTCGGCTCTTCATTTTAAAGAAATACCCCTGCTCGTTCAAAATAAAACAAAAACCCATGGCAAGGAATATATAGGTCTAGAACCTTTGGCCCTAAATAGGGTAGAATAGAATAACAGAGTTGGAAGGGACCTTGGAGATCTTCTTGTCCAATCCCCTGCTTAGGCAGGAAACCCTGCACCACTTCAAACAAATGGCTGTCCAGTCTCTTCTTAAAAACTTCTGGTGTTGGAGCATTCACAACTTCTGGAGGCAAGCTGTTCCACTGATTGGTGGACACAAAATTGGTGTAAATTGGTGACATGATAGCAGTCTTCCAATATTTGAGGGGCTGCTACCAAGAAGAGGACGGGGGTATCAACCTATTCTCTGAAGTACCTGAAGGCAGGACAGGAAGCAACGGAATTGAAACTAATCAAGGAAAAATCCAATCTAGAATTAAGGAGAAATTTCCTAAAACAGTGAGAACAATTAGTTAGACTTGCCTCCAGAAGTTGTGAGTGCTCCAACCTTGAAGGTTTTTAAGAAGAGATTGGACAACCATTTGTCTGAAATGGTGCAGGGTCTCCTGTTTGAGCAGGGGGGGGGGGGTCAAACTAAAAGACCTCCAAGGTCCCTCTTTATCCTGAACTTGGAGGAAGAAAGGTAGATCGGTGGACATCCTGAATAGAACTGGTTGGCCACTGAGTCTATTCTGAGTCCAATTGATCTTTGGCCTGTTCCAGTAAAACTCTTCTGTTCCTTTGAATGTTCTTGTCACATTGCCATTGTGGGTCTTTACTGGATTCCTGGATGTTCTCCTAATACTGTTGGAACAATTGTATGGTATATTATCATTTAGGATTGGTGGGGGAGGAAAAAACTGTATTTTATCTGGAACTTGGTTCCATGCCATTTTCCCAATTTTTGCAGAGTAAAATATTTAAACGGTGACCCCAAAAAAACCCCCAATGCCTACTCAAACACGGGAAATCGATGTACAAAAACGAACATATCAGCCAAATGCACGAATAACAGCAGGGAAGACTTTCTCCTATCTGTTGAAAACATGCATTCACCTTAGGCATGCTAGGAAAAATGCATACAAATGTCTTAACAATTCTATATAGATTTTTTTAGGGGGGGGGGGGGCGGAGGATACCAAAGTCAATTCCAAAGAGAAGAAACCTCATTTTTTAAAAAAAAGGAAGAAAGAAAGAAAGAAGAAGACAACGGAGTGAAATCGTGTTAGGAAATTTATCTGTTTCCTGGTCCTGTTCCATTGCTTTGGGTTGGATTTAGTTACCACAAGCCTTTGATGGATGGTGCCCTTTGATTCTGATTTTGTAAACTCCCCCTTTTTTAAAAAAACAAAAAAGACAACAACCCTAAAGTATTTGCTCTCAGGGTACACAGTTTGCGGAGACAGACAGTGCCAGGACTCATCCTGTTGAAATGGATTTTGGAGAACTCATTGCAGCCTCTCGGTAAGCTTTGCTCTCCACCCTGGCCTAATACAAATGTTTGGCATGGACTTCAAAATGGCATCAGACATCTTCAATCCCCGAGGATTTTTCTTGGAGAGAGAAAAGAAAAAAATATTCCATTAAAGAGAACAAGCCAAACTAATCAGAACAGGACAGAAGTAACAAGTTCATAGAATGTGTGACAAATTAACCTTTTTTCTTCCTGAAATGAAGCCCTGAATAAGAGATGGATTTATTTCTTCTTGTTCTTGTTATGAAAGTGACTTGGCCACATACATCATAGCCATAAATTAGGATGCAGAACTTGCAGAAGATTCCCCTTGAATAAGACTGAAAATGTTGACTGAAGTGTTAACACCACTTTATAATGCCTTGGTAAGGCCACACTTGGAATCCTGCATTCAGTTTTGGTTGCCACGATGCAAAAAAAGATGTGGAAACTCTAGAAAGAGTGCAGAGAAGAGCAACGAAGAGGATTAGGGGACTGGAGGCTAAAACATATGAAGAACAATAGCAGGAACTGGGTATGTCTAGTTTAATGAAAAGAAGGACTAGGGGAGACATGATAACAGTTTTCCAATATCTCAGGGGCTGCCCCAAAGAAGAGGGAGTCAAGCTATTCTCCAAAGCACCTGAAGGCAGGACAAGAAGCAATGGGTGGAAACTCATCCAGGAGAGAAGCCACCTAGAACTAAGGAGAAATTTCCTGACAGAACAATTAATCAGTGGAACAGCTTGCCTCCAGAAGTTGTGAATGCTCCAAAACTAGATGTTTTTAAGAAGATGTTGGACAACCATTTGTCTGAAGTGGGGTTGGGTTTCCTGCCTAAGCAGGAGGTTGGACTAGAAGACCTCCAAGGTCCCTTCCAACTCTGTTATTCCTATTCTATTCTATTCTATTCTATTCTATTCTATTCTATTCTATTCTATTCTATTCTATTCTATTCTATTCTATTCTATTCTATTCTATTCTATGCGCAGAGCTGCCAGAAGACAAGAACAATTAAGAAAACGGGGTCGACTTCGGAGTAAGGCTTGGAGATGATTGGCTCCTCCCATACGATATAAAAGAGGAGTGAATGGGAGATGAGCTTTTGCAAGAAGCAATTAGTTCATCTGGTCGGTTTTATTAGTTCATCTGACTCTGTGCTAAGTTTGGCCTTGCCCTGCATTTGGAAATTAGTTCTCTGACAGCATTCCAAGGGAGATAAGGTGGATGTTTATAAACACTCCCCTGAAAGACTGTTTGAGAAGCTGTTTGGACTGGGAATGGCAATAATTCACAGCCATATGAATAAAAGAGGTTTGCTGGGACTAAGATTGTGCTGTATACTTTGTAAGGAAGCCTAGGTCAGAACAATAAGGGGCTGCACAGCCTGGAGCTGAAATGAGTTAGAGAAAGAGAGTTAGAATAGCTACTCCCTAGAACCCCCACCCCAAGGTATATCCATTTTTTTTTCTTTTAATGACCCTCCCAAGGTATATCCATTAAAGTGAGAGAAGTATTGGTTTAGTCTGGCAAGATTCTGTCTATCGGATGTTAGCAAAATGAACTTTAGAGGGATGGTTCTGTGTTATTCTTGGGCTGGGCCTGACAGGTCTACCATCTTAATTACTGCTCTGCACCAGTTCTCAAAACTAGCCTCTGTGAGAGAGAAAGGAAGACTAAATACAATGAAGTATTTGTGACCTCCACACAATATTTGACCAAGTTCTTCTCCATTCCAGAAAAACTTGAGTAGAATCAGCACTTTTACTCCACCGTAGTGCTTGAAAACTCCTTATGGATGTCAGGAACTGAAACCCTGTAGAAGGTTTTGAATGCAGAGAGCCGCGGAGATCTAGGAAACCAGAATGGCAAGAGGCAAAAAAAGGAGGAAGCGGCTGAGTCATACATGCATATCTCCTTCGGAATAAAAAGTCACAGTGAACAAGCTGCCAAACCTGTCAGAGACACCTGAACTTCAACAACCGTCTTTCCAACCGCTGTCATCCTTTTTTTTCTTTTCTTTTTTTTTCAAAAATCCATCGGAATAAAGAGCGAGAAAAAGAGAAAGACATGGCATTTTTCACGGTGCACGAAATACCTGCCAAAACTCCAAACTTGTTAAAAATGATACTGATTCTCATCAGAGGGAAAGAGAAAGTGACACCTCATCCTTTGTCTTTTCAAGACATGTTTTATTCATAGATTGGGAGGAGAGAACGGGGGTAGATGGTTAGAAGAAATGGTCTCCGAGAACATTCGTTTGGGGTCGTTTCCTTGAGACAACATCGACACAACCAGTGGCTATTGAGAGAGGGCAGTAGCTGAACGAGAATTCAAATTACTGTCAAAATGCAGTTATCCTTCAAACAAGAGAGCTGGGTGGGCCTATAATCAGGGGTGGGCTGCTGGGGGTTCACAGGGGTTTGGGAGAACCTCTAGCTAAGGTTCTGTGCAGTTCAGAGAACCCCCAAATCCCACTCCTGGCTGGCCCTGCCCACCCCACCCCACCCTCCCCTCCCAGGAGACCCCACGCGGCCTGTTTTGGATTCAGGTAAGTGCAGGGCATACACGGAGGCTGGGGGAGGGTGAAAAATGGGCCTACTGAAAGTTCGGGAAAACCAGAAATGGGCCCGGCCTCCAGAGGACCTCCGGAGCCTGGGGAGGCCGTTTTCGCCCTCCCAGAGGCTCGAGGAAAGCCTCGGAAGCCCAGGGAGGGCAAAAACGCCCCACCACCACCATCGTGGTGCAGGAGGCCGACTAGGCCACACCCACCATGGCCATGCCCACTCAGCAACCGGGCAGAGAACCCCTTTCTAAAAATTTTGAAGCCCACCCCTCCCCATAATCCATAGACATTGAGCTGGGTGGATGTTTTGCTAAAAGTTTAAAACTCCTCCGGAATTTAGAGTGGGGTTTTTTCGGTTTTTAAGATCGTCTTTCATTTCCTTTGGCCTTGGAAAGAATCATGGGACTGGAAAGCCTATCAAAGTCTGCTTTTTTGTAATCTTTTTCAGTAGGGTTGAAGAATAGGATTCCCTGGATAGAAATTGTCCCTGGTAGATGTTTATCTGAACTTTTCCTCCCTGACTGCTTCCACTGTTCGGATTTTGCATTCCTGGGATAACTCCGGGAACGAGCCCTTTAGATCCTCAGACATAAATATTTTGGCACATCTCCCCTTGTTCCCCAGGGGGCATATAGATTGAGTGCATATAATCAACTTTGAATGAGTTTCCAGATGATGCCCCTGGGATGGTCTGAAGGAGCACAGCCTGCTCGGTTTCAAAACCTCATTAGGTGGGAGCCTACTTGGTGCCTAAGCTTTCCTTTTAAATTAACCAGTGATTCATGCTGCGCGATCATTCAACTCTGTTGTGGGTGCTCCAACATTGGAGGTTTTCAAGAAGAGATGGGACGGTCCTTTGTCAAAAGGGCATAGGGTCTTCTGCTTGAGCAAGAGGTTGGTCTAGAGCAGCTGTCACCAACCGGTGGTCTGTGGACCGCTGGTGGTCCACGAGAAAATTTTGGTGGTCTGCTGAAAAATTATTTGCATTTTTTATATTACACTAAATCAGGGGTCCTCAAACTACGGCCCCTGGGATGGATACTTGCAATGAATGTTTGTGTTGCTGCAGAGAGTCTCCCCCTTCGGGGTCTTTTTGTGCGGGTCGGAGGGGGACAGAAATTCCAACTCGGGGTCTGCTTCAGCCTCCTGGTGTGGGGCTTTGGGCGAAGGCTGGAGGGAAGCACCACTGGTGGAAAAGTGCCAGAGGACCTTGTTCCAATGGGACTGCATCATGGCTTGGAACTGGCTGACCATCTCAGCCCGCTGAGCCTCCAGGCGCCGGTATCTGGCCTTGCATTCCTGCAGGTCTTCCCTCTGCTTGGAAAGCCCATGCACGTAGTCCTCAGTGAGGTGCTTCTGCTGAGCCTCCTTCTCGGCCAGATCCAATTTGAACTGAGCTGTTTTGCCAACTCTTTCTCATGGTGGCTGCTTAGCTCCAACAACTGCTTCCTGCTGGGGCCCTAAGGAGCCCGGGCGGCCAGGCGAGGAGTGGCTGGGAGGGGAGGGGTGAGTAGAGGCTGGCGAGGAGCCCCCACAGGCTGCTGGCGGACCACAATACTATCATTTCAGATGGGTGGCCATTCAGTCTCTTCTTCAAAACCCCCCAGTGATGAAGCACCCACAACTTCTGAAAGCCAAGCCATTCCACTGGTTAATTGTCCTCACTGTTAGGAAGTTTCTCCTTTTCACAGGGTTTGTAAGGGTTTTTATTTTTTTTTTCCTCCCCTTTCTGGACTTTGAGAGAAGAGGGAGGGAAAAGAGAGCAAAGCCAGAAGTTCCCCTAGTCTTGGCAAAAATCACGAGGCGGGTTTTTTTTTTCTCCCCCCCCCCTTTTTTTTTTTTCATTTTGTAACATCAAAGCCAGTTCTGCTTCTTTGATGTCCTTGCATGCTGTTTAAGGTAAAGCATGAATGAAGAAATGTCAATCTGCAAGGTGTCCGTGTAGTTTCTGCTGAACACTGAAGAGGACTTATAGATAAAAGACGAACACGAGGACTGATAATGAATGTCCAACAAGGAGGTGTGCATATCTAAAAGACGCACTCAGCTGGAGAATCGCTCGGCAAACCTTAAAACTCTACTTAGCTCAAGTTTAAGAGATTAAAAAGTTTGCTTTTTTATTTATATATAAGGAAAGTCGGTAGAAAAGTGCACCTTGCAGTTTCTTGTTTTCTAATGCAAAAATAAAACCCCACAAAAAACCCTTTTGCAACCTTCTGATGTGCAAAATCAATGAGGAAGGCAAATTTACTTCACAGCCATATTACTAACTGGGGCAATTCACTTAATAACCATGGCAAGAAAGGACATAAACTGAGATGAAACTCACTTAATACCTATGTTGCTGAGTGATGGAAATTTTCAGCTCCATTGCAGTCATATGTCAAGGAACTCTGTACAGGTGGTCCTCGGCTTACAGCCATTTGGTTAGTGACCGTTCGAAGATACAATGGCAGTGAAACAAGTGACGAGTGACCATTTTTCACACTTATGACCGTTGCACGTTGGTCAGGTGGTTTACTTTTGGATGCTTGGCAACTGACTCAACATTTATGACGGTTGCAGTTTTCCGGGGTCATGTGATCCCCTTTTGCAACCTTTTGACAAACAATGGGGAAACCAGATTCACTTAACAACCATGTTGTTAATGCCACCATTCGCTTAAGAAATGTGGCAAGAAAATTTGTAAAATGGGGCCAATGTGTCACTGAGCAACATACATTTTGAGCTCGACCGTGATCATAAATTGAGGACCTCTGTGCTTTGTTTCATTCATGCTGCCCAGGGAATTCTGCGAGTTGGAAGTCCAGCCATAAATGTTCCCCTCACACATATGTGCTAGCTGTTCCCGACTCTAGGGGGTGGTGCTCATCTCCGTTTCAAAGCCAAAGAGCCAGCGCTGTCTGAAAACGTCTCCATGGTCATATGGCCGGCATGACTAAAGGCCAAAGGCGCACGGAACTCTGTTACCTTCCCACCAAAGGTGGTCCCTATTTTTCTACTTGCATTTTTTTCATGCTTTCGAACTGCTAGGTTGGCAGAAACTGGGACAAGTCACGGGAGCTCACCCCATTACGCGGCACTAAGGATTTTATTTATTTATTTATTTATTTTATTATTCATATTTCTACGCCGCCCACTCTCCGAGGACTCTGGGCGGCTTACACCAAAGACAATATACTAAATAGCATATTGCTCCCAACAATCTGGGTCCTCATTTTACCCACCTCGGAAGGATGGAAGGCTGAGTCAACCTTGAGCCGGTGAGATTTGATCCGCTGATCTGCTGAACTAGCAGTCATCTGAAGTAGCTGCAATACTGCACCCTAACCACTGTGCCACCTTAGCTCTTTGAACCGCTGAACTGCCGACCTTTTGATCAACAAGCTCAGCGTCTTAGCCACTGAGCTACCCGCGTCCCTTGATCATTGTTATAGCCTTCCTTTAACTTTTGTTTCCTTTGAGTTTTTCATTTGCCCTACCCTGTCCCTGCTTGGGTTCCCCTAATTCAGGGGTCAGCAACCTTAAACACTCAAAGAGCCACAAAGGTCCTAACCGGAAGCCCCCCCCCCCCCCTTCAATTCTGGAGCCAACCGGAAGTCCAGTTCCACAACCATAGAGTCTCCTTCTAGCGCAGCGTCCTTTTTCTTCTACCTGTTCTAACTGAAAACCCTATCAATTGTGGAGCTGACTGGCGACAGGGAGATGCAACAGAGGGATGAAAGAGCCACATGCGGCTCCAGAGCCGTGGGTTGCTGACCCCTGCCCTAACTAAACTCTTCTTCAGTAGATCTCTTCCTCTGAATCCTGCTCTCTAATTCTGCATGCATTAATCCAAATTCCAACTCCTGGTATTGCTTCAAGTCACCGGATAGCCAGATGACTCTAAATGGCATTTCAATCGCTTCCTGCCCTGAAACCAGAGTCGAACCATCAGCCTTGGGCATTCTTGAAGCTTTGCCAGTTTTCTGATAAATTATCATCACTCCCGAGAGATTTCACCTATCTTTTAATAACTTGGAATAATGGGGGAGTGTGCATTTTTTTACCCTTCCCCAGGGTACATTTGTTCAATGGCCTAATTATTCGGATGGTTAAGGGAAATTCTTCCTGATGTTTAACCTTAATCATGTCTTTCTGGCTTCAAAGGGATCTTAAGGTAGATAAGAGCTAAGATGAAGGTGGAAGTGCTTTTTTGGGTTGCTTCGCTGGCCCAAGAGATGATTTTTGCCTGCCAGAGAAGAAAGCCCTTTTAAGAATCCGTTCTTGAGAACTTGAGACGCTGAGTCATCGAAGGAAGACGAGCAGCTCTAATAGAAAGGAACAGGGGTATCGTTTCTTCTTCGGCTTTTTATACTTCAGATGTGAGGCTTAGTCCATGAAAAGATGAAAATAAAACTGAAGAGGATGCACGGAAAGCCATTTTGAGACTTTGAACACTCGTTCTTGCATTTTATCCTTTTATATTTTATTTTGATCCTTCGTTCAGGAGGGCCCAATTGAAGGGTGAGGGAAAGGCCAAACTTACATGCCCTGTGATGTAATAGTTTATTTCTTTGGATCCTGGGGAAAGAAAGAAAAAGATGTATCCAGATTAAAGGCAGATCGAGGCATTTTCAGACCCCGTTCGGGATAATGAGGAGCTAGATGCAGTGGTGAAATCCAATTTTTTTTTACTACCAGTTCTGTGGGCATGGCTTGGTGGGCGTGGCAGGAGAAGGATACTGCAAAATCTCCATTCCCACCGCACTCGGGTGGTATTTGCCAGTTCTCTGAACTACTCAAAATTTCCGCTACTGGTTCTCTGAACTGCTCAAAAGTTCTGCTACCGGTTCTCCAGAACCTGTCAGAACCTCCTGGATTTCAATCCTGGCTAGATGGCTTAGAAAGCAGAGGATTATTATAGGAGGCGGTAAGGATCAAGCAGCATTTAAAGGAGATGGAACATGGTCTCTGAATCTCTGGGAAGAGCAGAATGCAGATGGTTCTCAACTTACAGCCATTCGTTTAGCGACCACTCAAAAAGGCACTCAAAAAGTGCCATTTTTCAAATTTATGACTGTTGCAATATAGCAATAGCACTTTAGACCAGTGGTGGGTTTTAACCGGCTTTACTACCAGTTCTCTTCATGTACACGCTTCGCGCGCGATCTCTCTGGACTAGAAGACCTCCAAGATCTCACCTAACTCTGTTGTTCTGTATTCTATTCTGTATTTGCCACATCCCCATTTTAAATCAAAAGCACTTCTTTTTCTGAATACATCAGGTGGGGCGAAGTTTCAGGGTTCCAAGTAACTCCCCCAACGAAAGAAGGCTTGAAGTTCCTCAAAGTTCCATTTTATTAGAGATGTCATATTGGCACATCTGGAAAAACCCGAATCTGAAGTCTCCTGGGTTTCCCCCTCCCCCAAAGGTGGGGTCAAAGTCCCTCCCCATGTACCCACATGTCCATCACATGGTCAAATCAGGTCACCATCCTAACTGGAGTTGTTTCCCAGTCACGGCTCTCCAGGTGCGGGCTGAACGTCCTTGACTCTCAGAGAAAGGAATGTTGTTATGGTATACATCTCACCCCATTGCCATCCAACCCCCTTCCCAGTTCCCACAGCATGCCCATCCATCAAGTGTGGCAGCCCTGAAGATCCAAGGAAAAAGATGGCCTCCAGGGTTGACACAGAGAACCAAGGGAAATATTCTTGGACACCTCATTTTTTTTAAAAAAATTGATTTATATGCCGCCCTTCTCCGGAGACTCAGGGCGGCTTACAGTGCATTAAGCAATAGCCTTCATACTTTTGTATATTTTATACAAATTCAGCTTATTGCCCCCACAAACTGGGTCCTCAATTTACCTACCTTAGAAAGGATGGAAGGCTGAGTCAACCTTGAGCCTGGCAAGATTCGAACTTACTTTAATTGCAGACAGCTGGTGTTAAATTACAGAGCTCTGTCTGTTGAGCTATCCAGGCTCTGTTATAGGGTACCACAAAGAAGGTTTTCAATGCAGCTCAGAGATTGATTCTGAGATGTGCTGAACAAGATATTATATCTATGGACCCTGAATCTTCCAAGGAAAGGCCAAACCAGAAAACTTCCTTTATATCAACAACTCTTCTTCTCTGGACCGGATCAAAGAATGATTTTTCCAGAAGTGGAGTTTTTCTCTTTATTTTCTCTCTCTCTCTCTCTGTTCAAAACGGGGCTTTTTGTTTCTTCCCTGCTTTTTCTGACACAAAAGGAAGACAGCCTTCCTTCCTGCATGCCAACCCTGTTTCAATTCCTTCTTCTGAAATGCTATTGCTGGGTCTAATTAGTTACTCTTATTTTTTTTAAAAAAAATAATAAT
Organism: Arizona elegans; assembly: GCA_022577455.1. NCBI lineage: Eukaryota > Metazoa > Chordata > Lepidosauria > Squamata > Colubridae > Arizona > Arizona elegans. The sequence goes on along the minus strand of JAKOOJ010000014.1, from coordinate 3,282,720 downwards.
CATCATCCATCACATTGTTGCTGAGAAGTTGAGAGAGAAAGAGAGAGAGAAGCCATGGGTTGCCTTGCTTATCTAATAGGGCTGCAAATATTTGCAGGAAAATATAACTATTGAATAAGATCTGCTTTCAAGTGTCAAGTCCTTAGCATGTCAGCTAAGGGAAAACTCCTGACAGGTATTAGGTGAAGAATAAGCATTGCCTGACAAGGGTATTTGCAGCAAAAAAAAACACCCCACATCAAAATGTAACACCGAAGAAGAAGATGGAAGTGAAGAGGGGAGGAGAGGGGAGAATGGGAGGGGAGGAAATTCACTTTTTAAAATTTTTTTGTTAAGTAGGAACCTTTTACTTCTCCGTGCTGGATTTGGAAGAATTTCAGCTTTGCAATTTGACTAAGTTCTATTATTCCTCCGCCCCAGGGGTGAAATGTAAAATTTGTTACTACTGGTTCTGTGGGCTTGGCTTGGTGGTGATGGTGGGGTAATGTGACTGAGTGGGCATGGCCAACTTTCTTTTTCTTTTTACTTTTAAAATCATTTTTTCTACAACCTCTTCGGCTGAATGCTTTTAAAAGCCTCTGACTATTCGCATTTGCATGCTTTCAGATTGGGTTGGCAGGAATGCTAGCCACAATTTTGTTTCAGGGATCTTGGAGTCCTAGTGGACAGTCACTTAAATATGAGCCAGCCGTGTGCAGCAGTTGCCAAACACACCTACACAATCCTAGGTTGCATTAACAGAGGGATAGAATCAAGATCATGTGAAGTGTTAATACTGCTTTATAATGCCTTGGTAAGGCCACCCTTGGAATACTGCATCCAGTTTTGGTCACCATGATGTAAAAAAGATGTGGAGACTCTAGAAAGAGTGCAGAGAAGAGCAACAAAGATCATTAGGGGACTGGAGGATAAAAGATATAAAGAACGGTTGCAGGAATTGGGTATGTCTAGTTTAATGAAAAGAAGGACTAGGGGCAGGGGTGAAATCCAGCAGGTTCTGACAGGTTCTGGAGAATCGGTAGTGGAAATTTTGAGTAGTTCGGAGAATCGGCAAATGCCACCTCTGGCTGGCCCCAGAGTGGGGTGGAAATTGAGTTTTTGCAATATCTTTTTCCCAGGAGTGAGGTGGGAATGGAGATTTTGCAGTATCCTTCCCCTGCCATGCCCACCAAGCCACACCCACAGAAGTAAAAAAAATTGGATTTCACCACTGACTAGGGGTGACATGATAGCAGTGTTCCCATATCTCAGGGGTTGCCACAAAGAAGAGGGGGTCAAGTTATTCTCCAAAGCACCTGAAGGTAGGACCAGAAGCCACGGATGGAAACTAATGAAGGAGAGAAGCAACCTAGAACTAAGGAGAAATTTCCTGACAGTGAGAACAATTAATCAGTGGAACGACTTGCCTCCAGAAGTTGTGAGTGCTCCACCTATGGAAGTTTTAAAGAAGAGGTTGGACAACCATTTGTCTGAAGTGGTGTAGGGTTTCCTGCCTGAGCAGGGGGTTGGATTAGAATTTCAATTTCAATTTAATTCAATTTATATGCTGCCCCTCTCCAAAGACTTAGGGCGGAGACTCAGGGCGGAGACCCCCAAGATTCCTTCCAACTCTGTTGTTCTGTTCTGTTCTGGTTTTTTTTTTAATGCAGGGTGTAGAGGAGAGAGGAGAGAGTTACCTACAGATCAAAGACTGATAGCATGGCCAGGTAGGGTTGAAATAAATCTGTGTGAATGGTTGCTGGTCAGGATAAACCATCATGGATCAAATGGACCAAGAAATTGCTTCCCTACCTCTCCTAAGAAGCCTGTGGTCTGACATTCTTAAAAAGGAGAGAATTCATCATGCTGGCAATATATAGATCCCGATAAGGTATGCATAGGGATACAATTCCTTTGAAGTTTAGCTTACTAAAAACAAATAATTTTGAATCGTGTTGCCCCTTTGAAAAAGGGGAGGGGGTGGGGAAGAAAAAACGAGAGTTGGTGGGAGATACAGGGTGGTTAGTATCTGCAGTTCGGGGGGGGGTTGGAAATAAGAAATGACTGCTTAGAAAATAAAATAAAAATCAAAGACTTTGCTACAAACAGCATGTCTACATCAGAAAAGAGTCTGGCACTGGGAGAGTGGGAGGGGGGAGGCCTTTAGATGTAAGGGATTATGAAAGAGTGAATATAATTTGCAGATAAAATGCGAGTGATTAACTTAATGAAGGATAATTTTGCCAGTTTGAAAACTATAATTAATAGGAATTAATTGTTTATTTAGAAACTTAGCAGAGCTCTGCTAATACTAATAATAACAGAGGGAAAACATCAAACGTGATGCCATTGGAAGCTTGTATAATGAAGAAATGATCCAGATGTTCATAAAAGCTTATAAAGTATTTTTTTAAAAAAAAGAGAGAGAGAGAGATGGAGCATGTATCAAGAACTCGGATGATAAAAAGATGCTACTTGCTGTTCGGCTCTTCTTTTAAACACATCCTTTCTGAAATAATGATTATCATTTATACTTTCATCTTAAGTTAAATAGCATATGGCTTTGGCTGATTAAAACCCCCTCCTGATATTTAATCAGCATCTTAGTATCATGTTTCTAATGGAAGCTGCTGTTGCCCTGCTGATAATGGAAGCTTTTTAAGCAACATCTAAAGTCTGTGGATCAGAGCTTCTGGCTAAAGAGAGTCTTTGAGCTTCTCCTTATGGAGGGACTGCAGAAATATCTCTTGCTGCTTTGTGGGTTTTTATGGACAACTTCAGTAGAGTTGAAAAACACGTTTGCTTCAAACTTTCCGCTCAGACAAAGACGCCGTTTCTCCACCTCCTTCCTTTATGTCACAGATTTCAAATAGGGTCCCAGGACATATTGGGCCACCAGCTTTTCCAGGGCTCGGCAACCTTAAACACTCAAAGAGCCACAAAGGTCCTAACCGGAAGCCCCCCCTTCAATTCTGGAGCCAACCGGAAGTCTGGTCCCCCCACCATAGAATCTCCTCCTAGCACAGCGTCCTTTTTCCTCTGCTGACCGGAAGTCCGGTTCCCCCACCATCGAATCTCCTCCTAGTGCGGCGTCTTTTTTCCTCTACATGTCCTAACCAAAAGCCCTATCAATTGTGGAGCTGACTGGCAATAGGGAGCCACAGCAGAGGGATGAAAGAGGCACATGCAGCTCCAGAGCTGCGGGTTGCCGACCCCTGAGATAGCGAAACCCATTTTAAAGTAGCTGGTTGTGGAAGCCCATCTGGGTTAGCTAGGATGAACTTTGAACCTTGAAAATCAGGTTTAAAGGTAGTCCTTGATGTACGGCCACCATTGAGCCCAATGTTTCTGTCGTTAGGTACATTTTGCCCCCATTTTATGACCTTTCTTGACTCTGCCGTTGAGTGAATCACTGCAGTTGATAAATTAGCATCTTGGTTGTTAAGTGAACCTAGTGGCTTCCCCATTGCCTTGGCTTGTCAAATGTTTGCCAAAAAGGGGGATCTCGTGACCTCCCCGGGACACAGCAGCTGTCATAAGTATGAGCCAGTTGTCCAGGATCTGAATTTGGATCACATGATCATGGGGATGTTGCGACAGTCATAAGTGTGAAAAATGGTCTTATGTCACTTTTTTCCAGTGCCATTGGAACTTTGAATGGTCACTAAATGAACCGTTGGAAGTCAAGGACTACCTGTACTTCAGCAGCTTTGGAAGTGAGTGGAAAGAATTTGGGGTTTGCTCCCCTATATATAGTCATTGCCCTGCCAATACAGGTCATCCTCAACTTAAGAAACATGAAAGATCCACGGTAAACAGTTTAAGGTAAAAGGTATGGGGATTAGCGAGACTAACAACAGGATCAGGTAGAGCGTTCCAGACATATACTACTCTATTGCAGAAGTCATATTTCCTACAGTCAAGATTAGAACGAATTACATTGAGTTTGAATCTATTGATAGTCCTTGTGTTATTACGGTTGAAATTAAAGTACTCATTTACAGGTAGGACTTTTTGGCAAATAATCTTATGAACTAAGCATAGGTTGGAACGTAGACGGCATAGTTTGAGGCTATCCAGACTTAAAATTTCAAGCCTGGTGGCATAGGGAATTTTATTTTGAGCAGAAGATTTGAGTACTCTTCTAGTAAAATATGTTGTGGCCCGTCAGCGGCCTGTGAGGATTGTAGCTGATTCCGACAATGAGGTGGCTGGTGTGGTGCTGCGCCATCAGCCTGCGCAGCTGGCGCTCGAGTCGGACAGTGAGGAGGCTGGAGAAGATGTGTTGCCAGAGGCAGGGATTCAGCCAGGGCCTTCAGAACCTCCAGAAGCTCCTTTAAGTGAAGAGGATGAAGAGGAGGAGCCTCTTCTCGATGCACGGGCGCGCAGAGCTGCCAAAAGGCAGGAGTGGCTCCTCAGGAGGAGGTCTCCTCAAGATTAAGACTTGGGGCTAATTGGCCACTCCCTTAGCCTATTTAAGGAGGAACGCTGCTTGCAGCAATCTGTAGGGAACAATTTTAGTTCACTCTCCTTTGCGTCTGGATTCTCTGCAAAATTGCTTCTGGGCTTTCTGCCAACTCTAGTAAGACTGTGATTACCTTATCTTAGAATTCTGGTAGGCTGTTAAGACAGTTCATTAACAGCCTTTGATTGATAAAGACTAAGTTATTTGAGTAAAATAAGCTTTGTATAGAGTTTGTGTGTGCTGCGTTCTTTGGGGTCCGTAGCTGGGGCAGAACAAAAATATCTCTGGACCCTCTCTATTGTATTGATGTGTGAAATACAATGAGGGTTCCAGGAAGGTGAACAGTATTCAAGGATAGGTCTGGCAAAGGTTTTATATGCCCTAGTTTGAAGTATAGCGTTACCAGAGAGAAAACTTCGTAAAATGAGATTGACAACTCTTAATGCCCTTTTTGCAATGATGTTACGGTGACCCTATATATATATAAACAACCCAAGTTCAGAGAGCACCAAGGATGCCGCAGTTTCAACCCTGAGCTACATGTCTTCTCTCCTATTAATCCTTACCGTTTCTTGCCATTGGTCATGCTTGCCAGGAAGAGAAAGCAAAAACCTCTGAAATGCTATCTTACCCCCTCTTGCAAGGAATAACAAAGACTTTGACTCTTCCAAGGTCTCGTAGCCTTTCTCTCTCATTGTTCTATTTTGCTTGCTTTTCTTTTCTTTTCTTTTTCTTTTCTTTTTTTTTTCATAGCAAGCAAATGTGTAAAATCACACACCCCCTTCAGATCAGCAGCAGAAAAGGGATAGCAAGCGACAGTATCCTCAAGGTATTTCCTGACAGCTGCCCAAACAAAATGCAACACATTTCTCTCTCTCTTTTTTTTCTCCCCTTTTCTTTGCCTTCCTCTCTGCTCCCCCCCCCAGTCCTCCTTCCCCTTTTGTGTTGCAAACATCAGAGGAAAAAGTTGCAGATAAAACCGATGAACATTTGGGATTTCTTTCTGAGGCTTCACCGTTTGATTCTTTCCTAAGCGGAAAGCATTAAAATATCAGTTAACCTGTTTTGGTTGGCCTTCTTTCCCAGGAAGTGTGATAATAATAAAAAATAGTAGTAATAGAAAGCTTGCGGAGGTCTCAAGTTAACCAAACTATGTTCGGTGGGTGAAGAATGGTGACGGAGATGAAGTACTGTTACTAAACAAAGCAGTGTTGTGGCCTGCCAGTGGCCTGCGCGGATCGTGGCTGATCCCGACGAGGAGGAGGCTGGTGTGGTGTTGCGCCAGCAGCTGGCGCAGCCGGCGCTCGCGTCGGACAGCGAGGAGGCCGAAGAGGATGTGGTGCCAGAGGCAGAGTCTCAGCCTGGACCTTCAGAACCTCCAGAGGCTCCTTCAAGTGGAGAGAGCGAAATGGAGAAGCCTTTTCTCAATGCTCGAGCACGCAGGGCTGCCAAAAGGCAGGAGTGGCTACTCAGGAGGAGGAGGTCTCCTCGAGAGTAGGGCTTGAGGATAATTGGCCACTGCCTTAGCCTATTTAAGTCACACGCCCGTTAGTAAGTTTCTTGCTAGAAACAACTTGTAATTATCATCAGAGCATTTTTGGAAAAGTCTTATCTTGCTTTCTGAGCTGGTTGCCAACCTTTGCCGGACTTTGGTTTATTCTTGCTACTTAATAAATTTGATAAGGACCGTTCGTGTATGTCTATATCCTTGGGAATCCGGAGCTGGGGCAGAACAAGCAGGGACCTTTTAGCACAGAAGCAAAGCTGTTGTGGTGGTTTTAGTGCTAGGCATTTTTACGCTTGCTTTTATGAGGTGGCCATCTCAGTCACCCTGGTGTTTTGTTGTCTTCTCCTTCTGCTTTATAAATTCAGGACCTAACTGTGGAGAGCTTGGACAGGATACACTCTTGTTGAAGTGAATGTTTGCGGCTCAGGGTTGAACTGTGGGGTCCTCAGTGCTCTCTGAGCTTCGATTGTTTTCTTGCAGACGTTTCATTATCAAACTATGTGATATCATCAGTTCCACAAGGAGATGGGGTTTGTGGAATGGAGAAGAAGGAGAATGGGAGGAGGTGGGGAGGAGGAGGAGGAGTGGGAGACAACGGCAACTGTGGGGTTATTGCAGATCCAAACTAGGTAACTTCATCTGTGCTAGAAGGGAGGAGGAGGAGGAGGAGGACTGTTGGGTCCTTGATGTTCTCTGAACTTGGTTGCTTTCTTGCAGAAGTTTCATTACCAAACTATGTGACATCATCAGTTCCACAAGGAGATGGGATTTGTGGAATGGAAAAGGAGAAGAATGGGAGGAGGGGGAGGAGGAGACAACGGCAACTGTGGGACCGTTGCAGACCCAAACTAGGTAACTTCATCAGTGCTAGAAGGGAGGAGGAGGTGGAGGAGGAGGAGGAGGAAAACTGTCGGGTCCTTGATGTTCTCTGAGCTTGATTGCTTTCTTGCAGTTTCATTAACCAACCAGATAACATCATCCATAACCACTGATGATGTCCCCTAGTTGGGTAATAAAACGTCTGCGAGCAAACCACCCAGTTTAGAGAGCGCCAAGGACCCTACAGTTACAAATATTGACTTTTTATTGTTCAGACAAAAAACAAAACAAAACACAACACCATTATTTGGGGGCAGTTCATACCTGGCAACTCGAAGGTGTGTGGACTTTAACATGTTGGATGGGGAATTCTGGGAGTTGAAATCCACACGTTTTCACATTGTCAAGTTTGAAAAACATTTTTTTAAAAGAGTTTAAACAATCTAGCCAATTTGCCTCGATGGGCAACATACACATGGACCTTCTCAGGCTTCTAGTGAGAAGCTTCTTTGCTGGCTGATCCACCTTCTTATGCAATTGCTTCGGGATAAAAGCAAGGGCAGGATTATTTATGAATTGCCTTGTGTATTAAATTGAAAAGAAAGGCAGGATACAAATTAAATTAGGGAACTAAGCATGCTACCAAACTCCATCTGTTGCGCCAGCTGTAGTCTATCTTATAGAAAAGAGCTCTCTGACAGCCATTGGCTTATAACCCTCCAGATAGAAATATCATAATTTACACTGTGTGGTTTTCTCTTGGGAATGGATTTGGCAGGGTCATTTGTTTTAAACAATGTTTTCAAAGTATGGTTCAGATCACATTGGATGGAGTAAGTATTCCCAGGCTACAAATTTTATTTAAAAAAATATTTGGGGCAGTCACAGAATGCTGGAAGTTCTAGAGAAGAAGTTACCAGAGAATTTTATTTCTAATTTAAACCCACCCACCCCCAAGTTACTAAATGTCAAGGGTTCAGTGCAGGGGTGAAATCCAGCAGGTTCTGACAGGTTCTGGAGAACCGGTAGCGGAAATTTTGAGCAGTTTGTAGAACCGATAGCGGGAAATTTGAGTAGTTCAGAGAACCGGCAAATGCCACCTCTGGCTGGCCCCAGAGTGGGGAGGGAATGGGGATTTTGCAATATCCTTCTTGCAGGAGTGGGGTGGGAATGGGGATTTTGCAGTATCCTTCCCCTGCCACGCCCACCAACCCACACCCACCAACCCACACCACGCCCACCAAGCCACGCCCACAGAACCACTGGTTCTGTGAAATTAAGTACAGTTATGACTTTTAATTAAGACAACTCAACAACGCGGTGCAGAATTTTACTTAGTTTCTTGTACTCCAGATACGGTTCCATGGAGATCTACTTTAAATAGCAATGGTATCTTTCCATTGGATTCTGATTTATAAGTAGACATAGAACCTAGACCCGTGATGGCGAACCTATGGCACGCGTACCACCTGTGGCACACGGAACCATATTTGTGGGCACACGAGTCTTGCCCTAGCTCAGAACCGGCGCACATGCGCATGCTAGCCAGCTGATTTTCAAGCCTTCCGGGCCCATCGGAAGTTGGGATACGGGCTGTTTCCAGCCTCTGGAGGGCCTCCAGGGTGATTAGGAAGGCCATTTTCACACTCCCCAGGCTCCAAGAAAGTCTCTGGAGCCTGGGGAGGGCGAAAAACAGGCCTACCGGGCCCACCGTGCCATCGCGTGCCAAAAATGGAGGTTGCGCAGTAGGTTTGCACGTGCATGTGGAAGGGGTGGGGCGCATTGAATTATGGGTTTGGGCGTGAGCGTGCATGACCCCCTCCCCCCCGCACTCCTCCCACTTTTGGCATGTGACGGCAAAAAGGTTAGCCATCACTGAGCTAGACTAAAGAATATAGAATGATAGGGTTGAAAGAGACCTTAGAAGTCTTCTAGTCCAACCTCCAGCTCAACCAGGAGTCCCTAAACCATTCCAGAGAAATGGCTGTCCAATATTTTCTTGAAAACCTCCAGTGATGGAGCACCCACAACTTCTGGAGGCAAGGAGTTCCACTGGTTGATTGTTCTCACTGTCAAGAAATTTCTCCTTAGTTCTAGGTTGGATCTCTCTTGAATGTTCTTCCATCTGTTGCTTCTTCCTTTGCCCTCAGGTGTTTTGAAGAATAGGTAGCCCGCTTCTTCTATGTGACAGCGCCTCAAGTACTACTAGAAGACAGCTATCTCTGCACCCCTAGTCCTTCTCTGTGTTAAAGTAGAAACATCTAGTTCTCTTAATTGTTCTTCAGGAGCCTGGATAGCTCAGCAGACTAATGCATTGTAATTTAACTCCAGCTGTCTGCAGTTAGTAAGTTCGAATCTCGCCAGGCTCAAGGTTGACTCAGCCTTCCATCCTTTCTAAGGTGGGTAAATTGAGGACCCAGTTTGTGGGGGCAATAAGCTGACTTTGTATAAATATACAAAAAGGATGAAGGCTATTGCTTAACGCATTGTAAGCCACCCTGAGTCCCCGGAGAAGGGCGGCATATAAATCAAATTAAAAAAAAAATAATACAGCTTACCTTCCAGACTCTTTATCATCTTCATTGCTCTTTGTTGTGACCGAGGCCCAAGTAGTGATTACCAAACACAATTCAGTCCTGAACAAACTTATTTTATATTTAAAACAGCTGAGAATTAATTCATTCTCAGCTTAGTCCAAAACAAATTCTTCATAACCAGTCCGTCGGCCTTATCACCAACCTTTGATGTCTTTGGCAACCTGCCAAAGGCTTTTCATGGCAAAAACCCCACAAAGTTCAAGAGATGCTGACAAGAAGCACTGGAATCGACGTTGCTTTTCTACAAAGAACCCAAGAGGGTTTGTTGCTGCTCTTTTATGCCTTATGGGAGGGGCCAATCATCTTCTGGCCTTACTCCTGAGTCGTCCTTTTTGCTTCAGCTGATCTTGCCTTCTGGCAGCTCTTCGCATGCGTGCACTAGGAACAGGCTCCTCCTGTTCCTCTGCCTCTCTGCTGTCCACCTCTGGAGGCTCCAGAGTCCGTGCATCGCTCCCAGATGGCCTGGCCCATCTCTGCCTCCGATGCAGAGCCCTTGTCCAGGCTTTCCCCTGACTCCAGGACTGGCCCATTCTCCTCCCCAGCCTCCTCACTGTCCAACTCCGCTACCAGCTCTGCAGGCTGCTGGTGGACCACAACACTTTTCTCTGCTTTCTTTATACATAATATTTATATATACATAACATAAATATATATTTTATGCATGCCACAGGCAATGTCTGGTGCTGGGTTTGGTTCATGCTTGCTGTCAACAATTGTGATATTCTCTTCCTAGCCAACTTCAAGTGAAGGAAGCTCTGGAGTTCTACAACAAATGTATCTCTAGATCCCCAAGCTTTGTCCTACCAGCCCAAGAAAAAACAAAAAACAAAAAAACATATCCCTTTTTCTTGGCTGTTATTATCTTTATCAACTTCAATAAAATCTGGAAAGAAATTGTAGCCTGAAGTTGAAAAAAAACAACAACAAGAACACATCCCAGAGCTGTAATAGGAAAATAATAGCCTTTGCAAAAAGAATGCTTGGATTTTCCAGAACCTCATGAGGACATAAACTGTTGAAAAGAATCCTTTTAAATTCTCCTTCCTTCCTTCCTTCCTTCCTTCCTTCCTTCCTTCCTTCCTTCCTTCCTTCCTTCCTTCCTTCCCTTTGTGAAGAGCAAGACTACACACTGTGCTGTAAGGTTTTGTGTTTTTTCTTTGGTCACCTGGGTCACAAAATCCTGTGAAGTTGATCAATGCTGTTCTTACAACAGATGGAAATTTGTTTTTGGAAGAAATGTGGTTTGGGGAAATAGTTGTTCAGAACTGGCAGGCTCGGGGAAGAAAACAGATCTTTCTTTTCTTTTCTTTTTTTTAAAAAAAAAGCCTTTTCTTTTTCTTTTTTCTTTTAAAGAACGCTGGAAGACTAGCCCAGATTTTTATGCCTTGTGAAAGGAGTGACAAGGGCAAAAAAACATTCAGTTGAGATGCTTTATTTTTTTTTTTTCTAAAATACTGAATAATGAAGGGAAACCCCGTCCAGCATTTATTGGTACTGCTTCATTTAATCTTCTGAAGATTAAATAGACAGGAGAGCTGTGGAAAGACACCAGAGTGGAAATGAAATATTCATTTGCAATGGAGTGATGGCACACTCATTACTCGCTGCTTGTTTCAACCCGTATCTCTTGTAGAAAGAACAAGTGTGGTTTTAAAGTGGAGAAAGGGTTGGTGCCAGCGTTTCATTGCGGTTAGAGTTCATCGCTAGGGCTTGGAGATTAAATATCCAGCTAACCAGAAAGCCCACCCAGGAGACCTTGGACCAGTCCTTCCCCGATTGAGTTCACACATTGCACTAATTATAATGTGGTTTCTTTTGGGCTCAGGGCACCTCCGGACACCGCTCATCTGCACCCCTGGGTCCCAAGCCATCGATAAACCTCAACAGTTACGATGATCAACCTCCCACTTGGCTTCGGCAGCAGAAAAACCAAATGTGGACTGTGCCCCAATTCTCGCATCCGACATCTGCAGCTCTTTTTTTCCCCCTTTCCCGTTTAAGTTAAGGGCATTATGGGTAGGGCTAGTAAACCAGGGCTAAGATCTAGCAACCACTAGACATTAGTAAGAAGTTTCACTTCTCGGTAGAAGTATGTTGTTTATGTTTATGTTTATTATATTTGTATACCGCCCTTCTCCCAAAGGACTCGGGGCGGTGAACAGCCAACAGATAAAATACAAAAAATACAAAATTCAAAACAATATTAAAATCTAATTACATTAATTTGTCTATTACTTTAACTATTAATTAATAGTTAAGTAGTCCTCAACTTCACGATCACAATTCAGACCGGAATTTCTAAGGCTAAGTGAGGTGTGCCCAAGTTTATGCCGATTTGCATGGTTGTGGAGAGAGACTGTTATGCCGGTTCTGAAGCAGAGGTGAAATCTAGCGGGTTCTGACAGGTGCTGGAGAACCAAAGTGTTGGTTATTACCTTTAAAGCCCTACATGGTTCAGGGCCAGGTTATCTTCGAGACCGCCTTCTACCACATAGCTCCCAGCGACCGGTAAGATCCCACAGGATTGGTCTCCTCCGGGTCCCGTCAGCTAAACAATGCTGGCTGGCGGGCCCGCGGGGGAGGGCCTTCTCTGTGGCGGCCCCAGCTCTCTGGAACCAGTTACCTCCTGAGGTCCAGACTACCCCCGCCCTATTGGCCTTCCGGAAAGTGGTGAAGACCTGGCTTTTCCATCAGGCCTGGGGTCGTTGATCTCGCTGTTGTGATCTTGTGAGATCCGGCCATGAATGGTGTGAATGGGTTTTAATATTTTAATTTTAAATGTTTTTATAATGGTTTTTAAAATATATTGTAAGCCACCCTGAGTATCTGGAGAAAGGCGGCATATAAATTGGACTAAATAAATAAATAATAAATAAAACCAGTAGTGGAAATTTTGAGTAGTTCGGAGAACAGGCAAATACCGCCTCTGGCTGTCCCCAGAGTGGTGTGGGAATGGAGATTTTACAATATCCTTCCCCCAGGAGTGGGGATGGATTTTGCAGCATCCTTTCCCTGGATTTTGCAGCATCCTTTCCCTGGAGTGGGGTGGGAATGGAGATTTTGCAGTATCCTTCCCTTGCCACACCGGCCAAGCCAAGCCACGCCCCAGAACTGATAGTAAAAAAATTTGGATTTCACCACTGTTCTGAAGGATGGCTTGGTGAAATATAGGCAAAATACCAGAAGTTGCCTTTAAGCTTATGCGTTTATTCAGCTAAAGATGGGGGCCTTTTAACAGAAAGGAATTCCCAAGTAACAAGAAAATGGGACAACCATGATTAAGATGATTAAGAATCTCCATAGACATCCATGACTTAAACCGACTCTTGTCTTTCAGTAAGGTCTCTTGGAGGGATGCCAGCATCTGACCATAACTTAGCTCTCCAAGGCACCGCGGTTTATAGAGCTGTTTGCAGTCCTATGTTGGAGATCCCAGATCTAGGTAAAAAGGAGACATTGTATGTTCTGTCCTTGTCATCATTATCCCCATCGCTGCTCTCACCCTTTTTCCCCTGACAGGTCTCTGGGAACTACATCTCCGCTTTCGCTCCGGTTTTGCGGAGTTTCTCCATGACAAGGCGTTAAATTCAACTCTGTCTTTCAACCAAGTCTGTTTGTTTTCTCAAAACAAACGAAACTGGCACCTGTCACTTCTCCGGGCCTTACCAAGTTCTTGATAGCTTAGACATGGCATGAAGCTCTGCTTGTGTTTTCAGCTGTCACTGGGGCAGGGGTGGTTTTATTAATATGATTATTTTGACAGTTATTTTTCTTCTGGCTTTTTTTTTTTTTTTTAAACACCAGCACCGTTTCTTGCTTGACAGCTGAAATAAGGCTTTCCAACAGCATTTAAATAGCATTTAATTGGAGTCAGGGTTTACCCTGAAATTGGAAGGCTCTCACACAAAGGACACACAACCATAATGTGGCTTGTTTTGGCTTAGTAAGGTGTGTGAATCTAAGAGTGATTTAGGCTGGGTTCATTACCAAGGTGTGGAGTCATGGTATATTCAATACACAATCCTAGGGTGAGTTCAAACAGTTCACTTAGCTGTGATCTACAACAGGGATCTCCAATCTTGGCAACTTTAAGACTTGTAGACCTCAACTCCCAGAATTCCTCAGCCACTTTGCGTAAATCCCAAACTCCTAGTTAACCAAGCCAGCTGTCTGGCGATTCAGAAGAGATCTGTAGGCCATTGCACTGATTAATAAAAATCCCAGCCATAAAATATGGCGGTCATTAGCCTCCAGGCTTTTACTAGGATGGAGATATGATCAATCTATCTACTTGACAGGAGGAAGATCTGCTAAGATCAGGTTCCAGATCAGTCACCACCACTGAATACATCTGACGAAGAGTCTCATACAACCAGAGGTCTCCAACCTTGGCAATTTTAAGACTTGTGGATTGCAACTCCCAGAATTCCTCAGCCAGCTTTTCAAAGTTGTAATGGCCCTGAAAAAGATGCACTTATGATTTTCACACTTACAACCGTTTGCAGCAGCCCCTTGGTTTCGTGACTGAAATTTGGATTCTTGGCAACTGCTTCATATTTATGACGGTTGCAGTGTCCAGGGGTCATGTGATCCTCTTTTGGGACCTTCTGACAAGCAAAGTTAAGGGGGAAACCAAATTCATTTCACAACAATGTTACTAACAACTTGCAAATGATCGTGACCGGAAAGATAGTAAAATGGGGGCAAAACTCCCTTAACAAAGGTTTTGGTTAGCGACCTAACCAAACTAACTACCTGTATTGCTGTCCCTTTCTTTTCTTTCTTTTTTGCATTTTTTTATTCCTCAGTTCTTTTTCTGCATTCTCTCTTCGCCTTCCTGAAACCTGTTTTTATTCCATCTTCCTCCTTTCATTTTTTTTTGTACAATTTGCCTCTCATATATTTTTACGGTACCCACGGCAGTCAGTCTCTCTGCCGATCTCCCACTGTGCAAATTGCCCTTCAGAGAGAAAGATCTTCCTGTCAGTAGCTTACAAGAGGTGCCAGTAGCAGCAGCAGCAACGGAGATTTTGGGGAAAAAAAAACCCCACAAGCTCTCAAATCAGCAGGCATCTGTACCCACCCCTGGAATTAGTTCCTATCTTGTATCAAACGCGTCCCTTCCTCCTTTCTTTGAAAGCATGCAAACCAACGAGGTGGCCTCAGGGCAGTGTTTAAGGTTCAAAGACACATTTGTGGAATTTGTCTCTCTCGAAAAATACAGATACCTCTTTCCTAGATATATATATATATAAGTATATATAGAGAGAGACACCGGAATATCATTTTAGCCATTGTCTATCCGCTGTAGGATGAAGGCTTCTTCGGCATTCCAAAGATGCTTTTGCCACATGTTCACAGAATGGATTCGACTTGATAAAAAAGTGTCCATGAAAGAGACCTAAAACGATGGATTGATAACATCAACAAGTATTCTGGGCCCAATTGGCAAAAGAAAGTTCAGATAGATAGATAGATAGATAGATAGATAGATAGATAGATAGATAGATAGATAGATATATGAGAGATAGATAATAGAGATAGATAGAGAGATGACATATAAGAGATAGACAGATGATAGATAGATAGATAGATAGATAGATAGATAGATAGATAGATAGATGAGAGATAGATAGATAGATAAATAGATGAGAGAGAGAGATGAGAAATAGACAGATGATAGATATACATAGCTAGATACATATGACATATGAGAGATAGATGATAGAGATAGATAGAGACAGGGGTGGGTTCTACTTACCTTTACTACTGGTTCACAACGGGGCCATGCGTGCACAAGTGCAGAAGCTTCTGCGCATGCGCAGAAGCATTTTGATGACGTGGGGTCGGGGGTGGAAAATCCCCATTCCCATCCCACTCTGGGGCCAGACACAGGTGGTATTTGCCAGTTCTCTGAACTACTCAAAATTTCTGCTACCGGTTCTCCAGAACCTGTCAGAACCTACTGGATTTCACCCCTGCCTCCAAGGTCCCTTCCCCTTCTATTATTCTATGTTTTATGTTCCTTCTACAGGGAGTTCCACATTACACTAAGTACATGTCATGAGAGTTTGTTGATCAAGTTAGAATAGAATAGAATAGAATAGAATAGAATAGAATAGAATAGAATAGAATAGAATAGAATAGAATAGAATAGAATTCTTTATTGGCCAAGTGTGATTGGACACACAAGGAATTTGTCTTTGGTGCATAAGCTCTCAGTGTACATAAAAAGAAAAGATACATTCGTCAAGAATCATAAGGTACAACACTTAATGATAGTCATAGGGTACAAATAGCAATCAGGAAACAATATCGTAACAATATGTTACCTGTATCCTTACAATAAATCGTAAGGATACAAGTAACAAAATTACAGTCCTACAGTCATAAGTGGAAGGAAATGGGTGGAAGGAGATGGGTGGTGGGAACGATGAGAAGATTAACAGTAGTGCAGACTTAGTAAATTGTCTTGTCTTTTGTTGCTTTGGAAAATAGTTTGACCCCCTTGTCTTTTGTAGGCTTTGTATGTTTATGCAACATAGCAGCCAGATAATAGCTATTATCACCGCTGTTGATTTTTCAGATGGGAATGTAGATCTATGAATGAAATCCCCCTCTGATAGGGATGTCACTGGGCATGTATGATCAGGTCACATTCCTCTTGTCTGAATTGCAACAGGAACTCTCCCAGTTGCTCCAAATGGGAGGGAGCTAGGAACTGCCACATCCCCAAGACAGAGAAAGTTGTCTTGGGAAGGATCAGAGAAAGATGTCATTTCGCTTTGTTCATGAAAACGTACTTCTGTATGGAAAAGTCCCGTGGTATGTCAACTCAGCCAATTGAAATGTCCTTAACAACCCAGAAATAAACGGACCTTAGCTTAGGTGGTGAGCAAACTCTCTTGTTCTGATCTAGGCTCCCTTAGAAAAGCAGGAAGCAGAGTCTTGGTCCCAGCAAAACTCCTTTTATTTACACGACTGTGAATTCCTTTCCTTCACAGTCAGCAAGGCCTGTCCAAACAGTTTTTCAAAGGAATATTTATTTATTTTTTTTATTGCAAAAGTTTTACAATTACATTTTCACCCCTTTTTTCCCCCCTCATCCCACCCCAGACTTCCCAACCTCCCTAACCCACCCTAACCCTCCCCTCTCCCCCAGACTTCCACACAGTATACTCATGTCAAGTAAAAGGAAAAACCCTCATTTGTATATAAAACTTGAACCCCTCCCTCCCCCTTAAAAATTTTCATCTTCATTACATTAACCTATTTCTATCTTAATATAACATTTTTAAATAAATTTTCATCCTCATTACCTTAAAATATTTCTATCTTAATATAACATTTTCAAATAAATTTTTCATCCTCATGACCTTAAAATATTTCTATCTTAATATAACATTTTCAAATAAATTTTTCATCCTCATGACCTTAAAATATTTCTATCTTAATATAACATTTTCAAATAAAAGCTATTTGATACTTCCTGGTTTGATATTTGTTCTGAACATAATCTATCCACCTCTTCCATTCCCATTCATAAGTCTCTTGTGAACAATCTTTTAGATATGCTGAAATCTTCGCCATCTCTGCGAAACTGGCCATCTTCAAAGTCCATTCCTCAATCGTGGGCAGCGCTTCATTTTTCCAGTATTTACCTATCAACAATCTTGCTGCTGTTATCATATGCAATATCAGTTTTGTTTCACCCAATGTAAAACCCTTAGCTATACCCAGTAAAAACAATTGTGGAGAAAATGGAATATTTATCAACACAGACCTTATCTCGCTTGAAAGGCTGCCAGGTAACTAGTTTCCAAACGCAGTACAAGGCAAAACTTGGCACAGAGTCTCTCAGAGTCACGGAGTGAATTAATTGTTTCCTGCAAAAGCCCCCTCCCCGTTCACTCCTCTTTTGTTTCCTTTGGGAGGGGCCAATCACCTCCCAGGTGTGGCTTTACTCCTAAATCGACCCTGCTTTCTTAGTTGTTCTTGTCTTCTGGCAGCTCTGTGCACGCTCACACTGGGAACAGGCTTCAGCTGTTCCTCTGCCTCACTGCTGTTTAGCTCCCTCTCTGCTCCGACGCAGAGCC
Source organism: Arizona elegans (assembly GCA_022577455.1). Classification (NCBI taxonomy): domain Eukaryota; kingdom Metazoa; phylum Chordata; class Lepidosauria; order Squamata; family Colubridae; genus Arizona; species Arizona elegans. The sequence continues at coordinate 3,265,257 of JAKOOJ010000014.1, read as the reverse complement.
CTCGTCCGAGCTTTCCCCAACCCCCAGGACTGGCCCATGTTCCTCCCCAACCTCCTCACTGTCTGACTCTGCTGCCAGCTCTGCTGGCCGCCGGTGGGCCACAACACTCCCTTAAAGGCTGGACTCAGTCAAAAGCCCTATATCAAAATGGGGTCTGCTGGTTTGGGACATGGTGTAAATTTAATTGTGGTTTATTCTACAAACCACCTTTAAGCAGTCAGACTTTGCTTGGCACGCGAATGAATCTATAGCACAGAAACAGAGCTTCAGAAGGAATGTATATGATCTTTAGATAAAGACTGCCCATTTTTTTTTCCAGCCCTGTATTTGAAGTTTACAAAATTAAGTGCTTTATGTTGAAATTTGGATTTAATGCTCTGCTCTTATTTCCAAGCTTGTTGGGAAAATGAAAGCATTAAATCTAGCTCTGGTCTGAGGTTTCTTTTCCTTTACATCTGTTCCCAATCCTTCGTCATTTGCTCTCTTCTGCTACTCTAATAGGTTTCCTTATAAAAATCCCCCACATTTAATACAAAAGCTGTGCTTGTTATAATGAGCTTAAAATCTCTAATGGTTCTTCTTGCTCCAAATTGCTTCAAGTTCTTCACCACACCATATTAAGTTTGGGAGGGAGGGATTCCTGCTTAATATATCCTTTGAAAGGCTGTTTTGTGAAAAGGGATGGCTTTTCTCCTCTTTTTTCTGCAATTAGAACGGAGGAAATCCACTGGAGGAGTTCTCTTATGGCATGGGGGGGTGGGAATTGAAGCTGCTGGTTTTGTACTGTGAAAATCACAGATGGCTATAGGTGGCAGCAGAGTGTTGGCGTGTCCTGAATCTCTTTTCTGCCATCTAGTGGGCACACAGAATATTGCAGCCCAGGGCAAGTGAGTTTGAGGTCCTTTGGTGCTCTCTGAGTTTGGTTGTTTTCTTGCATTACCCAAACTAGGTAACATCATCAATGCTAGAAGGGAGGGGGGGTGATGTATGAAGGAGTTGAAGAGTTTGGTGACCCCTAGTAGGACTTCTGGACTGAAGTAACATCTCCTTTCTGCTATTAACCCTGGTTGCTTTCCTAATACAAAAAGTTGCCTGAGGAACATTGTGTAAAATAAAAACCGTACACAACTATGGAATAAGGAATAATTTGGCCAAGGCTCTTGTTGCTTGCTTGGTTGGTTGGTTGGTTGGTTGGTTGGTTGGTTGGTTGTCCCTCTAGATAGGTTCCCCAAGTATCAACTCCAAAAGTTGACAAGACAATCCAATATTGTTATTGTTATTCGTGGTGCTATTAAAGCCATATTTCTTAAATTATTTTCGCAATGTCTAAGGATCAATGAGCAATCTGAAGCTTCATGAAGGCATCTTACAGATTAACAGAGTTGGAAGGGACCTTGTAGGTCATCTAATCCAACTCCCTGCCCAAGCAGGAGACCCTACAGCATTTCTGACCAATGGCAGTCCAGTCTCTTCTTGAAAGCCTCCAGTGATGAAGCTCCCACAACTTCCAAAGGCAATGTCTGTTCTATGGGTTGATTATTCTCACTATCAGAAAATTTCTCCTTATTTCCAGGTTGAATCTCTCCTTGTTCAGTTTCCATCCATTATTCCTTGTTTGGCCTTCGGGTGCTTTGGAAAATAGCTTGATCCCCCCTCCCTTCTCTTTGTGGCAGCCCTCGAGTATTGGAGGACTGCTATCATATCTCCCCTGGTCCTTCTCTTCCCTAGATTAGCAATTTCCAGTTCTTGCAACCGTTCATCCTACGTTTTAGCCTCCAGTCCCCTAATCATTTTGGTTGCTCTTCTCTGCACTCTTTCTAGAGTCTCCACATCTTTTTTATAGTGAAGGAGCTGTAGGATTTGGGGGAACCTCTGATGGGACTTTTGGACCGGAGTCACTTCTACGATTGTCCTGCTGCTTTCATTTCTCCTGCCAAAATACTTGGAGGCCTACAGCCTTTGTACCTAACAGTTTTCTTTCACTGTCCCCAACACCACTACCTTCTTCCCCTAAAAGATTTAATGATAAATTGTGATTTCTCGCTCCCCTCTTCTTCTTCTTCTTCTTTTTTTTTCTACAGGGGTTTTATTAAGAAGGCTGGAGACAGTTCTCATTAGTCTCAGTGCCACCTTTTATCACTTATCAGAGGAACAAGCAAACCGAGAGCTGATTCCTTTGATCAGGGCAAAAGGAGAAAGAGTATTAAAAACCCTATGAAGATCTGCTAAGTAGAAACCGGGAAAGACAGACTGAGGCATGTTTCAAAGGAAGAAACAGGGATTGAAAGTTGCCAGATTTGCTTGTACATATTAAAGAACTGTAGACGAAGCAACATATCCAACTGCTCCAGCCTAGCTTGGTTCTCCTCCCCCTCCCCCTCTCCTCCTTTGGGTTTTCTTTAATTTTATTTTTTTTGAAACAGGAAAACAGGAATTCATCAACGGGAAGGGCAGGTGATCAACCAGAGGGGGAGGGGGGAGAGAAGAAAAAACTTGGGAGGTGGGTTTCAAGGGAATTGGAAGATGTAAGTGGGGAGATGGCTGAAAAAACAAAAGAAGGAGACAAGATTGGCATGTCAGATTGGGCTCCTGGGAGACTAAAGCTCCATAGTGTTCTTTCCTTTGAGAGAAAGCTGAGTTTCTTTCTTTCTTTCTTTCTTTCTTTCTTTCTTTCTTTCTTTCTTTCTTTCTTTCTTTCTTTCTTTCTTTCTTTCTTTCTTTCTTTCTGCAAAATTAATCACAGTGTGCCACCAGATGACTTGAGGGATCTTCTTTACCTTTCTTCCTACATCTACCCATCCCTACCCATCCCTTCAGGTCCGTCAATCAGGATACAATCAAGATCAAGGGAGGTAGTAATACCACTCTGTAAAGCCTTAATAAGGCCACACCTAGAATACTGCATCCAGTTTTGGTCACCACACTATAAAGAAGATCTTGAGACTCTAGAAAGAGTGCAGAGAAGAGCAACCAAGATGATTAGGGGACTGGAGGCTAAAACATATGATGAACGATTGAAGGAACTGGGCCTGGCTAGTCTAGTGAAGAGAAGGACCAGGGGAAACAGAATAGCAGTTTTCAAATATTTGAGGGGCTGCCACAGAGAGGAGGTCAAGCTATTTCCCAAAACACCTGAAGTCCAGAGAAGGATTTCCTAATATGACCTTGTTCGTTTCTACAATTTCTCCCTCCAAATATTAACCAGGTCTGGCCTTGCTGAGCCAAGAAAGGTCAGTCAAGTGCAGGTAGAACATCCTTGCTGGGACAGAGCGATGCTCCTTTTATCTGAATCAGGGGTGTCCAACCTTGGCAACTTTAAGAACTTGTAGACTTCAACTCCCAGAATCGCCCAGGCTCTCATGCTGGGGAATTCTGGGAGTTGAAGTCCATCAGTCGTAAAGTTGTCAAGGTCAGAGACCTCTTGGATCTCTAGACTTTCTGGATTGTCAACATTCAGTGAGGTTAAACAATCTCAGGCAACTTCTGATCCCAGCCAAAAAAAAAAAAAAAGTCAACTAGGAAATACACTGAATTTCAACTGTCCTCTGAATCATGGAAAGAGAAAGAGAAAAAAAAAAGAGAGGGAGGGGGAGAGTTCACTTTTGTTCTTCTTCCCTCATTATCTGATAGTTCTTTAAAGAGTTTCGAGTTTTACTTTGCCTCCTTTTGATCAGGAGGAAATGGTAGTGTAGGGAAAGAAGCACAGCTGTGCCTTCGGCTTTGAACTCACCAGGTTTAAAAGTCTGCAAGAATATTTTTCCTTTCAGCTCTCTTCAGCCTGGCTCCTACAGCCTCGTGATAAAGGGAGATATTAAATTGTCCACAAGGATTACTAGAAAGGTAAATTCTTCAATCCAAAGCTCACAGTGGAATTGTGTTGGGTGTGTAGTTTTTTTTTTTTTTCTTCCAAATTTAAATCCTTAATAAGGTAAATGGCCTGGTTTTTTTTTTTTTTTTTTTTTTTTGAATTGCAGGTCTCAATTCCAATTGTTTTCTTTTTTTTCCTTTTGGAAAAATAAAAAAGTTTAGCTTTTTTTTCTAAAAGAAGAAAGAGGCTGGTTTTATGGCAGGCTCCTAGAACTACAGATGGCATTTAATGTGGCAGCACCCTCTAGTGGCGCCATAAATTCATAATCAACTCAAGGTTGACTCAACCTTCCATCCTTCTGAGGTCGGTAAAATGAGGATCCAGATTCGTCTATGGTCATTCTCAGTCATCCAGGTCGTGGTTGTCCGGAAGATGCTTTTTTCAAGACTTCCTTGTTTTTTCTTTGAAGACGTTTCGCTTCTCATCCAAGAAGCTTCTTCAGCTCTGACTGAATGGTGGGGAAAGGAAGGATTTATACTCCTTGCAGACAGCTGGTCATTTGCAAAAAGGCTCCACACTCATTTGCAGTACTCAGGTGACCCTGAGGACACAGACAAACCTCCAAGTAGCTTCAAGGACTCTCTAAAACAGTGTTTATCAACCTTGGTAGCTTGAAGATGGGTGGACTTCAACACCCAGAAACCCCCAGCCAGCAGCGCTGGCTGGGGGATTCTGGGAGTTGAAGTCCACCCATCTTCAAGCTTCCAAGGTTGAGAAACACTGCTCTAAAAGGATGCAAATCCTTCCATTCCCCACCATCCAGTCAGAGCTGAAGAAGCTTCTTAGATGAGAAGCGAAACATCTTCAAAGAAAAACCAAGGAAGTCCAGATGCCTCTTGAAAAAAGCACCTTTGGGAGGATGTAGATTTGTTGGGGGCAAGATGCTGACTCTATAAACTTCTTGGAGAAGGCTGTAAAGCACTGTGAATCGGTATATACATCTAAGGCAGGGGGTCCTCAAACTTTTTAAACAGGGGGCGAATTCACAGTCCTTCAGACTGTTGGGGCACCGGACCGGCTGGGTGGGCGTGACTAGGTGGTCATGTGACTGGGTGGGCATGGCCAATTTTGCAGTCCATTAAATAATACACACAAATTAAACTTTAATTTGTTATGCTCCTGGAGGTGGAAAGGTGGTTAGTGAAGGGAGGTGACTGCCTTGCGGGGCGGGGTGTGAGGGACTTCTGTTTCCCTCTCTCTCTCTCTCTCTGAAGCCAGGGAGGCCAAAAATGACCCCGTTTTTGGCCTCCCTGGTTTCCAGAAGGAGGATGGGGGCTGGCAGGTAGGTGTGGTGGTGTAGGCGGAGCAGCCTCAGGGTCCAACGTGGGAGGGATTAATGGCTTCAGCAGGCCGTATCTGGCCCGTGGATACATTGAGGACTCCTGGTCTAAGGGCTATTGCTATTTGTCACCCTGACTTTCAGAACCAATAATCCAGTGGTACTTTCACTTTGAGAAGGATGGGCATCTTTTCTAATTATATTTAGAAAATATATTTACCCTGGCTGGGGAATTCTGGGCGTTGAAGTCGCCAAGGTTAAGAAATACTGTCCTAGAGTCTTGGGTTAGTCTAGTTTTCTTGGCCTTGATTTCTGGTTTAGCGTTCATCTTATCTAACAGTATTCACGGTATGTTCTCAACATCTTTACCATCAAAGGTAAATATCTCTATTCCCAGTAATTTTAACGGATGTGAAAATGGGCTCAAACATTAATAATGTCAACTTGCAAAGCTTTCAAGTTGCCATGAGCAGGACATGAATCCCAGAGGAGGTTCAAACTGTTCCACCCAGATGTTACATGCTCACGATGGTGTCACTGGAGGTTTCTATAAAACATCAGGCAGATGTTAGCCATCTCCTGTCTCTTTTGAGATGAAATAGCATAGGATTTGCATTTGGTCTGTCACCCGTGATTGACTTCTTTACAAGGGCTCACGGAAGCTTCTGAAGTGCCAACCCCCCCCCCAAAAAAAACCACCTAAAAATCTAATCAAAGCAAACAGTTTATCTCTATATTAGTATACTTGGTCCTTTACTGCTTATCCTGATACAACCAAGGGTGTCTATGCATTAACACAACACAATTAACTCCATTGCTAATATGGGACATTTTCTGGGTTTCGATGAATCATAAATTAACCCAGAGGTGGGCTTCAAAAATTTTAGCAAGGGGTTCTCTGCCCGGTTGCTGGGTGGGTGTGGCCATGGTGGGCGTGGCCTAGTTGGCCTCCTGCACCATGGTGGGGGGGGGCGTTTTTGCTCTCCCTGGGCTCCGGAGGTTTTCCTCGAGCCTCCGGGAGGGCAAAAACAGTCTCCCCAGGCTCCGGAGGCCCTCTGGAGGCTGGAAATGAGCCCATTTCCAGCCTTCCCGAACTTCCGGTAGGCCCATTTTTCGCCCTCCCTGAGCTTTCTTGCATGCCCTGCACTTACCTGCATCCAAAACGGGGACTTCTGGGAGGGGCAGGGTGGGGTGGGTGGGGCCAGCCAGAAGTGGGATTTGGGGGTTCTCCGAAGTGCACAGAATTTTAGCTGGAGGTTCTCCCGAACCCCTGCGAACCCCCAGCAGCCCACCTGTGAATTAACCCCATGAATTGCTGTAGAACATATGAAGCCATAAAAATCTCTTACCCACCCATAAAATGTTAAACATTATCCCAGGATAATGTTGCAGGATCTAATCTGGGTCAGTAAGTGGGACCAGAGGTTTTGTCTTCTGAGCTTTTGGACTCGGGGTGGAGCCCAGTTCCCTGAAGATGGTTTCCAGCACGAGTCCAAAATCCCAGGAGACTGGTCCCACTTACCGACCCAGATTGGATCCTGCAAATGTTAAACAAGTTCTTAGATCTAGTACATAGTTTTTAGATCTGTACCTGTGAACTGGGTACAATGGAGGTACACCATCCTACAATGGAGTTACCTACAATGGAGGTATACATCATCATGACGTCTGAGCCCGCCACAATTTCTTTACACACCTCGGTCCTTGGTCTTTAAACAGTATGCTCCAAGCCAAGACCTAAACCTAAACATAATTTAATTTGACTTAACACTTAAATGGGATTACAATCGTATGAGATCAATTCAGTCTAGATTGCCCCTAGTGTCTTTAATTATTCCTCCTCCTGTTGGATTAAAAATGTACAATTTGAGGGCAATCTTTGCAAGGACTCTGGGAGTTGCACCCCAAGTTTCCAGTGGCCACTTACGTTCCTGGACTTTTAGGTGGGGTATCTCTTTCATAAGTGTACGGAGCCCTAGTCAATAACTCTCAGCTGTAGAGTTGGGATGCCTTTTATTTCAACTCTACTGTCCAAATATAACTTGTCCTGGAAGAAAGAAAACTCAAATTTTGGAAACTGTCATCATCACGTTCTGCAGATTTATTAGGTGTTGTCCAAGGGAACACTTTTACAAAACAGTTCTCTGCAATGTTTCCACTGGGTGATCTCTGAATTTTATCATAAGAAGAAAGGAGCAAGAAGTTTTGCTTTCTCCACACAACAAATTGTGTATTAAACTGTTCCCTCGTATTTTTTTCCTCCTCTAAATTCCCAATACCTTTCAGCCTTTCTATTGGGGAAAATGTTCCTGTCTCGTCAAAAGCTGCATGATATTTCTCTCCCTTTCTTCTCCTCATTGCACATATTCCTGTACTGTCAGTTCCTTCAGCGTCAACATTTTCTGTGGAAGTTTTTTGGCCTTCCTCTCTTCCATCTTCTTTTGGAAGAACAAGAAGTCTCTCCCAAGCTCATATGCTAAGGAGATCATCATTTCTAGCAATGGTAGATAGTACCGGTGACCAGAGTGTTTTTCTAAACGCTGGAGGGCCTTTTCTCCAAATTCAAAGGCGCTTTTGAAGTTCTCCAGATCTTTGTGACATACAAGGATGGCGCAGAGGGTGGGAACCAACAGAATGGGTCTGTGCTTTGTGAGCTTCTCTTGCAAAGCAATGGCCTCCAGAAGACCTTTCAAAGCTTTGGTGTATTGTCCTCCCCGAAGGCAGCTATAGGCCTCTTCCAGCTCAGGCCTTGTTAAGAAGTCAATGAACAATCGAGATGTCCTGATGAACTCCATGGAGTATAGAATTCGCAAATAATCCTGGAAAGCCAGTTTTCTCTCCAGGATGACTTCATCCATGAAATTGCCAGTCAGGATCTTTTTGGGAAAGACCAGGTCTTCCATTTCATCATAAAATTCTTTAAATAGGCTCGTGTGCAGCTTTTCAAAATCAGAATACCGGCGTTCAATCATGGATACGTTGCTGTCAAAGCTGCCAGTCTGGATTATGATGATTTGGTACTTCTGGAAGGGATACACAAGCAAAATATTTTAGGAATGTCAGATGCAAAAAGAGACCCAGTCATCTGGGACTCCTTTACCCTGAATATGGGTTTTGTATTACTTTAAATATTTGCAGTTTTAGTTTAGCAAAATATGCCGGCTTCTCATCTTGGTGGATGGCTTAATCTTATATGATAATTTATGTCCTGTGGTTTATTCAACAATCCATGATCCAAGTACCGTATTCTTCAGAGTATAAGACGCACCTACCTTTTTTGGTGAGGAAAAGAAGAAAAAGAGATCTCCCTCTGCCTCTGAGCAATGTTGCCTCCTTGCAGCAAACAGCAAACAGCCTGCTTTACTTTCATTTTCGTTTTCAGCATAGCTTGATTAGCGCAAGGAGAAAAAAAAATCTGCTCTGGCAATTTACCTCTTTGCAGCAAGCAGCAGAGCCTGCACAAAAAAGCTGAGAGCAAATCAGCTGAGAGTTGGAAGGCCGATCCAATCAACTTGTGCTAATTAGGCTGTGTTGAAGCTGAAAGGAGCTGTTTTTTCTTGCTGTTTGCTTGCAAGGAGGTAATTGCTGCAAGGCAGAGGCCAAAGGGTGGGGGCCAGTGGGTGGGTGGGGCTACATTTGGTGTATAAGACACACCTAAATTTTCACCCCCTTTTAGGGGAGAAAATGGTGCGTCTTATACTCCGAAAAATACGGTACTTATGGCTTAGTACTTTGTGTGAATTACTGGGTCACACATAATACTATACCGTAACCTATGTTTTACAACTGGGGTACCATCCTATTCAAAACCACGATGCTTGTGCTAAGGTGTAATGTAACTTAATCCAGTAATTGCTATAATCATTATATTTGTGGCTTATAATGTGGTGTTAACCATTGTATTCTTAACCATGGTATAGTATAACAAATAAAACTATCTAGCCCTAATGAAGTTATTATAGTCGTGATTGACTCAACTGATGAAAGGGGATTTATTCATCTAGAGATCTGAGCCATTTTAGGTCAACACAGGTTGCTTCAAACCCTAGGCTTCTCCTTCTTCTTCTTCTTCATCATCATCTTCATCATTATCATTGTCATTATTGCCGCTTTTTTGTTAGCTTATTAGCTTACCACATATTTAGAGAATGGCTTCTCTACAATTTTGGCTGATGGGATTTCAAAAAGAACTTTGACTTCTCGGCAGTTTCGTTTCTCATTCCGCCAGTATTCCTGAAGTTCTTTAGTTGTCATGGAAGAGTTGGGATTTTTCTCATCTGGAAATTAGAGTCATGGATTATTGACAGTGTACTGATTTAGAATAATGGCTGGATTATAAGCTTTATATCGGCTTTAGATTGCATGGAGGACTCTTACATCAGGAGGCCAAATATTTTTCCCCAGTTACACAATGGTGGAAATGTTTTCATTAGTTAGGCTGTTCTATTGTCCTATGACTATTTTGCCTCTCCCCTAATAACTAATTGCTGTATTAAACTGTTTCTCCTTTTGACTATATTCTTATTGTAAAGGCAAGTCATAGACTGTAATAAAGATATTTGATATTATCTTTAGAGCACTGAAATAATTTTAACTTGGAATGCTAGGGGAAGATTGTATAGACCAGGGGTCTCCAACCTTGGCAACTTTAAGACTTGTGGACTTCAATTCCTTAGAGTTTAATTCCTTTAACTCTGGGAGTTAAAGTCCAAAAGTCTTAAAAGTTGCCAAGGTTGGAGACCCCTGGTATAGGCTACATTGAGTTAAGCCACCATTTACAAACCATGATTGCCGGATGCACGCAGTACATTGAGCAGAATTGTCATCTTTTATTTATTTTCAACCCGCCATTTCTCCAGATATTTTAATCTTCCTCATCACAGAGTGCATATTCTGTAGCGGCTCTTGCAAAACCAAAACAAAGTCATCAACAAAAGCACAAATTTTGTACTTGATGTGCTTTAATTAGTAATCCTTTTGCTCTCTTATCTTTGCCTAATGTCCCTGTTTAGTAGTTCCAACACCAAGCTAAATAATAAAGGGGATGAAGGACACCCAATCTGGTTTCTTTCCGGATTTATTCAGCTCTGTCAAATCCCCATTCACCATCATCCGAGCTTTCTGAAGTGTAAAAATGGACTTCAATCCCTCTAAAAAGGCTGGTCCATTCAAATTCAGTACTGAACCGAATCAGAATGAACCAATAAGGGCAACTGAATTCAGAACCACAGGTAGGTAGTTGTGTTGGATCACAGTTCTTAGCAGTGTCTTTCCAATGGTAGAGCTCAGGGGTGGGCTCCTGGGCAGTGATGGGATTGAAATAATTTAACAACCGGTTCTCTGCCCTAATGATTTTTTCCAACAACCAGTTCACCAAACTGCTCAGAAAGTTAACAACCGGTTCTCCCGAAGTGGTGCGAACTGGCTGAATCCCACCACTGCTCCTGGGGGTTTGACAGGGTTTGGGCGATCCTCTAGCCAAAGATCGCCGGGGTTCAGCAAACCCCCAAATGCCACCCCTGGATGGCACCCGCCCCTCCCCTCCCAGGAGTCTTCACACGGCCCTTTCATCATTCCAGGTAAGTGCAAGTGGTAAGTGCAGGTGGTGCACGGAGGGTCTGGGAGGGCAAAAAATGAGCCTATCGGAGGTTCCGGAAGTCCGGAAACAGGTCTGTAAAACCCCAGGGGAAGCAGTTTTCACCTTCCCGGAGGCTCAAGGAAAGCCTCCGGAGCCTGGAGAGGGCGAAAAACGCTCCCCTCCCTGTCGTGGTGTAGGCGGCCGACTAGGCCATGCCCACCATTGCCACACCCACCCAGCAACGGGGCAGCAAACCCATTGCTAAAGGATCTGAAGCTCACCCCGGTGGGTTGATGGGATTTGGGATGCAAAACATGTGGAGGACAGCAAGTTGCCTATCCTATAAAATGGCTTACCTGGTTGGTTGGTGGTCTCTTTTGCTTCCTGGCTTGCTTGACATGAATTCATGTTTTCATAATCGTCCTCTTCGCCAGAATGAATGACTTTAGGAGGTTTGGATGTCTCTGAGGGGTCTTCCTGCCCTTCTTCTGCTCCCGAGTAGGACTGGTTTTCATCCATCATTCAGCTTCCAGAGAAAAAAATGTAATTGGTATGTATAATGGTAGGTGGGAATGACCTTGAAAGGTGGAGGGAAGAGATGCTGTCTAGGGAATGATGAGATAAGAGAGGACATGGCCCACAGATGCATAACAGGCAGAGAAAAAAGCCTCCCCAATTTATCAAAGAGATGGCAGGAGATTTCTCCTATCAGACTTGCAATGTTTAGTTAATGTACGGTAGCCTTACAATAAAGTAGAATTAGCTCATCTGAACATGTTTCTGGACATGGATTTACAGACAGCTGTTACGCCTAAGCGGGGTTAACAAAATCACAAATGAGGAGGTGATAAGCTGCCTGGGAAAGCAAAGGGAAATCATCAAAGCCATTAAAAAGCGAAAGTTAGAATATTTTGGACATGTGATGCGACACCCAGAAAAACACGGCATCCGTCACTTAATCCTGCAGGGAAAGATTGAAGACAAACGAGGTCCAGGCAGCAGAAGAACATCATGGCTTCAAAACCTAAGGGACCAGTTTGGACAAAACTCAGCAGTACTTTTTCATACGGCTGTTGACAAAAATAGGATTGCCAACATGATCGCCAACGTCCGATGACAGATATGGCACAAAAAGAAGAAGAAGGACATGTTTCTTGTTTGCTGTACCTGAGAAAGCTTACAATCACAGGAAGCTTTTCAGACATGTTTTCACCATATTTTGTTGAATATGGTGAGTTCAGGCAAAACACAGAATGGATGCAACTCGCTTACATCCATTTAGCCTACTCTAACAGGACAAAACAATATAGTTAGGAATAAACATAGTCCTAAGCAAAAAAATCACAAGCAAGCACATCCCACCAATTTGAAACTTACCTACTCTTAAGAGACGAAATTCTGCCCTGGTAGAACTCTGGAAATGATTTGATACGTTGTGAAGCTCTAAAACGCAGCAATAGCAATCCTTCTGGCTTCCTTTTGAAATCTCCAGAGACAAGTAAACATTGAGTTTCACTTTAGATATCTTGGTCAACTTCTCTATTTTATTCTAACGAAGGAAGTTTAGCTGAGCTTCCTCATTTTTAATCTCATCTGTGCTGTTTTAAGAAGGTGGTTACTACAAAAAGTCATGAGTTCTCTGAATTTTATTTTATTTTATTTTTTGAAATACGATACCTGGTTCCTTTTATATGAGGACAAAGGTCTTGGCACAATCCAGATAATCTGATCAGTGTTGAGAATAGCAATCTTCAAATGTCTGCAATGTAATAGTGAAGCTGGAATATGTATTGATTGCCCTAGTTAACTATTTTCCTACTTTTCCAATGTAAGGAAATAGATGATATACTGAAATACTAGAATTAGTAGAAACTTGTTACTTGTTTCCTGCAACATGTTTCCTGGCTAGAGGAAAAACACACATAAATCCTACAAAGAAGTAAGAAAATAGATACTGTACCTTTACAGGGAGGATACATGAGATGTGGGTGTGGCTTACTGATGATGGCTAACGAGCCAGAAATAGATCTATATAAGTCTCTCACCTGGCACCAGAACCTGCTGGCTGCCAGAAAGAAAAAAAGCCCAGAATCGAGTGGATGTGATTCTACTGAGCTAGGGGTGCAGAAAAACCTTGGTTACGTAGGAAAACCTGGCTAGAGGAAAAACACACATAAATCCTACGAAGAAGTAAGATGTATATATTATGCCCTTTGTAGGGCATAATAACACAAACATGCCACATTGACTAACTTCCTGGACTGTTATTGGGGTCTGTTGTGAAGTATCTGGCATTTGTCAAACTATATGATCAGAGCCTTATCTCTTTCCCCCCTGCCCAGAATTTATCAGATTGGAGATGCTAACACTCAATCTGGGTTGAGTTCCGTTCCCTTCACACCAAGGGGTCAAGTGGTCAATTGTGAGAACAAAGGAAAGAGGTAATGATGCTCATTTAGAGGTTCTACCCTGTTCCAGGGGATACACAAACCAAATTCCCGGGAAACAAATCAAAGATGCCAGAATTGGAGGTTTATGATGTTTCTGAATAATATAAAAAGGGATTCACATCCGCTTTCTTGTTTGTAGTTGTTACCTGCATGTATCTTATTTATTTATTTATTAGTCATATTTCTATGCAGCCCTCTCTCCGAGGATTCTGGGCGGCTTACACCAAAGACAGTATACTAAATAGCATATTGCCCCCCAACAATCTTGTATGTGTTTGGAACAGCTAACCATTTAAGCTTGATCAAGATTAAATGCTATTTTACTCAAGCCTCTGTTTAAGTTTCTGGTTTGGCATTTATGAGCTTAAACATATTATTATTGGACCTTACACCGTGAAAAATTTCCATCAGAAATGTCTGGATTTATTGAGCTAAGAACCAGGACTCCAGAAACTCATGAAGGGCACATGGATTTTTGAAAACTTTTTTTAAGATCGATGGATTGATATCGCTTTATCTCATAGATGATGTTTTGACTTCTTTGTTCTTAGGGATTGTGTCTACTGGTCTTTGAAAAGAAAAATGCTATATAAGCAACTTCAAAACACAGCAATAGGGCAGAATGGAAATATTTTGCATTCATCATAGTTAATTGATGATGACGATGATGATAGAATTTGGAGCATATTTCAGGCTTTTATATCAAATGTTTATTTGGAAGGAGAGTCACTTCGTTTGGCGAACATCTCAGATAAATACAGTCTTAGAAGGCCTATCCAAATAAGGACAACTCACTATGGGCTTTATGTGGCTTGCTTGAAGTTGTGAGTGCTTCATCACTGGAGGTTTTTAAGAAGAGATTGGACAACCATTTGTCTGAAATGTTATACAGGGGGTTGGACTAGAAGACCTCTAAGCTCTCTTCCAACTTTGTTACTCTGCATTTTGATTTTCTGGATTGCCATTCATTTTTTGATCATCTGCCTCTTGCTGAGGGCTCACCAAGTCAGATTTCTGCCCATGGAGTTGTCACCAACAAGAGATATTTCTAGGCTACAATTACCCAGATGCATCAGATCCCCTTGAGCTTTTTAAAGTAAATGGAAATGAAGGAAAGAATCTCCATCCAGTCTCTGCATTTTTAAAGGATTAATATTTATCAGTTATTGCCTGTTAAGCAGGCCGTGGTTGAAATAAGCTCTAGTGATACATGAGCAGCCAGCTTTCCGACTATAAATATAACATTCAAACTGCTTCCTGTCAAAACTAATAAAAAAACCAGTAGCCAAGAACTTTCTGATTTACCAGTCTCTAATCCAATCTATCAGCAAAAGATAAAATGGTTTAAAATAGCTGCTACCATCTAATAATAGAATTGTGCTACCAAAAGTGTCTCACTGTTGTTTAAATTTCTGAGAATTCTGGCCGGTAATTTCCATTCCAACACAATTCTTCTTCAGCTGTGCTAACCTACAGAACCTTGAAATAGGTTGTTTGATGTTGGGATGGCATTTATTTTTGAAAGATGAGAGTTGGGGCACTAAAGGATTCCCCCCCCCAAAAAAATAGGATTGTGGGAGAGTTTCTTCATTTTGCGGAATTCAGAATTGTTGATCCCCTTGAAGATGGAGTGAGCAGATCATTTCTTCGAGTCAGAGCGGAAAACTTTTCAAAGAAAAGGGATTTGAAGTTAGTTCTCCAAACTTTCAACTAAAAGCCTAAATCACACACAAAAAAAACCCAGCAGCTTGGGTTACAAGATTATTATCCTTTGGGTTTAGTTTGTTAAAAGGTAAAGGTAAAGGTTCCCCTCGCACATATGTGCTAGTCGTTCCCAACTCTAGGGGGCGGTGCTCATCTCCGTTTCAAAGCCGAAGAGCCAGCGCTGTCCGAAGACGTCTCTGTGGTCATGTGGCTGGCATGACTCAATGCCAAAGGCGCATGGAACGCTGTTCCCTTCCCACCAAAGGTGGGCCCTATTTTTCTACTCATGCTCCCTCCCACATGCTGGGGTAGACCAGGTATCTTGACAGAAAACCATTGTATATATATTTTTTTTTTCTTACTTCTTCGTAGGGTTTATGTGTGTTTTTCCTCTAGCCAGGTTTTCCCTATGTAACCAAGGTTTTTCTGCAGCCCCAGCTCAGTAGAATCACATCCACTTGAAAAAGCCCAGAATCGAGTGGATGTGATTCTACTGAGCTGGGGCTGCAGAAAAACCTTGGTTACATAGGGAAAACCTGGCTAGAGGAAAAACACACACACGTGTGTGTGTGTGTGTGTGTGTGTGTATTTGTATGTATATATATATATATAGACGCACACACAGTGTGAGATGAGGTGAACATCCATCCAGGTTTAAAGAATACAGTTTCAAATCTTCTGATAGAACGGAAGCATATGGCCCTTATCGACGAGGGACGGGGGAGAGCTGGACCATGACTGAGGGTTTTTCATCTCCCTCTGGCGTTTTTTGCCTCGGCTCTCCTCTTCCCCCCCCCCCCCCCCATCATCATCATCTCCTGGACTAGGTATCATCTTGACCTTCCTAGAGCTCTTGATTGTTATGATCTCCACCGTGGAGCCGGCCCCGGACTATGTGGACTGACCTGATCCCATTCTTTCCTCCATTGAATGGAGGTTACATCTGGGGATTCAAGTCTTGGTGGAGCAGGTTCACAGCTACTGTCTCAACTCCGGCTCTTTGGATGATCGTGGTTGACCAGCCGCTGTGAGAGGGGGGCTGGGTCACCCTTTACCGGTTCGAAACAGTATTCTTACTCCTGCCATTGCCGTGAGAGGGCAATGAGGTCCAATGTGTCCCATTGAAACTCTGTTGAAACCTGGCACTCACTCTCGACTGTGATAACATCAAATTGGCCCCTGGTTATTGGCCATGGACTATCTCCCCCCCTGATGTTCAGATGTACTTGGTGAATGACCTTCGTGCCCTGCGAGATTCCCCCCTCTCGCAGGTCTGGCCCTCTTCGCTATCGAGGGCCTATCTTGATGACGGGCGTTGGAGCCCCGAGAGATGGCATGCAGCAAAGAAGAGTTTGAGGGGTTTTTTAAGTGGGTTTTTTAGCGGGTTTTTAACAAAAATCTTAAGGGGTTCGGGGGGGATTAAGGTGGGTCCTGGGGGAAATCCACCGGGTTCAAGACCAGCCTTAGCGAAGGGCCACGACATTAGGGACATAGAACCGGAGGTCGGGGAGGGGGGTGGAGTTCGATTTGAGGAGGGCTGTTCCATCAGCATAGTGAGTGGGAGGGGCAGATATGGCGGAAGCTGGGGACCATATCATGTTCCGGGAATGCGCACTCGCTATCTTAGAGCGATTGCGCATTCCGGTCCCCAATGCTTTTCTTGTTCCCCAGGTTGTCCAGATTCTCAGGGCCAGAGCCTTCGACTGATGTTATGCAACGCCAGGTCCGTTGTTAATAAAGCCCCCCTCATTCATGATCTTATCCAGGAGGGGGAGGCAGACCTGGCGGGTATTACGGAGACCTGGTTGGGCCAGGAGGGGGGAGTCCCCCTCGTGGATATGTGCCCACCAGGTTTCCGCGCATTTCATCAGCCGAGGGCTCAGGGCAGGGGCGGGGGGGTGGCGGTTATTATAAAGGAAGGTCTGGATCCAAGGGAGACCACTGTTCCACAGACAGCCGGATGTGAGTCCCTCTTTGTGAAGTGGGGTCGTAGAGTACAGATGGGCTTGTTGGTCACGTACCTGGCTCCCTGCCACGTGGCAACGGCCCTGCCTGAGCTGCTTAACGTTATAGCCGAGGTGGCGGTGGACACCCCCAGACTTCTAGTCATGGGGGATTTCAACCTCCCATCTATCGGTGAAACGTCTGAGGTGGCTCGGGAGTTCATGGCTTCCATGACGGCCATGGACCTTACTCAGTTAATTCCTGACTCCACTCACACGGGGGGACACACTCTGGACTTAGTTTTTGTCTCTGGTCAGTGGTTGAGTGGTCTTGATATAGGGGATATAGCCATCGAACCCTTGTCATGGTCTGACCACTCGCTCCTTCGACTGGACTTTCTGACCGCTGCACCCCGCCGCAGGGAGGCGGGACCGACCAGGTGGTTCCGCCCCAGGCGCCTGATGGACCCGGATAGGTTCCAGATGGAGCTTGGGCCATTTCCTGAGACTCTGGCTCATGACTCGGCGGAAGACCTGGTGGCCGCCTGGGATAGTGCGGCTGCCGGGGCCTTGGACCGAGTCGTGCCTTTGCGGCCTCTGACCCGGCACCGAACTCACCTAGCTCCTTGGTTCTCCGAGGAGCTTAGGGAGATGAAGCGCCGGAAAAGATGCCTGGAGAGTAGTTGGAGGACCAGCCGCTCCGAATCTGACCGAACACTGGTGAGGTCTCATATTAAGACCTACCTAGTGGCGATAAAAGCGGCGAAAATGAGTTATTTTGCCGCTCTTATCGCGTCATCAGATAATCGCCCAGCCACCCTGTTTAGGGTAACCCGCTCCCTCCTTCATCTGGAGGTGCAGGATGATCCCTTGCAGGGTCGTGCTGAGGATTTTGTGCAGTATCTGTATGACAAAATCGCTCAGATTCGGGAAGGGCTGGCCTCTGACTGGGTATGTCCGGACGGGACGACTGAGGCAGGTCTTGAGAGTGTTACCTGGGGGGAGTTCGATCCTGTAGCTCCCGAGGACATGGACAGGGTCCTGGGACGGCTGAACGCGACCACATGTTTATTGGACCCGTGTCCCTCCTGGTTGGTACTGGCTTCCCGGGAGGTGACACGAGGCTGGCTCCAGAAGATTGTTAACGCTTCTTTGAGTGAGGGGATCCTGCCGACCGCTTTGAAAGAAGCGGTTGTGAGGCCCCTCCTCAAGAAGCCCTCTCTGGATACGGCTGTTTTGGCTAACTATCGTCCAGTCTCCAACCTTCGCTTCATTGCGAAGGTTGTTGAGAGTGTGGTGGCGCAACAGCTTCCCCGGTACCTGGATGAAGCTGTCTATCTAGACCCGCTCCAGTCCGGCTTCCGGCCTGGGCACAGCACTGAAACGGCATTGGTCGCATTGGTGGATGATCTCTGGAGGGCCCGGGACAGGGGTTGTTCCTCTATCCTGGTCCTGTTAGACCTCTCAGCGGCTTTTGATACCATCGACCATGGTATCATGTTGCACCGGTTGGCGGGGTTGGGGGTGGGAGGCACCGTGCTGCGGTGGATCTCCTCCTACCTCTCTGACCGGTCGCAATCTGTGTTGACAGGGGGGCAACGGTCGACCCCGAGGCACCTTGCTTGTGGGGTGCCACAAGGGTCGGTCCTTTCGCCCCTTCTGTTCAACATTTATGTAAAGCCGCTGGGTGAGATCATCCGTGGTTTTGGGGTGGAATTCCATCAGTACGCTGATGACACCCAGCTGTACATCTCCACCCCAGACCACCCCAATGATGCCCTTGAAGTGATGTCCCAGTGTCTGGAGGCCGTGCGGGCCTGGATGGGGAGAAACAGGCTCCGACTCAACCCCTCCAAGACCGAGTGGCTGTGGCTTCCGGCGTCCCGATATAGCCAGCTGATGCCATCGCTGGCTATTGGGGGTGAATCACTCGCCCCCACGGAGAGGGCTCGTAACTTGGGCGTCCTCCTGGATGCACGGCTGTCTTTGGAAGATCATTTGGCGGCCGTGGCCAGGGGGGCTTTTTATCAGGTTCGCCTGATACGCCAGTTACGCCCCTTTCTAGATCGGGACTCCCTACGCACAGTCACTCAAGCACTCGTCACTTCCCGCCTGGACTACTGTAACGCTCTCTACATGGGGCTCCCCCTGGGGTGCACCCGGAGACTTCAGCTGGTCCAGAACGTGGCCGCGCGGGGGATTATGGGGGCGACGAGGCGCTCCCATGTGACACCTCTCCTGCGCGAGCTGCACTGGCTTCCGGTGGTCTTCTGGGTGTGCTTCAAGGTGTTGGTGACCACCTTTAAAGCGCTCCATGGCTTAGGGCCGGGGTATTTACGAGACCGCCTTCTGCCACCAATAGCCTCCCACCGGCCAGTACGCTCGCACAGAGTGGGCCTCCTCAGGGTGCCGTCCGCCAGACAATGTCGGCTGGCGACCCCCAGGGGGAGAGCCTTCTCTGTGGTGGCGCCCACCCTTTGGAACAACCTCCCCCCAGAGTTACGTACAATAACAGACCTCCGGATTTTTCGTCGGGCCCTGAAAACCCATTTATTCCAACTAGCTGGGCTGGCTTGAGTCAAACTTTTAAACTATTTTAAATTGGAACTGTTTTTAATTATGGCCAAATTATTTAATTATTTTAATCAGTTTTTTAATCTTTCTATGTCTGGATTTTACTTTGGCTGTGCACCGCCCTGAGTCCTATATTGGAGAAGGGCGGTATAGAAATTAAAACAAATAAATAAATAAATAAATAAATGTTATAAGAGGACAAAGGAGCATTATATTTCCTCCCTTTCTTTTCTTGTGGAATTCTTCAGCATGTTTGCGTTTACTTAACCTTCCTTGCATTTTAAAGAACCGGACAGATTCGAGGGTTTTTAAAGCATTTATTTAAAAAAGGAAATAAACAGGGTAGAAATGCAGTACGACACAATTGTCAGTCAACAAGTGAAACTGAAGAAATCCAGAATCGGCAAAGAATACGTATATTTTAAGGGTGCATAACCTTTAAAGAGAAGTGCCCCTTTCCAAAGCTGCCTACAAGTTGAAGTTTAGACTCAAGTGAATGACCCACATTAGTCTGCTCTGAAGGAAAGGGGGAAAAAAACTAATGTCGGAAAGATAAGGAAGTGCAAAGAGACCATCGTTAATTTCACCCACTGATTAAGATATTAAGATACCCACACGGGACCTTCTGCAGAAAAAGTCACCCATCCCTCCTCCAGCTTCAGTGTTAAAAAAAAAAAAAAGATATGAAAAATACCTCACTGATATAATCAAACGAATAATTTGTTGGGATTTGCTCTAGGCTGAAGATCTGAAGACCTTCTCGATCTTAACCAACTGGGCTTTCGAAACCTGAAGTAAGGCTCGTTTATAAGCCAAGATCCCTTCTTCTCAGAATCAAAGGAAATAGCTTGCATAAGAATCTTCTTGTTAATCTTGAAGGGCCGAGATAAATGCAGATTTATCTTTCACCCATCATTTCTTATTCTTCTCCAGGTGGTCCAGAATGACTTCTAGTTTCTTCTCCTGTTTCTTTAGGTTCTTCTGGCATAATCTGATCCATTGAGTTCGCTATTGTCTCATAGGCTTTGAGGTCACGGCCTGGAAATGTACTATATCCTTTCCATTCATCCAGGTAGTCTTGGAGATCGACGGGCATGTTGCTGAGATCTGGGTCATCTTCTAGATTTAGGTCTGAAGTGCTATTCAATAGATCGCCATCTTCTTTCACTTCATGCATCATTGCGGTAATTTCCATGCTATCATTGTCCCTGATATCTGGAATGCTGTCCGATAAAATGTCGTGGACTATCACTGGCTCCAGACCAGGAGTGTACCACTTGGCTCCAGAAAACTCCAGGATTTTTTCCACTGAACTGCAGGGAAAGCAAATGATTTCATCAAATGGAGAGCTGATGTTCAGACTGCCCAACACAGATTGGCCAGGGGCCCACAGGGGATGGGATATACCAGTGGAATTCAATTTTTTTTTTACTACCGGTTCTGTGGGCGTGGCTTGGTGGGCGTGGTGTGGCTTGGTGGGTGTGGTTTGGTGGGCATGGCAGGGGAAGGATACTGCAAAATCTCCATTCCCACTCCACTCCAGGAGAAGGGTACTGCAAAATCCCCATTCCCTCCCCACTCCAGGGGAAGGATACTGCAAAATCTCCATTCCCACCCCACTCCTGGGGGAATGATATTGCAAAATCTCCATTCCCACTCCACTCCAGGGGAAGGATACTGCAAAATCTCCATTCCCACCCCACTCCAGGGGAAGGATACTGCAAAAATCTCCATTCCCTCCCCACTCCTGGGGGAAGTATATTGCAAAATCCCCATTCCCACCCCACTCTTGGGCCAGCCAGAGGTGGTATTTGCCGGTTCTCTGAACTATTCAAAATTTCCGCTACCAGTTCTCCAGAACCTGTCAGAACCTGCTGAATTTCACCCCTGGGATAAACCCTTGGAAATATCCTGAAGTAGAGTAAGAGATATTCTGAATCGTTTTATATGCTATGCGGAATAGCATCTTTGATTGCTTCTCTAAACAAAACAAAACAAAATGATATATTTGCATATTATCATTTCAGTAAAAGGTGCCCATGGAGTTGATGCTGCTCAGTCTTTTTAAAATTCTGAAAACATTTTTGGAATTTTGTATTTCGATTTCGATTATTATTATTTTTTTGCATAACACTTAAGGAAATCCTCACATTTACTCTGGGCATCAAACAAACATTTCATCTGACAGCATTTTCCAATATTATTTCTTTTACTGATGTTCTTTCCAAGTATCGTTGCTTGATGGACTGTTTGGAAATCAGTTAACAACAGTTTGGCCTAGAACCCAGCCTGTATGATTCTTTCATCTAGAATCCAAAACCAATCATATGGAATACGAGCATTTCTCCAAATTGTTCCCATTTCTCAACACTGTTTTAGCAAGCCAAAGAACGGGGTACCTTCTTCTCGTCCTAAAACAGCAAAGGCAACATAAAATAGTTCCATGGAAGCATCTCCAACACTTCGCTGTCCTCATTTGTTTGAACTTTTGAGGTGGCACCAAGACCTCTTGGAAAAGACACCTGAGAACAAGACTTCTGCACCTTGCGGTCAAGTCTACTAAGTCCTAACACCAGACATCCAAAGCTCCCTCTTGGCTTGGATGGAGATACCTGAGTGAATGCCCCACACCTCTATGACCCTGGACTGCCTGGTCTTGCCTTTGTGACACCTTTTAGCTCATGCTTTCTGTGTGCATTGTTCCAAATAATTTGCATACTGGCATCACATTGGTGCAGAAGTGCCAGCAAAGTAGCATCTTTCTAAAAAGCTAGGGTTGAAACAGGGAAGCTTCTCCAATGAAGGAGCTCTGAGATGACAGAAACACCTTAACCCCATGATCATCATCATCATAATTTAACGACCCCATAATCCCATGCGGGGTGGAGTCTGGGCAACTGAATGGAGCTAGTAGAGCATTTTTTTTAAAAAAAATGATTTATATGCCGCCCTTCTCCGGAGACTCAGGGTGGCTTACAATGCGTTAAGCAATAGCCTTCATACTTTTGTATATTTATACAAAGTCAGTTTATTGCCCCCACAAACTGGGTCCTCAATGGACCAGATGCCCTTCCTGTCGCCAATGCAGAGCTTTGTTCAGCAGATATATTCCCATTGTGCCCAGAGAGAGAAATATCTGCCTCTACCTAGGATTGAACTCACAGCCTACTGATTGTGAGGCGAGAGCTCCACCTCTAGGCCACCGCACCACTCTCCCTTAACCCCATGATGATTACTCAATTTTGTAAGAAGAGGTTATTGCCATTGAGTCAAATCTTTGTGCCAGAAACATTTTCTTCTGGGGATGACGAGTGATGCCACTCAGAACCAGCTTTTCTTTGCTGCCTTCTTGAGTTATCTCTACTTCAAGAGATGTTCTAGGTTCCTGAAGGAAGAGATTTGTCTCCCCCTTTTTATATCCTGGCCTCCTTCAAATGCAGCCATGATTTGTTGATCTGGCTTCTTGTTCCTGATCCTGAAGTTTCCGTCATTTTCCTGTTCTCTATTTTCTCAGCATAGCAACTTGTTGGCACCGCCATGTTCTTTGGGCAAGATGACTGAAGTACGGTTGTTGTTGAGCTATACAGAGATTCCGACAACAGAGGGCTGACGCCACGGCAACTTAGCAAACTTTCAGTGTCATTGTTTATTTCTTGAAAAAACAAAACAAAACAGAAACTCCAGTTGCCTCCTGGAAAAGCACCTTTGGGACAACCATGACCTGGATGAACTGAGAATCTCTACAGACTTTTTGTTTATTCCTTGGTTGTTGTTTTTTTTTTTCCTTTTTCTTTTTTCTAACACTCAACTCTCCTTCCTAGATCTTCCTTCAAACAGCTTCTAGGATGTTTCGAGGAGAAGAACCCAATAGACTCAGGACCCAACTGCAAACCCAAAAATGCATGGAGTGTGGGGAGAAAAGCATACTCTCTCTTGCTTATGTGGAGACACTCAGCAATCAAGACAGCTTGAAGCCGGAGGAAGAGAACTGTGATTGACTGATAGTTCTTGGGTTTTCTACCACAGGTCAATTTCACTTAAGGAAGGACAAGCAGAGAGTGACTTGTGCATACTCTAGATCAGGAGTCCCCAACAGAGGTGGTATTCAGCCGGTTCCCACAACACTATCAAACTATTCACTAAGTCTGCATTAATCTTCTCATCATTCCTATCACCCATCTCCTCCCACTTATGACTGTATGACTGTAACCTTGTTGCTGGTATCCTTACAATTTATATTGACTGTTTCCTAGAATGATTTGATTTCTTATTTGTTCCCTATGACTATCATTAAGTGTTGTACCTTATGATTCTTGACGAACGTATCTTTTCTTTTACGTATGTACTCCGAGAGCGTATACACCAAAACAAATTCCTTGTGTGTCCAATCACACTTGGCCAATGAAAAATTCTATTCTATTCTATTCTATTCTATTCTATTCTATTCTATTCTATTGTATGTATCCTTTTGTCAACGTTTAAATATAGTGCACATATTCTATGCAGAGATTTTAATCCATTTTTAAAGAATCTATACGAAAACAATGGTAAGGATCTGCATTAGAGCTAGAAATAAATCATATATTTTGAAACCAATTTCTCTCCCCTTATGCATTCATACGCATTTGCACGTGTTCTTCCATTTTTATTCTTTGCTTTCAACTGTGCCTTGTTATTTTTATTATTATTATTTTTGGGGAGAAACAATATAAATCAAAGTATCCCCCAACAATGATCCTACAGTATAAATTATAAACGCCGATTACGGATTATTAATATACAATAGCAACAGACACATGGCCCCTCCTTCCCTCCGAATGACGTCATCAATCCGGTGGCGGGGGCAGGAGGAGGAGGAGGAGGAATGGTAACGTTTTACCTTTTAGAGCCTCCGCCCCCTTTTCCCTCCGCTCTTTCGCTTTTTATCCAATAGAAAGCGAAGTAGGCGAGTCCTAGGAAAACCCGCCCAATCAAATCAACCGATCTCGGCGCGTACGGGGAGAGGCATCGGGTGGGCCTTTCTTCCCTTTTTAGCCACTCATCGAACAGGAACGAACCCGGCCAGCCAATCCAAACGAAGTCGTCGCTACCGTTCAACCTAGCATGCTGGTAAGGGAGAAAAAAAGATGGAAATTCCCTCCGTCTGACAGAAAGCGAGAACGAAAGGGAGGAGGAACCAGTCGCGAGGAGCGACGCCTGCTTCCGCGTGTTCTGATTGGCTAATCGCGGGGACGGGGCGGGACGGAGCGGGCGCTGGCAGCCCATCCTGCGGGGTTAGGTTGCGCTCGGCGAAGCCGCTCGGCGAAGCTCCTGAGGGGATGGGGATGGTGGCGATCGTCGCGGTCGCTCCCCTTCTTCCCCCTCGGGGCGCCGGGAGGCGAAATAGCCCCGCTGCGGCCTCCTGCGAAGGGACGAGAGAACGGTAATGGCGGGAAGCGGCCGGAATCGCAGCCGGTCAGGAGCGGGATGCGCTGGACATGGCGCTGAGGGGGGAAACGCGTCGTGGCGGGCTCGGTCCCTTCGCCCTCCTTCCTTCGGGGTCCTCTATGTTTCACGTCCCCCCCCCCAAAAAAAAGATCCCGGCGGCAGGTGAAGCGGTCCTTCGAGGTCGCTACACAACAGCCCTGCGAGGTAGGCTGGCCTGAGAGGAAAAGCGGCCGGCCCTGACTCGCTCGCGTGAGGGGGGGAAGACCGCGGGGGGGGGCCTCAAACGGGGCCTTTGGGGGCGCTGATTATATTATTATTATTATTATTATTATTATTATTATTATTATTATTATACACAAAAATGATAGTATACATATCAAACGAGATAACCATGCTGCTGCTGATTATTAATTAATTAATTAATTAATTAATTATTAATTAATTAATTATTGTCTGAGGCTGTTGGGAATTTAATCATTCAAGTTCTAACCAAGGACCTAAAGATGGTTAAGGTTTGAGGACAGGAGCACTGAGTGCCAAGAGGGGTTTGGGGGTTTTGGGGGTTTGTTTTGTAAAATTAGGGTGTATATGTCTGATGAATTCATGGGTGACTTTGGGCCAGTCCTTCTCTCTCTCTCTCTCCCCTCCTCCCTCGTTGTGGTGGGGAAAAGGAAGTATTGGGTATGTTTGCCACCTTTGAGTTATTTATAAAAAGCAATAAAGGTAGTCTACTTAATAAATTGATAGATTAGATCTATCATCTGTGTATTTCTGTATCTAGTTATTCATCTCTCTATCAGTTTGTGTCTGTCCATCCATCCAATCCATGTCTGTCTGTCTGTCTGTCTGTCTGTCTATCTATCTATCTATCTATCTATCTATCTATCTATCTTATCATCTCTATATCTATCTGCCCCCTCCCTCCCCCATCTATCTATCTATCTATCTATCTATCTATCTATCTATCTATCTATCTTTCTTCTATCATCTATCTGTATGTCTGTCTATCTGTCTATCTTCTATCATCTTCTATCTATCTATCTATCTGTCTATCTATCTTCTATCATCTATCTATCCTGTCTGTCTATCTATCTATCTATCTACCCTGTCTGTCCATCCTATCTATCTATCTTACCTATCTGTCTGTCTATAGCTCACTTATTTATCATCCAACCATCCTAGGAAGTCCTTTAAATATCACTCCGCGGGTTCCAATCATAATTGGTATAATGGCAAATTTCTTTTCCCATAAGCATTCAACTTCGATCTGCATGTCCCAATATTTTGTAATTTTTTCCAATTGCTTTTTCCTCGGTTCTAGCATGACCCAGAATAGCAACCTCAACCAAACAGGTTTTTTTTCTTTTTTGTTACTGTTGTAGCAGACATGTGCAAGATGCATGTCAGATCTTAAAAGTCCCATAAAATCTTAACCTGTTGTTTCTCCAAAACCTTTCCAACTTGAGGGTCCCAGGAAGTTGTTTCTTTTAGCTCCATTCAAATTCAAACTTTTGGCAAAGTTTCCAATGAATAATTCTGCAACTGGTCATGTGGTTGCTTGAGGTTAGTTTGTGAAATTTTGCTGCAGCTTCTGATCAAACAGTCAATTGTTTTATCCTTTTCACTACAAAGGCGACTGTTTGCTGTTTGTTTCATGTTGAATTTTCACCTTCTTGCAATTAGTTGGCAAAGTTATTCTTCAAATTGTTATGATGGTGCTGGCAGCTGCTCCCCCTCTTCGTTGATTCTTTTCCTTTAGGTTGGCTTCTCCATTATATAAACACACACATACCTTTTTGTGCTTGAGACATAGAAGGAGCTCCTTAAAATGTTTGGGATATACTTTGTGTACAATTTCAGAGAAAGTTTTCTCCCTCCTCCCCTTGTCTTCCCTTTCTGGTTTCACTTTCTCATTTAGGGAGCCTTCTTTTGTGCTGGGTAGGTTGACAGTTTGTGTGTGTGTGTGTATAAGAATATATGTGTATATGTGCCCGTGTGCCAGTATCTGTTCATATGTGTACCATATATGTATAAATATATATGTGTATGTGTATATGTGTGTGTATGTATGTATTTATGTCAGCCAAACACACATCATTTTCCATTTGATTTGTTTTCTTCAAAAAAGGGATCTTGGTTACTTCCAGGCAGGATCTTAAGATTTTTCCCTCAGAAAGTTGTTAACTTTTCTATGGATATCTTATACTTAAAAACAGACAAAGGTTCTGTGGTTTCGCCCTTTTAAAATGTTTACTCTGGAGAACAGTGTGTCTGTGCATGTCTATATTATAAAACTATTTCTTCTTATAGTACTTACATTACTTCAGCAGAGTTCTTGGGTTTGTCTTTTGCAATCAGAAAACAAATACTGAGGTCACAATATCACATAACAGAAAGAGATTTATAGGGGAAATCATGATCATGCCTGTCCTGGGATAAAGTCTGTTAAGTTCAGTCCTGCTTCATTGTGAGTTAGCCTGCACAAAAGGGCAGCTGTGTTGTGGCAGAAGCCTTTGTGGACTAGAAACTGTCTCTGCAACATAAGCCAGGATGGGGTGACTGGTTTGCTCAGGCTGAGACTTCAGACTGAAGTGGTTCATGTCTTAATTTAGTGATCTTAAATATGTATATGGAAGTGTTATGATCACATGGAGTCTCTTTGCGTAAGTCATACTGAACCACAAAGTTAGCAGTGAGCTAACACTAAAGGTAAAACTTTGGTTAATAGTTCTTTGGGAAGAAACCAGAGTTTTATATTTGTTATTTTGTCTTTTCTAAATTATTGTTTTCTGGTTCAGGTGTGTGGTAATGGTAGTTTTTCACCATAGACTAGTCTTGAAAGGTGTACTTGAACCTCAGTTGTTATTTGTGGACACTTATTTGTTCATAGCATTTCTATACCGTCAATTTTGTACAGATTCTGGGTGGCTTTTGCAACTATAAAATCCGTAAAATTTTATGAAAATAAAATAACCACTCGAAACGAAACAAACCTTGGTGTCAGAGTGACTTCTACATCCCTCTTTATGTGGTTGGATCATTTAGATAGTTGTGCTTGACATGGAAGAAAAAGCAGCAACTATTATTTTTAACCATTCTTTTGCCTCCCAGGCTCATAACTGAACCCTTTGTTTCAATTCCTATATTGATCTTTGGTTCAAACATTACACCTTAAGGTTACTTCTTTTAATAAAGTTTGGAAGCTGGTTGTTGCAGCTGTTAATTACTGATGTTTTAAGTCTACATACCTCCTAGGCTTTCAGAAAGTAACACTAGCCTTTCCTCGAAGTCTTCCATTCTTAGTTACCTCTTTTTTTTTTTTTTTAAATTTGATTTATATGCCGCCCTTCTCCGAAGACTCAGGGCGGCTTACAATGTGCTCAGCAATAGCCTTCATCCTTTTGTATATTTTCTTTCTTTCTATTCCTATTCCCAAGATTGAGGGGATGCTTCCATTTGTTTGCATACTTAAGAAAAAAAATATATTGCTTTTGTGAAATGCTGGTGTATAATAATGTATTATTATTGGTAGTTCTACTTAAACTGAAAGAAAAAACAAGTGATTTGTAGAGTTTATTTTAGGTAATGATCAAGTGCCTCAATTCCAAATGATTATAGATGTGATTCTTCTTTTGCATCTTGACTTCTATTGGTAAATAAACTATGAAGTGCATTGATGACTTTCCAATTGCTTAATAGCTTTACAGATTTCTTTGTCTAATCTTATTTAGCTTGATTTTTATTTGGAAGCATATCTTCCTTAAGAGATTATTCTGATTGAATCAGGTTATAGACGTGCTGCCACTCAGATATTTCCATAAATATCCATGATACCATATTTGCCAAAAATGTGTTATTCTAAGTACTACCTAAACATGTATTTTTGTAATTTTTCCTCTATAGTCAGATTGTGAGATTAACAAAAGTCTTGCTTTACTTTTATTTTCCCCCCCAGAAAATTCAAAAATGTTTTGATTATTAAAAGAGGGAAAAAAGCTCTTATTTGTGAGAGCAGCTGTCTACTCAGTTGAAGATATTAATAAGGATTGCAAAGATAAAACCTACATGGTCAGTTTTGTGGTGGCAGTGGTATGATGATGAATCTATTAGTCAGTCAATTTTATTGTGCAGAGAAATTCTTCAGCATGACCTTTGTAGCTATCTAAACATGTTCTCATTCTTGCCAGCTGGATGTTGTCATAGGTCTATAAAAATCAGTGGTGATGCTTGCTTTCAAAAGTGTCTTGTTTTCCTGTCCTTTACTCTTACTATGGTATCCTTTAACCTCTAATGATGTTTCCCTTTATTTTTATGCTTCAGGTCATCTATTCTGGATTTAGCTCATTAGGACATGGATGAAGAAAATTAAGTCATTATTGGAACTGGAACTTTTTTTAAAAAAGCCCTCATTTACAGTTATGCTGCCAACTTAAGTTTCTTTTGAAGAGTCTTCTTTTCCATCTTTATACAAAGCTTGAACCACAATGACTTCGGGTTTGTGGAGTCAAGAGAAAGCGACCTCTCCATATTGGGAAGAGCGTATATTTTATTTGCTTCTCCAGGAATGTAGCATTATAGATAAGCAGACACAGAAGCTATTAAAAATACCTAAAGGTAGTATTGGTCAGTTTATTCAAGACAGGTCTTCCGGTGGGCACATCAGGAACAACCCTTCATCCAAAAGCAAGAAGCTGCAAATAGGAATCAAGATTCTGGAACAGCCACACGTGGTCCTGTATGTTGATGAGAAAGAGGTTGTCGATATAGATGAAAAGCGAGCCGAGCTGCTATTGGCCATCACCAATTGTGAGGAAAGATACAGTATATTTAAAAGCAGAAGCAGGCTGCGTAAGGGTCTCCACATCGATGTTGGTTCCCCGGTGAAAGTGCAGCTGAGATCAGGAGAAGAGAAATACCCTGGGATAGTTCGCTTTAGAGGACCCTTAATGCAAGAGAGATCTCTGTCGGGTATATTTTTCGGGGTGGAGCTTCTGGTAAGGATTCTCTTTCTCTTTTTTAATGTACTGTTCTGACTTAGGCTTCCTTAGAAAGTAAACAGCACAAACTTAGTCCCGGCAAACCTCTTTAATTCATACGGCTGTAAATTACTTTCATTTACAGTCTGCAAGGCTTGATAAACTGTCTTTCAGAGGAAGGTTATCAACACCCACGTATCTCACGTGGAATGCTGCCAAAGAGCTAATTTCTAGACGCAGGGCAAAGCCAAACTTGGCCCAGAGTCACAACCAGAATTTTCAAATCTTGAATCGGCCAGATGAACTAATTGCTTCCTGCAAAAGCTCACGTCCCGTTCGTTTCTCTTTTATGTCTTATGGGAGGGGCCAATCATCTCCAAGCCTTACTCCCAAGTCGACCCTGTTTCCTTAATTGTTTCTGTCTCCTGGCAGCTCTGCGCATGCGCACACTGGGAACAGGGTCACGCTGTTCTTCTGCCTTACTGATGTCCGACTCCGGAGACTCCGGAGGCAGCAAAGAATTACTAGATGGCCTAGGCCATCGTCCGAGCCTTCCCCAGACTCCAGGACTGGCCCACGTTCCTCCCCAACTTCCTCACT
This sequence comes from Arizona elegans, assembly GCA_022577455.1. NCBI lineage: Eukaryota > Metazoa > Chordata > Lepidosauria > Squamata > Colubridae > Arizona > Arizona elegans. The sequence goes on along the minus strand of JAKOOJ010000014.1, from coordinate 3,234,858 downwards.
GTCTGAATGGCTGTGGGCCACAGCATGTACATTGGTGAAACATACTTTCTGGTATGGTTGAGGGTGCCATTCTGAAAACCTGCAAAGCATTAGGTTTAATTCATTCATTACATTTGTACCCCTCTCTTCCTTTTAGGATTGATGGATTGTGTGGGATGTTTCTCCGTACCATTTTATCCTTTTGCAATGTAGCTGAAGTAGGCTGTGCTGAGAGAATGTCTACGTGCCAGACATGAGTTGCTTTTATTATGAATAGCTTTGCATAAATTTCAATTTCTCATTTGCTGGATTCCTGCAGTTTGTTAAGCTAAAAATAAACTCTTTTATGGTGGTTCAGCACATTGCGTGAAACAGGCCTCCCTAATCTAAGGTCTTCCCGTGAGTTGTAATTTCTATCAAGGTTATGAAACGTGGGGCCTTCCTCAGCTCAATATTTGGCTGAACTTCACAATTCATTTTTCTTTTCCTTTTGTAAATGCAGGAAGAAGGTCGTGGTCAGGGCTTTACTGATGGACAGTACCAAGGCAAACAGCTGTTCAGATGTGATGAGGACTGTGGAGTGTTTGTTGCACTAGACAAACTAGAACTGATGGAAGATGATGACAATGAACTGGAGAATGACTATGCAGCTCCAGTTGACTCAATGCAGGTAGACCTTCCTCCTTTGGAGCTCAACTCCAGGGTTTCTGTGAAGATAGGGAAGAATATAGAGTATGGGACAGTTATATTCTGTGATGTCATACCAGGAAACGAGAGTTTAGGATACGTTGTTGGAGTGGACATGGTAAGAAATTAAGATTTTTATGATTTTTTGCATGTGTGTTTAAAATAGTACATGCAATATTGCTGGTTGGTGGAATCCTTGAAAGCTACTTATGGCAGTTGTTGCCATGTGTAAATCACACTAGTATATTTTTTAGTATCAGATAAAATGTATGTTAATTTGCTTTGGGCGGGGGGGGGGAATAATCATGCTTCTTGGATTACATTATAGCACCAGAGAATCTCCTCTAGGGCATTTGAATCTTACAGTACAGTATTACTTTGTTGGGCAACAAACCATGAACAAGATTACACATGATTTTAACAGGCTTTACTTATTGTTCAAAATGACTTGACCCCCCAAAAAAGTATTGTCCTTGATTCTAATGATAAGCATGTTTTATTGAACTCAGTTCTTTTCTGAGAAAAATGGCAATGTATGTAGGTTTTAGCCTCTTGAAGGAATATAAAAAGACTCTTCGGGATGAATTTGAATTCCACTTCTTAATTTGTAATGCTCAAGAGCACTTCAATAATACTTGCTGTTCTCACTTTTGTCCTGAAGTTTGTTTCTATAATTGGGAAACATACAATAGCTTTGAAGTAAAATCAAATGTTCTACTTGACAAAATATCCATGGGTATTTGATGTAGCAAAATGCTGTTTGCACATTGAATATAATGGGTTGTGCTTGGATAGCCTCACTTGGTTCCACTTAGAATTATGAAAGATCAAAACAGTTAACTTTCTCCTCAACCTTTCTATTTCCTTGGTAACCAATGAGAATGGCTATATTTGTGTAACTTCTCTAATTCTTACAAACTGGGTTGTACCTCAGTAATTGGCAGTTTTTTCTTAATAGTGACATATGATTATTAGTAGACAAATCCTTTGTGTTTATGTTTGTGAGAAGTGGGTTGCCAGTATTACAAGAATCTGCCTTTTTTGTGATGGTTTGTGCTTTCAACCTTAGCTTTGCATAGCCTTTGCAAATTTTAGTAACATCCTGGTTTTCTTGAATGTAATTCAGCTGTTCTCTTAAGCTATAAAGATAAACATGTTATAAAATGCTTTTTAGGATAATCCAATTGGAAATTGGGATGGAAGATACAATGGACAACAGCTCTGTAGTTTTGCAAGTGTTGAAAGCACACTTCTTTTGCATATCAATGATGTTATCCCAGGTAATATTTTATTTTGATTTTGAGAAGAATTTCCAGATTTAACAGGTTGATTAACGTCTGGTTCTGGTTTTAGATTTGATTAAAATTTGGCCTTTTGCAGTTCATTCTCAAAAGAAGATTTCAGTATTACTTGGTGTTGGTTTTTTTTTGGTAATGTGCATTTCCTTTTAATTCTGGAAATGTTTCAGAATCTTTAAAATGTCATGTGTTTTTTCTTCATAAACTCATTAAGAGATGCTACAACAATGCATTACAGGTAGTCCGTGACTTACGACCACAACTGAGCCCAAAATTTCTGTTCCTAAGTGAGACAGGTGTTAAGTGAGTCTTGCCCCTTTTTACAACCTTTCTTGCCACAGTTATTAAGTGATCACTGCAGTTGCTAAATTAGTATCACAGTTGTTAAGTGAATCCATTGACTTTGCTTGTCAGAAGGTCACAAAAGGTGGATCACATGACCCCAGGACACTGCAGCTGTCATAAACATGAGTCATTTGCCAAGCATCTGGATTTTGATCACGTGACCATAGGGATGCTGCAACGGTTAGTGAAAAACCGTCATTTTTCCCCAGTAACTTTGAACAGTCACTAAAGGAACTGTTGTAAGGCAAATATATTTGTCTTAATGGGATGCTGGCCTTCTCAACTATTTCCAGATGATAAAGCTTGAGGACTGAAAGCCCCATTATCTGGCAGTGAATTTTCTACTTGAGAAATTGTCTTTGTTTAGTAGGATAGTGTGTGGGCTAGGCAACTGGAACAGTGTTGAATGGAAACGATGCGGTTGCAGTTCACATTCGTGAATAATTATGCATAGTGATTTAAAGGCTAGTTAAGAACACTTTAAAAACTGTAAGAAATACTGCATAAGGACTCTCCAGATGATTCTGTTTTTTTGTACAGCGTTTGTATATTGGATTATGGGATTGTTACACTTCCTTTAAAAGGAATATGTTCAAATGATGCCCACATATGCTCTGATGAAAGAATTGGTGTTTGTGAGAAGGGCTTGGAACCACAGGCAATCTGTTCTTTTCTCCATATTATTAGAGTGCCAGTTTTTCTACTCACAAAGCTTTAATAATACTGTAACCCCTATGCTGCACGCATGAGTCAACCGGACTCATTGCACTGGAGGAATATAGTGACTTGAACAGGATCTACTGAGATTAGCTGACTTGCTTAGCAAGAATCTTACGTTACTAGACGGCCCTTCCATGGTTTTTCAAACTCGGCGATGAAACTATTTACTTGGCTACATTGCCAAGGAAACTGAAATATGTGAGCAGTCCTTGCAACCAGCAGATCATATATTTCTAGGGAAAGGACAGCTGGATTAGGAGGCTTACGTTTTGGCTTGGTCAGGACAAAGACAGAAGCTTAGGTGTAAACTGAACCTAAGGTTTCATTGGTTGAATTTGAGAGATATGAGATGCAGATAGGTGTAAAAAACATTAGAATTGCTCAGATGGATTAGTGTAAAGATTTATTTAGTCTGACAAACTGTTCCAACAATGGCCATCTGAGAAGGTCCTTATTTAATATTTAATCATTCACCGAGTTTTTTAAAACAAACTTCTACATCAGTCCTAGAGAATTGTAGTTTATATTATAGTTCCATTATGACAGGTATTAAAATTGAGGTATCATGTTACAGTTTGGCTTATTTCTACATGTAAAATCTTATATGTCAGGACTTTCAGCCCTCCTGAGGAATGTCTAATGTGTTTCCTATTTTGATTAATGTTTTGAAACTAATACATTATATTGTTGTATAGTGGTGCTCTTATACTTTGTGAAATATCTAAACTCTGCTCTGTTTTAGAGGCTGTGTCTCAGGACAGGAGACCTCCCAAACTCGCTTATACTTCCAGAGGTGGTGGTGACAAAACCTTCGGTCATAGCAAGCCAAAATCTACAGGTACTTTGACTCGACATTTCAGCGAAACTTACAGTGTTGTTTCTTAAATGAGGATTGCCATGTGCAATCTCCTTATGTTGCTATTTAAAGGCAAGTTTGACTACTAAAACAGCCTCTCCATCAACATCAGTGAAGATATTTAATGTGTACTTTATTGTGTTCCTTATAAAGGTTTGAACATATCAGCAATTTTAATTGATATCTGTATATATGGAAAAATAAATGTGTTATTATACCAATTATGATTGGAGTCCTCGGAGTGATACTTAAAGGACTTCCTAGGATGGTTGGATGAAAGATAAGTGAAACAGATATAGATAGACAAATAGGTAAGAGAGAGAGGTAAGATAGATAGATAGATAGATAGATAGATAGATAGATAGATAGATAGATAGATAGATAGATAGATAGGAATGGAAATGGATATATTCATTTTCCCTTGAACCCTCTAGGTTCACTGCTTGAATTTCCTGTGCTTGATCCTTCTGGTGGAATACAAGGAGCCAAATTGCTCCTCACTTACGAATGTCATCTGTAAAACAGCAAGAAGAGGGGTTTACGTTGAAGGGTTAGATGTATTGCAAAAGGCTGTCCAAATTCCAGCAGGAATCATGAGAACCTTCGCATAGGGGCATATTTCTAGGGTTATCCCAAGTTATGTGAAGCAATCTGTGAAGAAATTTTGGTTGTACCATTCTTAACCCGTGGATCTTTCCAGTCTACTGAACAAGACTGGATATTGGCAGTTTCTGCCTTGCATATTAGTATTACAATGACTACAGTTAAACACTTCATATCTCACATGTTCAAAATGTTGGTTATGAGTTTTGGGGATTTGGTGGCATGTAATTTTAAATAACCTACTGATGTTCATTTCTTTTAAAATATTAAGTCTGAAATCAGTGATCCGTACGTGGTATTAATCTTACAGACATTATTGAGAAAGCAGTTTCGTTAAGCTTAAACAGAATTGTTACCTGATGTAGCTTTGCTTTCTAAAGGGTACTATGTGTATAGCTTGAAATGTAAGCTGAGAACAGAACTGTTCTGTTAAAGGGTTGGGACCGCATGAAATCATGCAGCATTGTAGTGATTGGACCAGACAACCTGCAGTTGTGTTCCTTCCATAAAAGTCATACAGCTCTGAAGCAGTTTTACAGACTTTGCTAACAACATCAAAGCTTACTTGTGTATATTCATCCCTTCTGACATGGCCTGTTTTTCAGGTGCACTCTCTGATCCTGGAAACAGAAACAGAACAGAATTTTTCTACGCTTTAAATGGCTCCTCAGTAGATTCTCAAGCACAGCCAAAATCAAAAAATACATGGTATATTGATGAAGGTAACAAACTGGATTTTGATCACAGATGTAGTAACAAAATATGACACTAATGATGCAGAGAATTCTGACAACTGTATTGACCTATATTTTTGGATGTGCTTTGATGCATCCTTCTTTTTTCTTCACACCACAACTTTCCTTGTATTGCTGCTTTGAGTCAAGATTGGCATGGTCCATCATCCACTATTTACTTCCACAACCTCAGAGGAATTATTTTACGCTCTCATTGGATTCAGCAACTTATCACCAACAGTTTTTAAAAGTTGCCCTTGACTTTTTTTTTTAAGCAATTCCTTGTAGAAGCAGTCACATGGCTTTAAGAGGGTGGGGAAAATCTAAATCTCTTTTGGTTAACTCCCAGTTCCTTCGTTCATGGCTGTAGTTTGTCAGATAACTGAAGACTTCCTTCGGCCCAGGTTTTATGATAATTTCTCAGTCGTGGTAGAAAATGCCCAACATTGCATGACAGCTTGATCTTATTCTCTTTATTAAACCAGTTGGGTTGCAGGCAGAGCGTGCAAGAGGCTTATAAATAGTAATGTGCTATTATACCAGTTTGTGACCTCATGCACTGAGCTTTGACTCATGATTTATTTATGTGTCTTCAGGAGACAAGTTGGTGAATGTGTCCTTTAGGACCTCTCCGCCACTGATTGTATGAATTCACAAGAGGTGTATATTTCATGTTTGTTTCCCGGTAAATCTTGGTTTCCCGATGACTAAGATCTTGAGCACTGTTTCCCAGCAACTATGCGATGCGTAGACTTCAACTCCCAGAATTCCCTAGCCTGCACAATCTAGAATAGCAGTTTTAAGCAAATAGCTTAAAGTTGACCAATAAACCTCGTTTTTTTAAATAGCTGACACAAAATACACAATAACTCTTGAATATTAAATAGTCTTTAAATGTGTTGAATAAGATGGAATTGTGGCTTCAAAGGTTTTCATGCTCAAGGGTTTTTTTTTTTTGTTGTCACATCAGCTTTTCTGCTGTGCCCACCTGCCATAGAGCGTAGGAGTCTGAGAAAACTTGAGGGACAATACCCAATTTATTTGGAGAATGTATTAAGCTCACATGATATTCTGTATGAACTTGGAATGAGTCCAGGATCCCAGTTTCTTCCACCCAAGTTTGGAATTGCTGTCACCTGCTGTAATCTATCACTAAGAAACTTTGTAATAATTATTTATGAAATTTTATTCAGTTTGCTGATTGGTATAGCAGAAGCTCAGATTCTTGGTTATAGTCCTTGATTATAATATTAGTAAAATCTACCTGTTAGCTCATTGTGCTTAGCAACTGCCAATGAGCTGTTTTAAAGCAATTTATTCTTACATGATAGAATCTAGTCAGAGAGAGAGAGAGAGAGAGATTCCAGCACGTTTTACTCATTTTATGGGAAAAGTGCATTACATCAGTTCAGGTACCTTAATAAAAGTTGTCATTTGTAATCTGTGCCAATTTCTTTGCTTGCCTCCAATTCAACAGTGGCTGAAGATTCTGCAAAATCACTCAACGACTCCTCTTCTGGCTTTGGAAATTCTTCCCCACCGCTGCAGCCTGCCCCGTCAAATAGCTTATCTTCCGAAAACAGATTCCATTCCCTGCCTTTCAGCCTAACCAAGATGTCAAGCACCACCAACAGTTCTATATCACACAGCCCGCTCTCCTTATCTGTTCAGTCGGTTATTGGAGAAGGGACTTCCGGGCCAACCCAGGAGAGCCCACCAGCCACTGTAGCCCCCATCAACATGCATGGCCTCGAAGCTGGCTCTTTAGCAGAAGTGAAAGAAAACCCACCCTTCTACGGAGTAATCCGTTGGATCGGGCAGCCGCCAGGGGTCAACGAAGTGTTAGCTGGGCTTGAACTGGTAATTACTGTCAGATTTGAGAACCTGTGGGGGCAATTCCTGTCCATCTCTAACCCTGCAGGATCTTTTCATTATTGCCTTTCTCTTTAATTTCCTGGCTACAGCTTGACTCTGATATCAGGCCAGGTGAAAACCAGGCTGAAGCCAGCTCAGAATTCTGATATACGGATAGTCTTCGAGTTACGGCCGTAATTGAGTCTACAGTTACGGTTGTAAGTTATGATGGTCATAACGTAGGTCTCCAAGTGATCAGACCCAATTTTAATGAACTTTTTTTTGCAGCCGTTGTTAAGTGAACCCATCGTTCGCTACAGGGCAATTTTTGGGGGAAATAAATGCTGGTTTCCAGGAAAAATGTCTGAAATTGTGGTCATGTGACCACAGGCAAACAGCCATAAATGGAGGCCAGTTGCCAAGGGCCCAAAATGCCACATGATTGTGTGTGTGTGTGTGTGTGTGTGTGTGTATCTGGACTTTGGAACCTCAAAACCGAGTCATAAGTCCCGTTTGGATCCGTTGTAATTCTGAGCAGTCACTGAATGACTGGGTGTAAGTCAAGGTCTAGCAGTTCTAAGACCCATTGTGCTAAGTGGGGAGGGACGGATGTAAATAGGGACACTACATTTAAGCTTTGTAGTTTTGTCAGAAATTGTGTGGATGATGTGAGTGTGCTGTTCGAGGGTTGAGTTGGGAAGTGTAAGGTTATACGGAGGAGAGTGTCTCATATCGCTACAATTTCTATTGGTGTGGTTTCTATTGATCGAGAAGTGCAAATTCCTCATTTGTTTTTTTCAGGAAGATGAATGTGCAGGTTGCACCGATGGGACTTTTAAAGGGACTCGTTACTTTACCTGCGCACCAAAGAAAGCTCTTTTTGTCAAACTGAAGAGCTGTCGACCTGATTCCAGATTTGCTTCATTGCAGCCGGTGTCTAATCAGATTGAACGTTGCAATTCCTTAGGTGTGGTCTATCTTTCTCTCTCTCTCTCTGTACAGCTTTGCTTTAATTCTGAATTGGGGGGAAAAACCATTTCTAATGATCAAGGAAGTTGTCTGTGTGTGTGTGTGTGTGTGTGCTTCTGGCTGTAAGCTTGTATATATGTGCACGTTTGTGAGAAGTGTACATGTTTCTGTCAAAACAATGCTTGGTCACAAGAAAGGAGAAGTGGGTGGATCTGTGACTTCACTAGACTTCGTATTGGGCTTTTGATATTTCCATTGTGCTTGTTTCTAATGTGGAATTATGAAAGAGTACAGATGTAGCTTTGATTTCCTGATTTGTTTTTCAGCTTTTGGAGGCTATCTCAGCGAAGTGGTTGAAGAAAACACTCCTCCAAAAATGGAAAAAGAAGGATTGGAAACAATGATTGGAAAGAAAAAGGGGATCCAGGGTCATTATAACTCCTGCTACTTAGATTCCACCTTATTCTGGTAAATAAAGAAATAACTGCATTTCAAGCCTGAGATGAAGAAAACTCAATGATATGCATTTTTAAAAATTCAACGAAGTTACATGAACCTAATAGAATGTGCATTATATTTTTGTAACATGCCCAAAATGCGATCAGTTGACTGTGGGGATACTGTGATGGTCATATATGTGAGGACTACAAGAAGTTCTTGTGCCTTCATAACTGAATGGTCATTAAACAGGGTAGTCATTAAGTGAGGAATACTGTGTATATTAGGGATTTCTTTTAACCATGTAAGTTGCCCACAGTTTAGTTTACAGTCTGGGAAAGGCACTATGTTTAAGACACAATCAAAATTAATAACTACTAATTGTCCTGGATTTTTTTCTGTTCAAGTGTTCCTTTCTCTTTCTTTCTCTGCTGATTGAGCCTTTGGTATTTGGCATGGCTCACATTTTCTTTTCTAAGGCAAAATTGTCTCAAATTCGACTTAAACATGGTGATCTTAGCTGTTGGTAAGGTTCAGATTACACTCTTCCAAAACATAAATGCTGTTCCTGGAAACAGATATTTGTCAGAATCTCACAGACTCCGTTAAAAGCATCTCTTTCTGCAATAGATTTTGGGACAGTTCTCAACCTGAAGGTGGTTTCTTTCCCCCCTGTCCCCTTTCCCGTTTGAAATGTATTTTTTTCCCTGCTCTTTCAGCCTGTTTGCATTCAGTTCTGTTTTGGATACAGTCTTGCTTCGGCCCAAAGAGAAGAATGATGTAGAATATTACAGCGAAACTCAAGAACTGCTACGGACAGAGATAGTAAATCCTCTTCGAATGTAAGTACAAATGAGCGACCTGTGATAACATGCCAGCTTCGGTGGGAAATATTGAAAGCTTCTTCTGCAAAGAGGAAGATGTTTGAAATGGTTTCTGGAAGGTGGAACAAGAAGCTTGAAAACCCCTGCTTTGGTTGACTACTTCTGGCCCCTCTACAGTTTTTAACTGTTTTTTTTTTTTTACTTCTTTTTGCTTGTTTCTCCTTTTGGTTTGCGGGCGGCAGATCAAGTGGTTGTAGATAATATTCCAGACCATGTTGCCTCTTCAGATTCTGCCTCTTGGGGGCTCGGTGTGCCTTTTCAGACTTTTCATCTTTTATCTTCTAGATATGGATATGTGTGTGCCACAAAAATAATGAAGCTGAGAAAGGTCCTGGAAAAAGTTGAAGCAGCGTCAGGATTCACATCTGAAGAAAAAGGTAAGTTCATTCTGTAATATTGTTAATGAGGAAGAACTGAAAGGATGTCTCATATTATTAAACATAAGTCTAGATAAGATTTTACCACCACCCTAATCCCTTTATCTTCATTTGGTTGCCCATCCTTGTTTTAAAGTCTGTGCTTAAAATAACAGATTAATGAGGTTCTACATCTGCAGATTCTTAAAATGATTAAAGACAAGTGTCAGATCATCCCAGTTACGTGGTTAAGAGTTCACATTTTTAATTGCTATTAAAACCAAGTTTTGAGATTTGGTTCCTGGCAGTGTTTTGTAACTTTGTATTTTTGCTATTATTTTTTTGGTTGCCTGTGCTTTGATATTCTGATGAAACTGTCTTTTTTTTTCCAGATCCAGAAGAATTTTTGAATATTTTGTTTCATCATATTTTAAGAGTAGAACCACTCTTAAAAATAAGGTAAATATGGTCCTTGGCTCACACAAGAGAAATGTTGAAGTCACAAAAGTTATTTTATTATCTATAATTTATAATCTTGAGGATAATTTCTGACAAAAAGTTATGGCTGAGATCCTTTCTTATTATTTACATATATTCTAACTTTATCTCAATCTACTTATATAATCCAATTCCCTTTATGTCAACTTCTCTTTACTTTGATCTTCAGCACATTCAAGCAATATTATCACAAAAATAAACAATACAGTATTATTTCAGTTCCTTTATTATGTAAATAATAAGAAAGAATCACCTGAAATGAGCTGTTAACAACGGAAAAATGATATGTATATATGTGTTGTTTGTTTTGTGTTTGTTTTAATGTGTTTAAAATAAAAAACTTTAAAAAAAGTTATAGCTGGGAACACCGTACAAGCATCTTCATTACTTTTAATTGTGTTTAGTTTTGTAAACTGTGAACATTTAGCTATGCCTTTATCTTGAGAACTTGGGGATATTTCAAAAGCTTTTATTGCTGTTTCATCTTGCTTACTTCACTGATAAATGTCAGTTATGTCTCAATCTTGTATCTGCTATAATAGCATCAGGTGTGGAGAACTTGTGGTCAGCTCAGTATTGCTAAATTACAACTTGCAGCACTTATCTATAGACTCAGTCTCTCTCTCTAAATGTAAATTCAATAGTTCACAGACTGGTACATATCAGCTATTAAAATAACCTCTTCATCCGTTTAGGGAATAATTTATTCCAGAATCAAATCTGGGTCGGTCACTGAAACCAGAGGCTTAGTTTTCCGAGCTTTTAGATGGGTGTTGGAGTCTATCTCCAGGGAACGTTTCTCTAGCAGAGTGTGTTATTTGTTATAAATACATGAATAAATAATTTATTCTTATATTTATAACTAAAGGTTTGGAAAGGAAAATCCAAGTGATCTGTCTTCTTTCCAGATGCAGTAATCTATTGCTACAGGATTCTGCTGTAACCCTGAAGACAAATCTGGTTGTAGTAGTAGATTGTACTTTTTTAAATCAATGTGAAGCATCCCCATTGTCAAATACACTTGTGTCTCTCTTCTTAGATCGGCAGGACAAAAAGTCCAAGACTGCTATTTCTATCAGATTTTTATGGACAAGAACGAGAAAGTTGGAGTGCCTACCATACAGCAGTTACTGGAATGGTCCTTCATCAACAGTAATTTGAAATTTGCAGAGGTTTGGAGAAAGTTTCCTCTTTTTATAGTTTTACCAATCAGTGCGCATTTTGCTGGCTGGGGTTGTTCAGCTTTTGAGAAGCTGAAGCATTTATTTATTTATTTATTAGTCCAATTTATATGCCTGCCTTCTCCGTAGACTCAGGGCGGCTTACAATGCATTATAGCAATAGCCTGCATACTTTATTGTATATACCTGTTTATTAGGGCTTTCGGCTTCCCCTAAGCAGTGTTGTTCTATACAAAATTGGCTTATTGCCCCCACAATCCGGGTCCTCAAATTTACCTACCTCGAAAGGATAGAAGGCTGAGTCAACCTTGAGCCTGGTGAGATTCGAACTTGCACTAATTGCAGGCAGCTGGCAGCTAAGTGCTAGCACTTAACAGCACTTTAGTCCACTGCACCACCGAGGCTCATGCAAGTGTCTCCAGAGTAGGTTCAATAAAATCTTAATTGATTAGGATGGGGTCAGCAACCCGTGACTCTGGAGCCGCATGTGGCTCTTTCACCCCTCAGCTGTGACTCCCTGTCACTCAAAATATGCGTCACAACCACCAATATGCAACACCCGCCAGCATGCGATTTATTGAGCTTTTCAACGCCTGGTAGGCCAACCATGGATAAATCCAAGAAAAGAAAAGTTTCAGAAGAAACCAGAACATTTAATTCAACTACATATGCTAGTTTTGTGGCCGCTCAAGAAATAGTCAGACATGGAAAGGGTTTTGTGGCTCCCGGTGTTTTCTTTTCTGTGGGAAACGGGTCCAAATGGCTCTTTGAGTGTTTAAGGCTGCAGACCCCTGGATTAGGAGGTGACTCTTCATTATGACAAATGAGGGATTTGCTTCTTCAGTAGATATCAGAAGAACTTCCTTGATGCTTTGCTTGAGCTATTTGTGCAAATGATTTATTAATTAAAGCATAGACAGGGAACTCAACGTATCCAGATGTTCCTCAGCTTAAATTCACTGCTGCATTGTGTGAATGACCAGTGGAAAAGAGATTCTGGGAGTTCTAGTTCAGCATCACTTGGAGGCCCATTAGTTTCCTTGTTTTTTAGATCAGGGTGTCAAACCTTGGCAACTTTAAGACCAGCGGACATCAACACCCAGTGGCTGCAGAATTCTGGGAGTTGAAGTCCACAAGTCTTAAAAGTGGCCTAGTTGGATACCCTTGCTTTAGATTAAGCCAAAGATAGGACTAATCTGTATGACTGATTATATGTATATCAAACCTTAATGTCTGTTTGGTTCCTTGCTTTTGAGAAAGCTATTTTTTAACTTTACATTAGGGGCATCAGGATTTAATAAACTGAAACAGAGAGAATGAAGTCTCTTGGCTAAAACATATATCCTTTTTCTGTTGGGTTTTACTAGGCCCCATCATGTCTGATAATTCAGATGCCTCGATTTGGCAAGGACTTCAAAATGTTCAACAAAATTTTCCCTTCTCTGGAATTGAATATCACAGACCTGCTTGAAGACAGTAAGTTTAAATATGCCTCATGATAGTGCAATAAGACTCCATTTTCAGTTGAAATGAATTCCATGACATTTGATGAACCTGGATACTTCATCAATAAAATGAATCACCTTCAGAATAATGCAGAATGGAGTTGCTGTGGACCCTAAAAATCTTGTTTCAATGCAGATATACAAATATAATCAGGGTCTGAAATCTTCATTGCAGACTTTAGCAGAACTGTACCAATGGTTGACTTCCAGACTGCTCCAATTTTGTTCATAATACCTTTTCCTCAGCTTCCTAAACAAAACGAGTTCTAACTGCCATTAGGAAATAAAGAATACAGGTATCCTAACTCTTTAGGAAACAATCTTTTACTAGCTTATCTACTGGCTAATTTATTCTGTTAGGATTATGATGGAATGTGTTGTTGCATGCCCACCGTATCAACACAGAATGAACAAGACTTAATTTTTCCAACAATTCCTGGAGAAATTGTGAGGTTTCCCACCCCCATCCCCCATTCAGCTCTTGTTTTCACCCGTCCTTTCCTATCTGCCACACCTGTTCAATTCTCAATAGAAAATCTAGAAGAACTCTAAACTTGCAAATATGACAGGACACATTCTTTAAATTTGTAATATCTGTGCACGAATGGAGTGAGCTAATTTTCTTTTACTCAAAAGTTTTTGAGTAACATTTTCTATTTAAAAAAAAAAAACCTGTAGATGTGGGTTCTGTTTATTCAGAATAGTAGCATCCAATACAATGGGTATTTTTCCTCCTGTAAAATGCAGCCCCAAGGCAGTGTCGTATCTGTGGAGGACTTGCAATGTACGAATGTCGGGAATGCTACGAAGATTCTGACATTTCCTCTGGTAAAATCAAGCAGTTTTGCAAAACCTGCAATACACAGGTAATTTTTTTCCCCTTTTCTTTCCCAAATGTCCTAGGACCGTGATGGTGAACCTATGGCACACGTGCCACAGGTGGCATACGGAACCATATCGGTGGGCACGCGAGCTCAGCTCCGGCGGGCATGTGTGCACCAGCCAACTGATTTTCAGGCCTTCTGGGCCCACTGGAAGTCAGGAAACAGGCTGTTTCCGGCCTCTGGAGGGCCTCCAGAGGGGTGGGGAAAAGCCGTTTTTCACTATCCTCAGGCTCCAGAGCTTTTCTAGAAAATGGCCCGTTTGCCGACTTACAGTGGGACCGGGGGTGGGGGTGGGGAAGGCTGTTTTCGCCCTCCCCAGGCTCCTAGAAAGGCTCTGGAGCCTGGGGAGACTGAAAAACAGACCTACCGGGCCCACCGGGCCATTGCGTGCCAAAAGCAGGGGGAGTACGGGGGTCGCATGCATGGGCGGGCGGGGCGCATAGAATTATGGGCGTGGGCACATGCGCACGCGAGCCCCCCCCCCTCCCCCTGCTTTTGGCACGTGAGGCATCACGGCCCTAGGAATTCGTTTTTCTTATTGCTGTCTTGTGTGAGAATTGGGTTCTTTCAGAAATGGGCAAGAATGTAATTCCCTTTGCTAAACGTTTTTTCCCTCCATCCCATGATAGGTTCATCTTCACCCCAAAAGACAGAGTCATAAATTCAATCCAGTGTCACTTCCGAAAGATTTACCGGACTGGGATTGGAGGCACAGCTGCATACCTTGTCAGAAGATGGACCTCTTTGCCGTTCTTTGTATAGAGACAAGCCACTATGTGGCTTTTGTTAAATATGGCAAGGAAGACTCCTCTTGGCTCTTTTTTGATAGCATGGCTGATAGGGATGGTATGTATTCTCTTTTGTGATGTTCCAACTGCTAGCCTGGCCCTTAAATTAATGAACTACTTAGCGCTTAATATCTGTCGTGAGCCAGCTCACAGTTGAAGCAACATTCCCCAACCTTTCAACCACGGCATCCACATTTGAAACCCTGTCGATGTTCCCCAGATTGTAGGGCACCTTGTTGAGAAAAGCAAGGTTAATGCTGTAGACCACGGCCAGGGATTTCCAAAAACTACATCTAAAATGAAATTGGATGGTGGCAGGATATGGAAAGAAAGGACCTTGGAGGCCTTTTAGTCCAACCCCTTGCTCAAGTATGAAACCCTACTCCATTTCAGACAAATGGTTATCCAGTCTCTTAAAAACCTCCAGTGTTGGAGCACCCACAGCTTCCGACAGCTGATTAATTGTTCTCACTGTCAGGAAATTTCTCCTTAATTCTGGATTGATTCTCTCCTTGATTGGCTCCAATATATTTCTTCTTCTTCTGCCTTCAAGTGCTTTGGAGAATAGGTTGTCCCCCTTTTCTTTGTGGCAGCCCCTCAACTATTGGAACACTGCTATCGTGTCACCCCCTATCCTTCTTTTCCTTAAAGTAGACAAACCTGGTTCCTGCAAGTGTTCTTCATGTTTTAGCCTCCAGTCTCTTAATTATCTGTGTTGCTCTTCTTTGCACTCTTTCTTTTTGTGAAACTCGTGGTTTATTCCATAATGGATAATTTTGGACACAGGTTGGAGTTTAAATTGGCATGAAGTAGAATGCTTCTTACCTGGGATTACATGTAGATGTCATCATCTCCCAAAGGTGCTTTTTTCAAGAGGCAACTGGACTTTCTGGTTTTTCTTTGAAGACGTTTCGCTTCTCATCCAAGAAGCTTCTTCAGTTCTGACTGGATGATGGGGAACGTCAAGAGTCAGACCCGAAGAAGCTTCTTGGATGAGAAGTGAAACGTCTTCAAAGAAAAACCAGAAAGTCCAGTTGCCTCTTGAAAAAAGCACCTTTGGGGACAGCCATGACCTGGATGCTTGAGAATATCCATAGACATGTGGTCATCTCAGAACAACATAGCTTGGGCTGTCTTATTGTCCTGCTGGGGTAATCCCGTGTCCTGCCTTCTTTTCTCTCCCAAGGAGGTCAAAATGGTTTTAACATCCCTCAAGTGACTCCGTGCCCAGAAGTTGGCGAGTATCTGAAAATGTCTCTCGATGAATTGCACTCTCTGGACTCGAGGAGAATTCAAGGCTGTGCGCGGAGGCTCCTTTGCGATGCTTACATGTGCATGTATCAGAGCCCTACAATGAGTTTGTACAAGTAAGACGTGGAGGACTCTCGTGAGGAATTAGCCTCTTCCCAGGGACTGGAACTGTGGCCCAAGGAAGCTCAACGGAGCTGTCGGCTTCTCAGCTTGCGCATCTGTTGCTGGCAATGGATGCTTCAAAGGGTATGGAAATCAAAGAACTAGAAAGAAGCAGCAGCTATTTTAACGGAAAGGGGGAATGGTGCGGTGTTGTGTTGCTAAAACACTCAAGTGTTTCCGCTCTTGGACGTGTGTGTGTGTGTGTGTGTGTGTTTGTTTGTTTTTTTAAATAAAAAAAGTCTAAATGAAGCGATTGTAATGTTTAGGTTGTGTTTTAGAGAAACTGTTTACATAGTCCGAAGATTAACATCCCCTCTGGAGCCTTCTGCTGATTCTTCTGATCCTGCACAGCCTAAAGGAAGAGGACTATATTTTGGGGGTTGTATGTTTCCCAGAGTTGTATCCATCGTGTCTGTAAGACCAGCCTTATGACTTCGGCATCAAGGGACTTTTGCTTCTTATGTTGACCTGGAATAAGTTAAATCACAAAACCCAAAACATCACCGCGTTGAGTGTATCCATGCAGATATAGGTGATCAGTCCATCAATGCAGTCGCCCTGGATCAAGAATTCTCATTGTTTTCTTTGTAGCAAATGGGTACCTTCCAGGAAAAGGAAGAACAATGATCTCGCAACCTTGCAGCGGTACTCGGAATGGCCTCCCTTGGCAAGATTTGCCTCCCTTGCACAACTTCCTGAGTCCTGTTCCATGCGCTTGATGTAAGGTCATTTCTGGGAATGTGTGGATGAACCAGTATGTTGTACTTTCCACAGACACGCCCATCTTCAAAGCTAATCCTGAAAGGCATTAATTCCATTGCTATCTTCAAGCTTGATTTCCATAATGGAAGAATCCTGAAAACCTTTTTTTTTTTTTTTTCTAAATGAGTTTTGGAAACTTTTTCAGCATGTGTTCTGCATGCCTTAGGGAAGAATCTTGGTCAATTTTTCAGAAAGTACCCAATTATTCAGAAGGTCTGAGGCTATTCTCCTTTCCTCCAGTGACAGTGGGGGAAAAGACCCTCTTGACAGCTTGCAATTCAGCGTGGTAAACAGGAGATGAGATCAATTCATATCGGTTCAAGAGCCATCGAAGAGATCATTCAAAAACACTCCATTAAATTATCTTTCTGTGTTCCGTTAGGTAATAGCTTATGGGTTCGCATGCTTCTGCATCGAGAGGGCAAATTTGGATTACACAATAAATCCAGTCTTCTAATACATTTCTTCCACAGTTCTGACCGAGGGAATATGACTCAAGTTTAATCCCATCAAGATGTTCTTTGCTGTTTCGCTATCAGCATAGGCTGCCTTTTATGGTTATAGTTGATGAGCCCAGTGGGACTTTTAGGTACTGTATGTTGATTGGGTGGATTTGACAGTGTCTTCAGGTCTACGACAACCCGCCACAGCCAACTTGCTGTGGGACAAGAGTTATACTAATATTGAAGAAATAGTGGAATAGAATCATTAAAGAATGCCAAAGGAGGGACAAAATGAAATGTGAATGACAACAATTAAAATATTTTTTAAAATTATTTTAATTAATTGAATTGTTGAATTGTCCCATGGCGAGTTGGCCATAGTGAGTTGACCATGGAGAGTTGGCCATGGAGAGTTGATCATGGAAAGTTGGCTATGGTGAATTGGTCATGGCGAATTGACCATGGAGAATTGGCCATAGTGAGTTGGTCATGTCAAGTTGACAGTGGAGAGTTTGCTGCATCGAGTTGTCCCATTCCAGTGTCTGTCTACAAAGCAGGATTGCGAGGGCAATAGTCAGCATATCGTACATTTGGGATAAATGTACCCCATGGACACCATATGTAATAGCAGCATGTTTAAGACCTCAGTTGCTAGTTGTTATTGTGCACTTATTTTTTTGTCTCAGGGAATGCCATGGAAATGAAATCTGTAATGGAAGGCAAACATTGCATTTTTTTCCCCCCCGGTTTTGCGCTTTAAAACCGTACTCACACATTTATCATCTCAAAGGATTATATTGAGCCATTTAGTTAAATCATTTAACTTGCTGTTCAGTACATGGCAAAACATTACTAGCTTGTTTGAAGTATTCAATGTCGTATTGAGTATTTTTATGAACTGTAGATGCAATAGCTTTTCTGCAGTATGGAGGAAAACCTGCTATCGTTGCCTTAGGTACGTTTTGAAAACAGATCAGCTTGCTGTAGAGAAACTGATGGAGAGAGTCATTAGGCCTCTAAAGCTTTTTTCAATGGTTTCTAATTGCACAGCAGGGTTGCCAACTCATTGCATTAATTCTCATTTGTGTAACTCGTGATTGGATGCCCTTCTTGTTCCTACTTATCCTGCTTTTCCTTTGAGCATTTGTGGGAACTCAGAAGATAGTTGGGAAATTGTGGGTTTGAGAACATGTCGAACTCCAGTTGCCTTGGACTGAGTGGAAAATGGCAATCTTGATGGACCAGTAGGATGAAAGAATGTGGGCAGGTAATGAGCAGTAATAGAAAGAACTCAGCGGAAAGAGATACCGATCAGAAAACAAGCTCCGGGGTGTGGAGAATAAGGACAGGAACACATCCACGCATCATCCAAAGTCATTCTTGGGTTATCTGAGGATGCGGACAAAAGTTTATGTGGAGGTGAGATTTGAGTAAAACAACAGGGTCTAGAAAGCTGTTGGCCAGCTGAATCTTGGAAACCGTCTCCCTTTTAAAATAATCACATCAGAGGTGGTGTATGAGATATAGTTCGGTGGTTTTGATATATAATGATCTTTTCCAGCTTGTTTCCTGGTGTTGCAGTCGAAGGGAAAATCTTCGCTTGTGATAGATTCTCCCTTTTTGAATGTGCAGTGCAATAAAACATATGTGGCAATCACTCCCCATCCCTTTCCTTGCCCTTTCTATTTCCTCTTCTGTTTCATCTGTCGTGATTTTGGCATTTTGATACCCCGCTCTAAAAGGTCTCCAGCGGTTACTGTGAAAAATGAACTTTTAAGCCATTGCCCTGCAGAAGGAACTCAACAGAAGTGAAAATCATTTCATTTTGAGATCATGTTTTCTATGTCCGCACAGACTTTGGTGTGTAAGCAAGACATTATAAAGTGTCGTCTTTTGGTTTCCCTGGGGCTGAGATTGTCACAAAGAACAGTGCTTGAATCAATATGAAAGCTGAATTGGATTTTTATCTTGACCTGGATGGCCTCTTTCGAGGTTTGGGTTTTATTTATTCTGCCATTGTAACAAACTTACATTCTGCATTGGCTTGCACAATTTTTAGAAGAACAAAAATAAAGATTTTGTGGTTTGAGTGCCATTGTCTCCTCTATTGAGTGTCTCAACTGAGAGCTTAGGACATTTTTTCAGATTGCATGTGTGAAGCCTTAATTTCTTCAGACAAGAAAGTAAATGATACCCTATATTATTTCTGTACTAATATTTAATAAACCCATCATTTTTGTGGCTGTGTCATTTATTTAGAATGCTAGAAAGGTTTCCAAGGTTTGAGGGAAAAGGATGACCACATTAAAAATATTATGCTTTACTTTACTCACTGCTTTTGGGGGTGGGAGATCTTTTGTATATGGTGCAAGAAAAAAGAGTGATAAGATAATTGAAGAAGCTTTAGATTTAAGCATGCAGACCTGACAATTGCAGCCTAAAAGCTTATTTATGCTGAATCCTATCATAAGTTATCCTGCTACGTACTTGTGCATTGGGTTCGGCATTTTGCAAGACTCCAAGGTGCAAAGAAAATGACCGGAACCCTTTGATATATTCCCAGAAGGAGTCCTCCAAAATAAGGAACTTTACAGAGAATGTAAGGAAATGATTTTTTTGTTTGTTTGTTTTTTTCAAATGTTGAAAAGCTCTTCCTTAGAACAGAATGGCCTAGTGCACAATTGCGTTTATGGTTGCAATTTGCAGCTCTGGTGCCTTTCATAAACGGACGTCATCAGCATATCCCATCCGGTGGAGAATGGAAGATGGGCAAACTGCTTCTACTGATCTTGTGTAAGATGGACCGATTGATGGTGTAGATCAGGAGTGTCAAACTCACGTCGTCACGTGACGTATCGTGACTTTTCCCCCCTTCACTAATCCAAGCATGGCCAGTGCGTGATGCATCCGACCGCGGGCCGGCCGGGAGTTTGACAGCCCTGGTCTAAATGGTCCAAAATCTGACAGCCAAGACATTTCTCTATGATCTTATGCCTGTTACAGGCTTCCGTCTATCAAAGCTGCCATAGACACATAAAACTGCATGTCTTTTCATTGCCTGACAAGCTTTAATGCCCTCGTTACACATTCTCAACACCAATTTCAACTGTGGGTTTCTAAGCATAGGTGCATTTGCAGCAAAACTACTTTTTAACTCCTTTAATACATCTTGATGTTTGAAAGACAACCTTGTATTCAGTTTTGTCTGCAGCTACATTAGGTTAAAATATACATATATATATATGTTCCAGATGCCACCTTGTGGAATTAATACACAACTGCTGGTTGATTATTAACACACACACACACACACACACCTTAAAGGGGAGGGGGGGCAAACACTGGAATGCTTTGTAGTAACATTTGCAATGCAACTGCACCACATTCATTTTTCTAAGTGCCAATTAATTTGTTCGCATATACCCAGATGTTGTACATACTGAGGCAGTAGTACAATTACTGGGTTTTATTTAAAAAAATGTACCCAAAAGTTTTAGTGTGTGAGACAATTGCACTTTTATTTCATGCTTTTTCAGTAAGGTTATACCATTAGCTGGAAGGAAATACCATTAGCTGATTAAAATATTTGACATCCTGGCTGTACTTGTGAAATAATGAGATCTAGTGTCTTTATGAAGAAGTGAATATCCTACCAGCTCAACCTTTCTGTACGGCAGTTGTACAAATGAAATATTCGTGGAGATTAGAACTGCTGTTGCTAGAATGTAGCTCTACTTGGGGTTGGAAGAAATTTGAGACTTTTTTAAGGCAATCTTTATGAATTCATAGTAAACAATGTACATTTTTGTGATTGTGACTCAACTTGAAATTCATACTTCACTATGGATCAGTTCATTGAACGTATTATTAGATCACTTCTATGGAGACACTCATAAATTATGCACATAACCATATACAGGTAGTCCTATACTTACAACAGTTTGTTTAGTGACCGTTCAAAGTTACAACGGCACTGCAAAAAGTGACTCATGACTATGTTTCACACTTACAAACTTTGCAGCGTTCCCATGATCACGTGATCAAAACTCCGAGAGTTGGCAAGTAACTCATAGTTACGACAGTCACAGTGTCCTGAGATCATGTGATCCCTTTTTTGTGACCACCTGACCAGCAAAGTCAATTGGGAAGTCACGACCATTTTTTTGTATCTTAACAACTGCAGTCCTTCCCTTAACTGTGGCAAAAAAGGTCATAAAATCAGGCAAAACTGACTTAGCTGTCTCACTTAGCAATAAAAAATTTGGGCTCAATTATGGTTGTAAGTCGAGGTCTACCTGTAGATGCCCCTTATACTTTATCATAAATTGGAATAGCGCAGTGATGGCTAACCTTTTCCAGACCGAGTGCCCAAAACACTCATTCAATGCGTGTGCAACACACACACCCGGCATGCGCCCTGCAGCCCCACGCATTGCACACGCCCCCCAGTGCGTGCACATCAGAGACCTGAAGACCAGCTGGCCAGTGGGAGGCACCCTTGCACGCTTGCTGATGGCTTGTGTACCATCAGAGAGGGCGCTGCGTGCCATCTCTGGCAAGCGTGCCACCAATTTGCCATCACGGGAATAGGGGAAAGGAAACAGTAACCAATACTGCTACTGAAGGCTATAGAATATGCTTGAAAGTAGCAATTGCATTATCAGTATGTTTTAGCACTATTTGAGTCTAGCCTGATAACTCCTTTTAACCTCAGTTAATCTTTGCCCATAACCAGTAGGAGGCAAGCAATACCAAATAATTTCCTTGAAATTTTTTCCATGGAATATGCTTCCAGATTTACTGTGTATTAATCCTCAACAGGAGTTGGAAAAGTTCTTTTCTGGAAAAGCAAGTTGATTTTTTTTTCCTTTTTAAATGAATTTATTCTACGGAGATTTTGACTTCCCACCTTAAATCAAAACCCACCTTAGTTGGTCACTAAGATTTCAAGGTCACAGCCACTCAAGTTTTCTACATTTTGCAAGTTACTATCGCAAGCCCTCTGAGAGAGACCAAGAACAAGCACACTTGAGAATTAACCGCTGCTTGAGGAGAAGAGAAGAAAGTCTCAAATTGTAAACTGGAAATCCTTTGTTTGGGCTTGTGGTCTCATGATGGCTTGATTCAGCCCTGAATATAGAATAACAGAATTGGAAGGGACCTTTGAGGTCTTCTAGTCCAACCCCCTGCTCAAGCAGAAAACCCTATACCACTTCAGACTAATGGTTGTCCCATCTCTTCTTAAAAACTTCCAGTGTTGGAGCAGTCACAACTTCTGGAGGCAGGTTGTTCCACTGATTAATTGGACTAACTGTCAGGAAATTTCTCCTTAGTTCTAAACTGCTTCTCTCCTTGATGAGTTTCCACCCATTGCTTCTTGTCCTGCCTTCAGGTGCTTTGGAGAATAGCTTGACTCCCTCTTCTTTGTGGCAGCCCCTGAGATATTGGAACACTGCTATCATGTCTCCCCTAGTCCTTTTCATTAAAAGCTCTGGTGATCAGGTCCCACGCAAACAGACCACCTTGAGGAAATTTGGCTCTGGATTGGAGGAGGGGAAAAAATGGACTTTTAATAAAGCCATTTATTTGCCATCCAAACTCCTGGCAGGCAGAAGCATCCGGAGCGTAGCCAGTTGGCCAAAGTCCCTCCTGAAACAAGAATTGAACCTAATTAATCAAAGGGGAGGGATTTGAAGGACCAGCCTTGGAAAAGACCCACCAGCTCAGTTCATTTTTTTTTTTTTTTTGCTTTAATTTATATGCCGCCCTTCTCCGAAGACTCAGGGCGGCTTACAATGTGCTCAGCAATAGCCTTCATCCTTTTGTATATTTATACAAAGTCAGCTTATTGCCCCCACAACTGGGTCCTCATTTCACCTACCTTAGAAAGGATGGAAGGCTGAGTCAACCTTGAGCCTTGGCGAGATTCGAACCCTGCAGTAATTGCAGGCAGCTGGTCTTAATAACCAGCTTAATAACAGGGTGCCTTAAACCCCTGTACTACCAAGGCTCTTCAACTGTCGATAGAGCCTGAGGTTCATCTTTATTCCCTGAGCCACAATTTTTAATCTTAACTCTGTTTATACATGACAAACATCAATGCAAAAATGACTTTTATGGCAACACAGACTTATTTGGTTAGTTCTTTTGTTGTGGCTGTCCTATTCGGTGTTACTGATTTGCAGCGTTCTACTGTTGCTTCGAAAGGGGCACGGTGGCTCAGTGGCTAAGACGCTGAGCTTGTCGATCAAAAGGTAGACAGTTCAGCGGTTTGAATCCTTAGTGCCGCGTAACAGGGTGAGCTCCTGTTACTTGTCCCAGCTTCCCTAAACGCCAAAGGCGCACGGAGCGCTGTTCCCTTCCCACCAAAGGTGGTCCCTATTTTTCTACTTGCATTTTTTACGTGCTTTCGAACTGCTAGGTTGGCAGAAGCTGGGACAAGGAACGGGAGCTCACCCGTTACGCGACATTAGGGATTCGAACTGCTGAACTGCCAACCTTTCTTAGCCACTGAGCCACCACGACCCCTACCTACCAGGGTAGGTTTCAGCAGGTGATGACCAGTTCTGGAGAACCGGTAGCAGAAATTCTGAGTAGTTTGGAGAACTGGCAAATACCACCTCTGACTGGCTCGCCCCATCTATTCTTTGCCTCCTGAGTCCCAGCTGATCGGAGGAAATGGGGATTTTGCAGTAACCTTCCCCTGGATTGGGGAGGGAATGGAGATTTTACAGTATCCTTCCCCTGCCATGCCCACCAAGCCACACCCACCAAGCCAAACCCACAGAACCAGTAGTAAAAATTTTTGAAACCCACCACAGCTATCTACCTAACTACCTATCTACCTACTGTCTTTTTTGACCTCAAGACCATGGAAGCGATTTGCAAAAAAACCCACAAAAAAACCATATTCTTAGGGCTCAATTATAATAAATCACTGAACAGGTTATGCATTACGCAGCATTTAAATGTAATAATGAGTTGGGCAGTCATAATTATTAATAAATGCCGAAAGATGAACTGCTTCTTCCTCCCCCGAGCACCCGTCCCTCTGTTACCTTTTCCAACCCAGGTAATGATCTAAGATCATGAAAACGGAAGAACAGCTGTTGAAAATGTAAGCAAAGCCCAACATCGTATGGAATCTGACTCGTAAATCCTTACCTCTAGGCCCCATTATTGCAATCATATGGGCTCTTCCCTAATGGTTTTTCTCCCTGAATACCGAAAGAGGTAGCAATGTGTAACTGATTATCTCCTGAAAGAGAAGTCCTCGGGAGCAAGTTAGCCCTCCTGAGATTTCTGCTCGTGCAGCGTGATTGTGCAGCGTGGAGGGGATTTATGAGCAATGCAAATTTTGCAGAAAGAAGTGGGCGAAGGATGTTTCGGAGAAGAGGCAGCTGGGAAGTGCCACCACGTATCAGTAGCTTTGGGAGTTAGAAATTGCAAAGCAGCGGCCTCCAATCTTTTGGGCACCAGGGATCGGCTGTTCTGACCTAGGCTTCCCCAGCAGCACGAAGCCGAGTCCTCATCCCGATAAACCCCTTTTATTTAATTTACAGTGAATTCCTCTCCAGCAAAGTCTTTCCTCTCCCACAGTCTTTCAAGATAGTTCACCATTACCAACCTTTATCAGGCTTGGAGAGTGGCCAGGCCAATATCTTTCAGACATCAAGAATGCAGGAATGAACTAATTATCTCCTGCAAACTCCACTCCCCTTTCGCTCCTCTTTTATTCCCTATGGGAGGGGCCCTTCATCGTCCACCTGTGGCCTTACTCCCAAGTCAACCCTTGTTCCTTAGCTGTTCCCTTCATCTGGCAACTCTGAACATGCGCACACGGGGAACAGGCTCCAGCTGTTCGTCTTTCTCACTGATTCCTGACTCTGAAGGCAGCTGATAACTGGCATAATGGCCCTGGCCCCATCTCTTGTCTCCGATGCAGAGCCCTCGTCAGAGCCTTCCCCAGACTCCAGGACTGGCCCATGTTCCTCCCCAACCTCCTCACTGTCCGAATCTGCTGCCAGATCCACTGGTCACTGTGTGAAAACCGCTCATAAGTCACTTTTTTCAATCCCGATGTAACTTTGAACGGTCACTAAATGAACTGTTGTAAGTCAAGGACTACTTCTATTATGGCAAAAAGGAGATCACGTGACCCCCCGGGATGCCGCAACCATCATAAATATGAGCCGGTTGCCAACCATCTGAATTTTGATCACATGATCAGGGAGTCATAAGTGTGAAAACAGTCCTAAGCCATGTTTTTCGGCGCCGTTGTAACTAGGAACGGTCACTAAATAAACTGTTGTAAGCCAAAGAGGACCAGTACCTGTTACAATCCTCCCACCCTCTCCCCAGAAAGTCCCACCACCACCCGCTTCCTGTCATACCATCATCTCTGCAATCGTGGCCTCTTCTCATTCCGTTGCACGAGTTCCTCCGCTTGTGATGGCATTTGTTCCAAGCGTGCATCAGGTGAAGTGGAGGAGAGAGCAAACCAGAAGGCCCAGGCCAGCAGCTGAAATCTTCCCTGGCTGTGTGGAAAAAGTTGCTTTGTGATAAATAGAGCTCTGTGAATATATTTCCTCCAGCCTCCTTCCTTCGCACTCTCCAAGCGGGACGCCGTTTTCGTGAGGTCATCGTCCCTCACCGCTCTCATTTTCTATCAAGGTGGCGTATATCACCTCTCTCGGAGGTGATGGTGTTGCTTGTTGTTCAACACAGATGAGCCCGTAATGGTCCATCTGCTTTGATTTTATTTAGGGTTCCCTCAAGGGCCGGGGGCGAGGCGGAGGGAGAATAATAATGTTTCATTCCATCTGCTTTTTCTACAGTCAGCCCCCGTTTGAATTATCACATGTTCTGAGTGGCTGGCATATGCTGTCACATAAAGCGACACGGAAGTGTTGTTTTCCAGCTGTTGTCTTGACATAGTTTCCAGACAGTCATTAACTTCCAAGAACCAGGAAGGGAAAGGTGTAGGTGACACGAAAGAAATTGGGGGTTATTTCTGAGAATTGTCAAAGGAAGGCAATTCCCCTGCCCCCCCGCCCTGCCTATTGTTTATACTAGATCCCAAACCTGGAATTGATAGTGTTGCCCAGCCAGATACGTCGGTGCATAATAGAAATTATATGGGAGGTCCCAGGGGTGGGTTCTAAAATTTTTTTACTATCGGTTCTGTGAGCGTGGCTTATTTTATAGGCGTGGCTTGATGGTCATGTGACAATTCTTTAGGATTTTTTTTTTAAATTTGATTTATATGCGGCCCTTCTCCGGAGACTCAGGGCGGCTTATAATGCGTTAAGCAATAGTCTTCATACTTTTGTATATTTTTACAAAATCAGTTTATTGCCCCAACAAACTGGGTCCTCAATTTACCTATTTTAGAAAGGATGGAAGGCTGAGTCAATCTTGAGCCTGGTGAGATTCGAACTTACTAATTGCAGACAGCTGGAGTTAAATTACAATGCATTAGTCTGCTGAGCTATCCAGGCTCCTATCCAGGATTTAGCAAAGGTACTGGTCTACCAGGCTTTTAACTGCTTGCAGAGCTGTACCGGTCTACCCATTTATTTTTGCAGGCACCGGTCTACTCATTTGTTTTTGGAGGCACCGGTCTACCACCAAACTGCCTTTTAACACTGATCAACTGTACGGCAAGAGTTTAAACAGTTTTTTTCCTTCTAGCCAATGAGCTGGGACTCAGGAGGCAGCAATAGATTGGGGGTGGGGGCCAAATAAAAGGTAAGAATAACGCGGGGGGGCC
Organism: Arizona elegans; assembly: GCA_022577455.1. NCBI lineage: Eukaryota > Metazoa > Chordata > Lepidosauria > Squamata > Colubridae > Arizona > Arizona elegans. Next base: position 3,207,889 of record JAKOOJ010000014.1, on the reverse strand, counting down.
GGGGGCGGCGGGGGGCAGAACCGGTTTGGTGGTGTCATATCGTCACCGCTACCGGCTTGGCCAAACCGGGAGGAACCCACCACTGGGAGGTCCTCAGCTTACAACTCCAACTTTTTAATTTAAAATCGCCGCTTACCAGCAACCCAGAGTTAGTACAGGTAGTTACAACCTTTCGTTTTGTGACTGTACAAAGTTAAAAACAGTACTACTGAACATTTTTTTCAGACTTATGACTGTTGCAGCATTCCTGTGTTCCCGTGATTCCAAATTCGGACACTTGGCAACTGGCATGTATTTATGACGGTGGCAGTATCCCCGGGGGGGGGGGGGGGGGTCATATGATTATCTTTTGTGACCTTTTGACAAGCAAAGTCTGCGAAACCCAGATTCACTGAACACAACCCTGTTGCTAACTTAATAACTGCCGAGATTCACTTAACAAGTGTGTCAAGAAAGGTTGCAAAATGGGGCAAAACTCACTGAACAGCTATCTTGCTTAGCAATGGAAAGCTTGAGTTTGATTGTGATTCTAAGTCGAGGGCTATTTGCGGTCCCCAGGCACGCTGACAAAGCCACGTTTTTGGAAAAGTAACAAGGTGGCGTACCTTGGAAGGAGCGATGTTTCATAGAGAAGGGCCCACCACCGGGTAGGCCCTTTTCTGTGGTCCCATTCCTAATTGATGGGACCTGCAATGTGCCTTATTATATGGTTAGTTGAAAATTGAATGGCCAATATTTAAGAGGCTACAGGGCTGCTGATCCAGTTCTACAGGGGAATGATTGTGGCTGTCATCTGCACCTCCATAACTGTCTGGTTTGGCTCTGCAACCAAATAAGACTAACACAGACGTCAATGGATAATTAGAACTTCAGAAAAAACAATGGATACCTACCTACCTTCCATTGAGGACCTGTATACTGCACGAGTCAAAAGAGGGCTGGAAAATATCTACCGACCCCTCACATCCTGGACATAAACTGTTTCAACTCCTACCCTCAAAATGACGCTATAGAGCACTGCACACCAGAACAACTAGACACAAGGACAGTTTTCCCCCGAATGCCATCACTTTGCTAAACAAATAATTCCCTCAACACCGTCAAATAATTTACTAAGACTGTATTACTCTTATTCTTCTCTTCCTTACTAGTATCTATCTCTTCCCACTTATGAATATAAACATGTTGCTTGTATCTTTCAATTATATTGTTTTTATTTGTTTCCTAGTACGATTTGATAGCTTATTAGTAACCTTGACTATCACTAAGTGTTGTATCTTTTTATTCTTGATGAGTGTATTTTATTCCCCTTATGTACCTTGAGGGCATATGCACCAAAGACGAATTCCTTGTGTGTCCAATCACACTTGGCCAATAAAGAATTCTATTCTATTCTATTCTATTCTATTCTATTCTATTCTATTCTATTCTATTCTATTCCATTCCATTCCATTCCATTCCATTCCATTCAGAATTCTATTCTATTCTATTCTATTCTATTCTATTCTATTCTATTCTATTCTATTCTATTCTATTCTATTCTATTCTATTCTATTCCATTCTATTCCATTCCACCCCACCCCACTCTTATTCTATTCTATTCCATTCCATTCCATTCCATTCCATTCCATTCCATTCCATTCTATTCCATTCCATTCCACTCCACTCCACCCCACCCCACCCCACCCCACCCCACCCCACCCCACTCTTATTCTATTCTATTCTATCCTATTCCATTCCATTCCATTCCACTCCACTCCACTCCACCCCACCCCACCCCACCCCACCCCACCCCACTCTTATTCTATTCTATTCCATTCCATTCCATTCCATTCCATTCCATTCCATTCCATTCCATTCCACTCCACTCCACTCCACTCCACTCCACTCCACCCCACCCCACTCTTATTCTATTCTATTCTATTCTATTCTATTCTATTCTATTCTATTCTATTCTATTCCATTCCATTCCATTCCATTCCATTCCACTCCACTCCACTCCACTCCACTCCACTCCACCCCACCCCACCCCACCCCACTCTTATTCTATTCCAATCCATTCCATTCCATTCCATTCCATTCCATTCCATTCCATTCCATTCCATTCCATTCCATTCTATTCTATTCTATTCTATTCTATTCTATTCTATTCTATTCTATTCTATTCTATTCTTCTACAGCTTTCTCTTGAATGTAGGCCATGACGTTGATTAATTAATTAGATAACCGTTCTTCTCTTCAATTCCAGAGTTTTAACCTCCAATATATAGCTCCCACCTTCAATGCGATCTTAAAAAGATAAAGCAGCATCTGTATGTGCCCAACTGTTTCAGTTAAACATAAATTCTAAATTCTTTAGAAGAAAAAGTCTTAGGGGGGGGGCGGGTTTCTTAACATTGTGTAAGTAAGGCATGGCTTGACTTTTTTATATATATATTTGCATTATTGGCATGTTAAAAAAGCATGTTATTTTCCCCAAAGCTTTGAATTCTTCAGTATGACTTAGCGCTGGCTGGTTTGCAATATGACAACACCGAGATCAAGCCGGTATGTTGCAACGCGAGTGGGTTTTTTTTCTTTTCCCAATCATTATTTTATTATGTCCTACGACTTATGAGTTCCAGCTGTAGTCCTCGCTTTCATGTATTCTGATCCCCTGACTACCATATGAATTGTTGATTAGATTCCCTTTGATTCAGTTGATTACCGTGAATAATAGGGCAAGGAATGCTATCAGCATTTTGACTTTAACTATAACTGTTACAATTAATTATAGGTTTAATTAGCATACATGCCTGGCAGCAGAGAATATAACATTTCATAGTTAACAGATGACAAGGCAGGAAGTATGACACCAAACTCTTGTGATGGAGAATTATTAATAAATGGCTTCCATTGTTTGATGTCCTTATTTATACAAATTAGCAAGCACTACATAATCAACTTAAACTGTATAATTTATAATAATTGATTTCATTTTGACTGACCACCGGTCAGTCTCTGGAAGAAAAATGGCTCTATTAGGATAACTTTAATCCTAAACATAGCTAATGAATCCTATTACTTTAAGGTCATATTTGAAGCTTTTGTTAATTGTCAGAACCATTTTAAATTGATTAGAGCTAAATTAAATCAATGTAATGTTTAGAGAAAACAATATTTCTAATGGATGAGGCTGGGCTGACCTCGAATAAACATATTTATCAACCGATTTCAGTGAGTGAGATGGCTACCAGCCGGCCTCATAATTCATGATTGTCTATAATATGGGAAATGTCACTATCTCAGCAATTAATTATGTCAGGTTATAAATCTGTTGTTTACCATTCACCGTTTGGCAGTAAGAAGACTTTGACAATTGAGAAAGCAATTGGGCTGGGTAAGGTCCTAACATATTTTAATATATGAAGTTTTTTTTAAAAAAAAAGGAGTGGGGAAGTCTAGAAGTCAAACTTCTGTTTTGGGTTAAAATATATATATATATTTTTCTAAATAGTGAGCAAGAAAAATTATCCTAAGAAATGTTTCCATCACCTGTCTAGATGGGCAAGATATAAAGTGAATGAATGAATGAATGAATGAATAAACAAATAAACAAACAAATAAATAATAATGCATGCAAACTTGTAATCACCTGATCTATGCCTTCAAGTTGTGTTTTCCACAACCCTCGGATGTGGAAAAGATGTTGAAGGAAGAAAGCATAGAATAATGGGGCTGGAAGGGACCTTGGAGGTCTTCTAGTCCAACCCCAAGAGATGAAAGGTAGTGAAGCCAATGGGCAACGCATCAAAGAAGAGATCCATGCAAACCAGTGATGGGTTCTTCCCGGTTTGCCCCAGTTCCGCGGAGCCGGTAGCGGTGACGATATGACATCACCGAACCGGTTCTGCCCCCCCACCCCACCCCCGCGTTATTCTTACCTTTTTTCTTTTTTAATTTTTTTTATTAATATAAGATATATGAACAAACATAAATACATTAAGACAACATACAAAACAAACAAACATCGATTCAGTCCCATGACTGACTCTTAAAGTTGCTACATCGGTGGGTTATTTTCCTATTTCTTTTATCTTTCTCTATTCATATCTATATCTATATTTACATATTTGTATATAGAACATTATAGTTCACTCTTTGTTTAATTTTATACATTCCTATTAAGTAGTCAATAATCATTTTTATATTCCTATTTTCCCTCCAGCCACATTATTCTTACCTTTTATTTGGCCCCACCCCCAATCTATTGCTGCCTCCTGAGTCCCAGCTGATGGCTAGAGGGAAAAAAACTGTTTAAACTCTTGCTGCCCTACAGCTGATCAGTGGTAAAAGGCAGTTTAGTGGTAGACCGGTGCCTGCAAAAATACATGAGTAGATCAGTGCCTGCAAAAATAAATGGGTAGATCGGTACAGCTCTGCAAATAGTTAAAAGCCTGGTAGACCAGTACTCTGCTAAATCCTAAATAGTTGTCACATGACCATCAAGCCACGCCCACAAAATAAGCCACGCCCACAGAACCGGTAGTAAAAAAATTTAGAACCCACCCCTGATGCGAACGGGTTGAGATGCCATCCTTAGGATCCCAAGCTCTCCAATTGGAGGAGAATCCCAAAGCCCATCCTGGAGCCCACTACAATACAGGTAGTCCTCAACCTATGAGCCTATAATTTATGTCGCTAAGCGAGACAGCCTCCCCCCTTTACGACCTTTCTTGCCGCCGGTGTTGCAAATTTTGCCCCATTACACAACCTTGCTTGCCCGAAATACGTAGGATCTCCGACCTCCGGGTGTTCTGCTGCGCTCTGAAGACCCTGTTGTTCCGCCAGGCAAGGCTATTAACATAACGTTTTAAATTGGGGGTATTTTAAATTTCTGGGATTTTAATTGGAGCCTAATTATTTAATGATTTTAAATTTTAAATTGCTGTTTTGTTTCTGTGTTTTTAAATAGGCTGTACACCGCCCTGAGTCCTTCGGGAGAAGGGCGGTATAGAAATAAAATTATTATTATTTATTATTATTGTGTCAAGCGTATCAGTGCAGTGGTTCAGTTAGTAACATGGTTGCTAAGTGAATCTGTCCCCCCTCGCCCATCGACTTTTGCTCGTCCGAAGGTTGCAAAAGGGGATTGCATGACCTCATGGCACAGTGCAACCATCCTAAATACATGCCAGTTGCCAAGCCTTTGAATTTTAATCACGTGACCATGGGGATGCTGTATCCCCACGGGGATATCGTAAGTGTGAAAAACGGTCGTAAGTCACTTTTTTCCTGCACGGTTGTAACTCTGAATGGTCCCTAGACAAACTGTTGTAAATTAAGGACTACCTCAATAGTTTGCATTCTTGGCTGGCTCCCTCTGCCTTCTTTAGCTATTCATTAGGAGTTTTATTTGGCTTGGGGACAGGTAAACGAGGACTGAAGTTTACCTGTGAATGCCTCCATTTGGCTGCTTTTCAAAACTTAATAACTTTACCAGCAGCATCGCAGCCTCTGCTTGGCCTCTGAATTATTACTGTGGATGAAACATTTCTTTAACCAAACCAGTCCTTTAATATCTTCCCCCATCTCTGTTATTAGATGGACAAATGAATTTTCGCTTTGAACATAACACGCGGCATTGTCTGAAAATTGCCGGTGTGAACCGAAGTTGGCAGGTGCTTTCGGCCTCTCCTCGTCGGTGATTGTCATTTATTATATGTTGCACCTTTATCTGTCAAACGTCGCTTCTGCACGGTATTGATTTGTGTCTGCTTGCACTCAAAGGTCACTTTGATCAACATACTACAAAACCAGAAAAAGTGGGATTCTGACATTTCATTACCTGGGTGGGGTGGAGGGAGAAACCAGAGGCCTAAAATAAATAAGAATATGTTTGAGAATCGAACGGAGTGGTGGAGTGACTATAATTAAGAAAAAGACTGCTCTTGGAGGTTAAAGGAGGAGGAGGCGGAGGAGGAGGAGAAGGAGGAGGAGGAAGATGAAGGAAGGAAAGGAGGAGGAGGAGGACTGTGGGGTCCTTGGTACTCTGTGAGTTTGTTTTCTTGCAGACATTTCATGACCTAACTAGGTAATATCATCAGTGCTAGAAGGGAGTGAGTGGAATGGAAGAGGAAGAGGAAGAGGAAGAGGAGAAGGTGAAGAGGAAGAGGAGAAGGTGAGGAGGAAGACTGTAAGGTCCTTGGTGCTCTCTGAGTTTGTTTTCTTGCAGACATTTCATGACCTAACTAGGTAACTAGTGCTACTGGTAGAAGGGAGTCGGGTGTGTGGAATGGAGGAGGAAGAGGAGGATGACTGTGGGGGAGGGGGAGGAGGAGGAGGAGGAAGAGAGGAAGGAGGAGGGGGAGGACTGTGGGGTCCTTGGTGTTCTCTGAGTTTGTTTTCTTGCAGACATTTAATGACCCAAGTAGGTAACATCATCAGTGCTAGAAAGGAGTGGAGTGTGTGGAATGGAGCAGGAAAAAGAGAATGTGAGGAGGAAGACTGGGGTGGGGGAGGAGGAGGAGGCTGGCTTGACATGAAGGACTGTCATGTGCAACCTGGAGAACTGGTGCATATACTCTCAGTCTACATAAAAAGACAAGATACATTCGTCAAGAATCATAAGGTATAACACTTAGTGATAGTCATAGGGTACAAATAAGCAATCAGGAAACAATATCAATATAAATCGTAAGGATACAAGCAACAAGTTACAGTCATACAGTCATAAGCAGGAGGAGATGGGTGATAGGAATGATGAGAAGATTAATAGTAATGCAGACTTAGTAACTAGTGATTCTTGATGAACTATCTTTTCTTTTTATGTACACTGAGAGCATATGCACCAAGACAAATTCCTTGTGTGTCCAATCACACTTGGCCAATAAAAAATTCTATTTTATTCTATTCTATTCTATTCTATTCTATTCTATTCTATTCTATTCTATTCTATTCTATTCTAGTTTGACAGTGTTGAGGGAATTATTTGTTTAGCAGAGTGATGGCATTTGGGAAAAAACTGTCCTTGTGTCTAGTTGTTCTGGTGTGCAGTGCTCTATAGCGTCGTTTTGAGGGTAGGAGTTGAAACAGTTTATGTCCAGGATGCAAGGGGTCTGTAGATATTTTCACAGCCCTCTTTTTGACTCGTGCAGTAGACAGGTCCTCAATGGAAGGCAGGTTGGCAGACATTGTTTTTTCTGCAGATTGTTTTCTCTAGAACAGTGATGGTATACCTTTTCGGCACTCAGTGCCAAAAAAGGAGCGTATGCACACGCAACCTGGAAGAGGAGCTGCCCAAGGTGCATGGGTGCGCCTGAAGTGGAACTTCCGGTTTCAACTACTGAACTTCCGATTTCAGCCAACTCTTCTGGGTTTCTGGCGTGCATGTTTATGCGGCAATCAGCTGGGCGGCACAAATGCTCATGCAGGAAAACGGAAGACCAGCTAAAAGATCGTCTAGTTTCTGGCACTGCCGTATGCAAAAAGGCCAGCTGATCGTCATATGTGCTTGCGCGCCAGAAACCCGGAAGAGGAACTGGTGACGCCGCATATGCCAGGCAACATGGCTCCGTGTGCCACTTTGCGCACGTGTGCCATAGGTTTGCCACGTCCAGTCTCTAGAAAGAGTGCAGAGAAGGATGGTTAGAGGACTGGAGGATAAAACATATGAAGAACGGTTGCAGGAATTGGGTAAGTTTAGTCTAGTGAAAAGAAGGATTAGGGGTGACATAATAGCAGTATTATGTGGTGGCTCAGTGGCTAGGATGCTGAGCTTGTTGATTGAAAGGTCGGCAGTTCAGGGGTCGAATCCCTAGTGTCGCGTAACAGGGGTGAGCTCCCGTTGCTTGTCCCAGCTTCTGCCAACCTAGCAGTTCGAAAGCACCTAAAAATGTAAGTAGAAAAATAGGGACCACCTTTGGTGGGAAGGGAACAGCGTTCCATGCGCCTTTGGCATTTAGTCATGCCGGCCACATGACCACGGAGACATCTTTGGACAGCGCTGGCTCTTCGGCTTCGAAATGGAGATGAGCACTGCCCCCTAGAGTCGGGAACGACTAGCACGTATGTGCGAGGGGAACCTTTACCATTAATAACAGCATTCCAATATTTGAGGGGCTGCCACAAAGAAGAGAGGGGAGGGTTTCAACCTATTTTCCAAAGCACCAGAAGCCAAGATTAGAAATAATGAATGAAAACTGACCAAGGAGAGAAGCAACCTGGAATTGAGGAGAAACTTCCTAACAGTGAGGACAATCAACCAGTGGAACAGCTCGCCACCAGGAGTCGTGGGTGCTCCAACACTGGAGGCTTTTAAGAAGAGACTGGACAGTCATTTATGCCTGAAAGAAACTGTATAAAGTCTTCTGCTTGAGCAGAGGGTTGGACTAGAAGACCTCCAAGATCCCTTCCAACTGTGACAGTGTTCTATGTTCTCTTTGGAATTTCTGTTTGCATAAGAAGCCCGGGGGGTGGGGGGAGGGACGGACAGACGAGGACTGCTGGAGAGAGAATTACAGAAGGCCAAGCAAGATATTCGCACACATTTCTTGGGCCCTTGAAACCCAATCATTGCAGTGTTTGGTCCACTTCAGATTCCTCTTATCCTCAATTGAAGATAGCAGAAACTATTTCATCGCCTAGCACTCCAAACTGATGATTATCTGGGGGTGTCAGCTGAACATGTTCAGCCTACAGCTATGTTTATAACATCAAATAGCAAAGTTTGACTAGCTGTTCCCTTTGATTGCTATCATAGCATAGGTTGTACTTGGTCTATTTGTTTTGGGGTCCCTGCTTCAGATTTTGGGGGTGGGTTAAGCGGGTTGTGACAATTAATAATCACTATTTATTTTATTGACCTGCAGTTGAAGATGTTGAGACTCTAGAAAGAGCACAGAGAAGACCAACAAAGATGATTAAGGAACTGAAGGCTAAAACACACGAAGAATAGTTTCAGGAATTGGGTATATCTAGTTTAATGGAAAGAAAGACTAAGGGGTGACATGATGACAGTATTACAATATTTGAGGGGCTGCCACAAAGAAGAGTGGGGTCAGCCTATTCCCTAAAGCCCATGAAGGCAGGACAAGAAGCAACTCATGGAAACTAATGAAAGAGAGAAGCAACCTAGAACTAAGGAGAAATTTCCTGACAGTTAGAACATTTAATCAGTGGAACAACTTGCTTCCAGAAGTTGTGGGTGCCCCATCACTGGAAGCTTTTAAGAAAAGATTGGACAGCCATTTGTCTGATATGGTATAGGGTTTCCTGCTTGAGGAGGGGGTTTGGATTAGAAGACCTCCGAAGTCCCTTCCAACTCTGTTCTTCTGTTCTTCTGTCCTGTTCTGACCTCGGCTTCCCAAGAGCATGAAGCAGACACCTTGTCCCATCAAAAACCCCTTTTTATTAAGTTACTGTGAATTCCTCTCATTCACATCCAGCAAAGTCTTTCATGGGAGAATTTAGAGTCGCAGACCTTACCTGGCTTGGAAAGCTGCCAGGCCGATATCTTCAAAACTTGGCAAGAAGATATCGGCCTGGCAGCTCCCGAACCAATTGGTCACGAACCAATTAAGCAAACTTTTATTTATTTTATTTTTATTATTCATATTTCTATGCCGCCCACTCTCCGAGGACTCTGGGCGGCTTACAACAATCGACAGTATACTAAATAGCATATTGCTCCCAACAATCTGGGTCCTCATTTTACCCACCTCGGAAGGATGGAAGGCTGAGTCAACCTTGAGCTGGTGAGATTTGATCCGCTGATCTGCTGAACTAGCAGTCAGCTGAAGTAGCTGCAGTACTGCACTCTAACCACTGCGCCACCTCGGCTCTAATTGTCAAACTAATTGTCAAACTAATTGTCTCCTGCAAACTCCACTCCCCTTTCGCTCCTCTTTTATCCCCTCTGGGAGGGGCCATTCATTGTCCACCTGTGGCCTTACTCCCAAGTCGACCCTTGTTCTTTAGCTGTTCCCTTCATCTGGCAACTCTGCACATGCACACACTGGGAACAGGCTCCAGCTGTTCACCTGCCTCACTGATGTTTTGACTCTGAAGGCAGCTGATAACTGGCATACGGCCCTGGCCCCATCTCTGCCTCCAATGCAGAGCCCTCATCAGAGCCTTCCCCAGACTCCAGGACTGGCCCATGTTCCACCCCAACCTCCTCACTGTCTGAATCTGCTGCTAGCCACAGATTCCCTGATTTTGTCCCTGATTTTGTTTCAATGCTTTCTTTCCTCCCTCTCTTATCCCACAGTTGCCAAAGACGTACATGTTATGTATGAAAGGAGCATTTTTAATGATGGTCCTACTTTTTTCAGGAACCTTACATCTATTGCCCAGCTCCCGTGTCCCATCCTCTGATTTGTTTTCCAGTTTCACCACTGAGCCCCAAATCCCAAATCCCAAACGATCCCTTTGGGAACCGCTCAAGAGTCTTTTACAAATTTAGTCATTCAGCTTTTCTTTTCTTTTTTTTCTTTTCTTTTTTTTTTTTTCATCTTTAGAACGTTGGAACCTTAGAATTTTAAATTGCAAATTTCCCAGCGTGTGATTCGCAGAACGTTGTTCTATGTTAACAGAGTGAATCGTGAACCAATGCCAACTGATCCAAGCAGGGCAGAAAAGAGGCAGATCGCAAGAGCGAAACGGTTTTCTTGTCACACAAACCGCTGGTGGCATTTCTTCGCTTGCTTGCTTGCTTGCTTAATTAGCCCAAAGCTGAAATTTCCAGGTCTTTCAAAAGGATCCGTTAATCTCTCCCCCCACATCCCCAGTTTTTGCATATGACATTAATGCAGCTGGAGCTGGTGTCAATCATATCGTATTGACTCTCCAACTTGTAAACAAAGGCACGAGACAATTACAGGTTCAATAAGATCACTGCCTTTGCCAAGACCTGCCAATTTACTCTTTATGGCTCAGGAGACAAAGGCTTGTTGCACCTCCCCACAAAAAAGTCCACATGGGGGGGGGGGGGCGGGGAGGGAGCAGGGGCGAATGAGAAAAAACTTCTCCTCTTATATCAAGCAAAATAGGTCCTGTGCTATTGCAAAAAAAAAAAAAAAAAACGAAAAACCCTAAATCAAACCAGCTCTATTTCCAAAAAGAAGGAATCTGGAGCAGAGGTCACCAACTGGTGGTCCGTGAGAAAATTTTGGTGGTCTGCAGAAAAATTATTTGCATTTTTTATATTGCATTAAATCAGGGGTCCTCAATCTACGGCCCCTGGGACAGATATGTGCAATGAACGTTTGTGTTGCTGCAGAATGTCTCCCCCTTTGGAGTCTTTTTGTGTGGGTCGGAAAGAGGCAGAAATTCTGACTTGGGGTCTGCTTTGGCCTCCTGGTGAGGGGCTTTGGGCGAAGGCTGGAGGAAAGTGCCACTGGTGGTGAAGAGGCGGAGGGCCTCGTTCCAGTGGGACTGCATCATGCCCTGGAACTGGCTGACCATCTCAGCCCACTGAGCCTCCAGGCGCCGGTTCCTAGCCTTGCACTCTCGCAGACCTTCCTTCCGCTTGGAAAGCCCATGCTCGTAGTCCTCAGTGAGGTGCTTCTGCTGAGCCTCCTTCTTGGCCAGATCCAATTTGAACTGAGCTGTTTTGCCAACTCCTTTCTCGTGGTGGCTGCTTAGCTCCAACAACTGCTTCCTGTTGGGCCCTAAGGAGCCCGGGCGGGGAGGCAAGGAGTGGCTGGGAGGGGAGGGGCGAGTAGAGGGTGGGGAGGCGCCTCTTGATGTGAGTGACATTGAGTTGGCCACACCCACCCAGTCACATGACCACCTAGCCACGCCCACCCAGCCGGTCATTAGGCAGATCATATTAGTGGTCCACGGGATTTAAAATTATGAATTTAGTGGTCCCTCAGGTCCGAAAGGTTGGGGACTCCTGATCTGGAGTGGTCTGGTGGAGACTGTTCTCCTTTCAGGTTGCTTCAGAAAAAACAACAACAATGTTGAAAGTTCCCTTCAGGCTTAAAAAGTTATTTTTGAGAAATAACTATTTTTTGAGAAGATCTCTAACAATTGGGAATGCAGGTTAGCTTAAAAAGTGTCCTTTTTAATTTCTTTGGGGCAGGTTTATTTATTTATTTATTTATTTGGATCCCACCTTTTTCTTTATAAGTAACTCAAGATGGTGAACGTATCCGACACACCTTCCTTCTCTTGTTTTTCCTCACAACAAGGGATTACTTTGTGAGGTGGGTTGCGCTGAGAAAGAGAGAGTGACAGGCCAAAGTCATGACTAAAATGGGACTAGAATTCCTCGTCTCCTGGTGATTGACCCAAAATCAGAATTAGAACTCCCAGTCTCCTGGTGCTTGGCCCAAAGTCACCCAGCTTTCATGCCTAAAGCAGGACTAGAACTCCCAGTCTCCTGCTGATTGGCTCAAAGTTACCCAGCCGGATCTCATCCTAAGGCAGGACTAGAACTCACTGCCTCCTGGTGATTGGCTCAAAATCACCCAGTTGGCTTTCATGCCTAAAATGGGACTAGAATTCCTTGTCTCCTGGTGATTGACCCAAAATCACTCAGCCGGATTTCATCTTAAAGCAGGACTAGAACTCCCAGTCTCCTGGTGCTTGGCCCAAAGTCACCCAGCCGGCTTTGATGGTTAAGGCAGACTAGAACTCCCAATCTCCTGGTTTCTAGCCTGGTGGCTTATCCACTTGACCAAACTGTCATTTGTCAGATGTTTTACTGTTGATTGAAGTCTTCCCGAAAGTGGCCAATTAATAATTTAAGTTGGCCAGCCTGTTCTCAATCCAAGGCCCTGATTTCAGCGCGGCAGCCAAAAACTTACAAAATCTGCAAAATGTATAGATATGGTTTTTTTTTTTTACTTCTTCCCCCCCCTGCATAACATGTGATCTCATGCGCGGCCCTTCCCCCCCCTTTTCCTGCATGTATTAAACAAAATTGCACAGCTGAATAGCTTTTCTTAAAAACTGGACATTCACCAAAAAGAAGTTTGGCAGGAAAGACAATTCAGCGTTCTTCTTTTAACAATGGACTGACTGACTGGCACATTTGAAATGCAAGGGAGATTTTTTTTTATTTTTTTTTTATTTTGGTGCGTCTTTGTTCCTCTTTTCGCCCTTTGAGCTGATAAAGAGGAACAATGGGAAACAGCTGGGACAGGAAAACATTTGAGGCTTGGATTTCCAAAGCCAAGCAAGAAATACGCGTGCCAGTTCGCAGCTCCTGCCTTGGGGGGTAGTTGGCAACCAAGCTGGGGTTTTTTTGAGGTGGGGGGGGAGAGTGGGGAGCCTGGGGTGGTGGTGGTGGAGAGAAACGAGAGAAATACAATCCATATTTTTTAATCAAACATTACATATTTATTAATGTGCAGCTGTCCTTTTGTTGTGCGTGATTGCTACACCCTCCACGCCTGTTGGATGTAACACACTCTGTCCATTGGGGGTGGGTGGGGGAGAAATGGTCTTCTGGAGTTGGGATGAATCTCTAAGAATGGAAGAACTTGGCGGAAGGAGGTTTTTCAGGGCAAAACACGGGACGAGACATGGGCCTGGTGGTGATTTGATTAAAACCACACCTCCTCTTTATTCTGCTTGGGGGTGGGGGTGGGGGGTTGATCCAATTTTCAAAGGCATTTGATGCTGCAGAAGTCAATCTATACCTTCCCCACCTCCCCACCCACCCAACTCCCAGTCCTGCTCATCAATTGAATCTGTCTTTTCATTCAGATAAATATTCAGTTATAGGGAGGAGGGGTGCTTTATTAGCCAGGATTCAGCTGTCTTCTAGTGGGGCCTGGCTTGTCAGTTTTCCAGTCCCCTTTTTCATACTCCAGATGGACACAAATGGAGATACGGCCACCCTTTGTGGGGGAGAAGGAGGGAGGGAAGGAGGAAGGAAAGAAGAATAGAAAAGGGAGGGAGGGAGAATAGGAGAAAGGAAAGAGAAGGAAGGAAGGAAGGATAGGAGAAAGGGATAGATGGCGGGAGGGAGGAAGAGGAGAGGAGAGAGGGAGTAAGGAAGGGAGGGAGGATAGGAGGGAGGAATGGAAGGAGATAGGAAGGGAGGGAGGAACGAAGGAACGAAGCGAGGATAGGAGGGAGGGAGGGAGGATAGGAGAAAGGAAAGAAGGAATGAAGAAAGGAAGGAACGAAGGAAGGAAGGATAGAAAGGGAGGGAGGGAGGAAGAGTAGAGGAGAGAGGGAGTAAAGAAAGAGGACAGGAGGGAGGGAAGGAAGGAGATACGAAGGGAGGGAGGGAGGGAGGAAGAAGAGAGGAGAGAGGGAGTAAGGAAGTGAGAGAGGATAGGAGGGAGGGAGGGAGGAAGAGTAGAGGAGAGAGGGAGTAAAGAAAGAGAACAGGAGGGAGGGAGGGAAGGAGATACAAAGGGAGGGAGGGAGGAAGGAAGGGATGAAAGAAGGAAAGAAATTCAACTCCAACCACTGCACCAGCTGAATCTGAACCTTTTTGCTTTCTTGATAAACTTTCCAATGGCACTCAATGGCCGGTGGGTTTTATTTTGTTGGAGTTTGGATTTGTCCAATGTCTTTTCTCTCTCCCCCCCCCAGTTTTCCTAATACAAACGGGCACCCTGGAACATGCGCTCCGAATTAATAAAGAAAAGAAAAGAAGACGGATGGAAAGCCAAGGCAAACAACTCGCACGATTACTTAAACTCCGTCTTGATCTTCTCAAGAAGATTCAGAGGAAAGTTTCGCAGCCCAACTTGGCCGGGCATCACAGCAAAGGCTCCTGCCCACCCCTTCGTTTCTTCCACGGTTTGGCATTGTCAATTTCCATTGACTGCCGGCTAAAAGGCACACTTTATCATCATTTGTCTGGCGCAGAGACCATCTTTGATGCTGCCTTGATTCCTCCTGGGCTGTAGCTGTCATAACTTCATTGGCTTTATAGGGGCAAATCCCGCTTCCCGGCCCCCTCGGTAATTGCCTAATAGACTCTGTTTGCTTTTAATATTTGTTATGCCGAGTGCAAGAGGGAAAAAAAAAAAAGCTGTTGACACGACAAGGAAGGGATGGATAGGAGCTCTGGGCGTCTTACAGTTGGCTGCCAAATATGCATACGGGGGCAAAGAGGATTTGCAGAAACGATCAGGGGAGCAGAAGTCAGATGCTTTACTCAGGGATGGGCTGCTGGGGGTTCTCAGGGGTTCGGGAGAACCTCTAGATAAGATTCTGTGCAGTACGGAGAACCTCCAAATCCCATTCCTGGCTGGCTCTGCCCGCCCCACCCCTCCCAGGAGTCCCCACGCGGCCTGTTTTGGATGCAGGTAAGTGCAGGGCACACACGGAGGCTCGGGGAGGGTGAAACATGGGCCTACCGGAAGTTCAGGAATGTTTCCAGCCTCCAGAGGGCCTCTGGAGCCTGGGGAGGCCATTTTCGTCCTCCCGCAGGCTCGAGGAAAGTCTCTGGAGCCCGGGGAGGGTAAAAATGCCCCCCCCTGACATGGTGCAGGAGGCCGATTAGGCCACATCCACGATGGTCACGCCCACCCAGCAACCAAGCAGAGAACCCTCTCTCTGTCTCTCTCTCTCTCTCTCTCTCCTGCTTGTACTGATTCAGTATCGCTGCTATGCATTCAGACGCATCAGTGTTATGCTTTGTAAAATATACTTTAACCAAATCTCAACGCAAACAGGAGCAGGTAGAAATCATGTCTCAGTTCTGTTTGGAAGCAAGATGAATAGAATAGAATAGAATAGAATAGAATAGAATAGAATAATAGATTGGGATGGAAAATTAGAATAGAATAGAATAGAATAGAATAGAATAGAATAGAATAGAATAGAATAGAATAGAATAGGTCATTTTGAATGTACACTAATCGGCATACATTAAAATGAAATTACGTTGCATACAGTTCTCAAAGGGTCTCCACCTATAATATAAACATAAACATGACCAGATAAATAAATAAATACAGAATTAGGAATGTACCCGCATATATTATAGATCTGTAACACTCAAAGGTTGGGGGTCCTGTAATTGAAACTCATTCCATTGGCTTTCTTAAGATGATGTCCAGGAATTTCTGACCAGGTTCAGTTCACAATCATTGCAAACAAGAGCATGGAAAGGACAAGATTGGGGTTTTTGATGTCAACAGTCAACCTCATCCTTGCGCAACAGTTTTTGGAATGGGGAGAACTTCCTTGAACAATGGAAAACCTATTGAAGTCCTTTCCTTTCCACGTACTGTTATTGCTGGCCATGAAAGAGTGCTATTTCCCCCTGCTTCTTCTGCTGCCCCCAAACTCACCCTGGGAAGACTTTTTAAGAGCAGATGGCAGCAGTGCTTCTGAATAAACCAACATTTTTTTCCCCTCTGCCATCTGCCCAGCACATTGAGTTGCCAATATCAGGCGCTGCATTTTAATAAACTAGCAGAGTGGACTTCCCTAAAATCCCCTGGCTCTGTCTTGGAGTTTGCTAAGGGTAGCCTCTTCTGGCAGCTTTGCAGTTATCATGGGAACCTGTTGGATATGCATAACGGAGGGCCTCAGGTTAAGGTCTGAAGGAAGCTTAGGCTTAGGATCAAAAAAGGGAGTGGAGGAGAAGGAGGAAGGGGGGAGAGGAAGAGGAGGATGGAGAGAGGAGGAGAGGAGGAGGAGGAGGAAGATGTGGGGAGAGGAGGAGAAAGGAGAGAAGAGGAGAAGGAGGAAGAGGAAGAGGAGGAAGAAAAAGAGGAGGTGGGGAAAGGAGGAAGGAGGAAGAGGAGAAAGAGGAGGAAGAAGAAGAGGAAGAGGGAGAGAGGAGGAGGAGGAAGGAGAGAGGAGAGAGGAGGAGGAAGGAGAGGAGAAGAAGGAGGAAGAGGAGGCGGAGGAGGAGGAGGGAGAGGAGGAAGAGAAGGAGGAACAAAAAAGCAGTCGCAACGTTTCATAAGGCTATCAATTCCTTACAGATCTCGTGAGACAAAAAAAAAGAAAAAGAAAAAGAGCTACAGAAGAAAGAACAGTTCAGGAAGGCCTCTTTGAAACTTGTCCTGTCTCTTAAAAAAAGGAAAAGAAAAGAGAAAGTTAGCGGCCTCTTCATGCTTTTGTGTCTACGTTGTGTGTTTTGCTTTTCGAGCGAGAAGGAGGATCCTATTCCTGGACATCAAGTGTCACAAGCTTTCAAGGTTATAGAGATATGAAGAAGGAGCTTATTGCATTGAAGATGCGGGGCCAGGCTTCCCTCTCTTCCACCCTGTTAGCCTGGAGGATGATAAGGTCTTAAGTCCGCTCAGTTCCAGGAGATTGTTCTTGTATTTATCGTATGACTTCTTAAGCCCAGGATGAATATGTAAATCGTTCTCGTTGTCGCCGTGCTGCTAACGTAAGAGGACGTTGGATTTGCACCCCGGCAATCCCCCGTTCTAAAATTGATTAATATTTGTTTTCAAAATGACACGGCGGTGATGTATGGATCCTTTTCCAACTTAAATTAATACTTTAAAGAGATGAATGGTCTCAACGGAGGATGTGAAAGTTCAAGCCGGGGAAATTTGCATATTTATATTACAACCCACTGATAATAATTGTTGAAACAGAATGTAATGTAGTTCGTTTTTCATTTTAATCTGGTCCTACTCAAACACAGGACCTCATTAACTTCATGCAACTAATACTGCGCTATCAGTCCAGGTAGAACAGGTTCCCCCTGAATTTATGAATTTCAAAGACCGGCTTTCATCAGCGTTACAACAGGTGGGTCGGGCACCGACCTCTGTGCTTGTAGAGGACTGTGTCTGCCACAAGAAACTCAACTTACTGGAAAATCTAACTCAGAAGGAATCCTGAGGGTTTAGACTAATTCATTAGCTGGGGATGTTGGAAGGACCATTCTCAAAGCAGCCTTTGAACAAGATGAAATTAAATACAGATTTCAAGCAAAATATCCCTTCTCATTCTGCTACCTCCCTTGTAAAATTAAGATTATAGCTAAGGAGAGGAAAATGGAAAATATGGTAGGTATCAGTGGTGGGTTTCAAAATTTTTTACTACCGGTTCTGTGGGTGTGGCTTGGTGGGCGTGGCAGAGGAAAGATACTGTAAAATCTCCATTCCCATCCCACTCCAGGGGAAGGTTACTGCAAAATCCCCATTTCTTCCCGATCAGCTGGGACTCTGGAGGCAGAGAATAGATGGGGGCGGGACAAGTCAGAGGTGGTATTCACCGGTTCTCCGAACTACTCAAAATTTCCGCTACCGGTTCTCCAGAACTGCTCAGAACCTGCTGAAACCCACCTCTGGTAGGTATGCTTATTGAGGTGTGGGAAGGGGGGAGAGTTAGTAATGGCTCTTGCAATTTCTTTTATTCTTAGGTTCTTTTCCCCAAGGTTGGGCTGTGGGACATACCTACCTAGAGTTTGATGAACCATGGTTTGCTTAATTAACCCACCTTGGGAGTTTGCATAACAGACTGAAGTGGGAATTAATCACATGAGTTGTTCACAAAACATGTTAGATATCTAGATTTTGTTTCGTTATGCATTAAGTAATCTTGCCGTCGTCGACATACATAACATGCATCAACAATGGAGAGACGTGGTGGTTCAGTGGCTAAGACGCTGAGCTTGTCGATCGAAAGGTTGGCAGTTCAGCGGTTTGAATCCCTAGTGCCGCGTAATGGGGTGAGCTCCCGTTCCTTGTCCCAGCTTCTGCCAACCTAGCAGTTTGAAAGCACGTAAAAAATGCAAGTAGAAAAATAGGGACCACCTTTGGTGGGAAGGGAACAGCGTTCCGTGTGCCTTTGGCGTTGAGTCATGCCGGCCACATGACCACGGAGACGTCTTCGGACAGTGCTGGCTCTTCAGCTTTGAAACAGAGATGAGTACTGCCCCATAGAGTCGGGAACAACTAGCACATATGTGCGAGGGGAACCTTTACCTTATGGAGATTCTCAGTCATCCAGGTTATGGTGGCCTTAAAGGTGCTTTTTCAAAAGGCAACTGGACTATGTTGTTGAAGATGTTCTTCTCTTGTTTTCACATTCTGCTGAACTGAAGAAACGCTGAATCCTACCATCTATGGTTAACAATTTGAGCCATGGCCTTTCTCTCTTGTAGAACAACATATTCAGATGTACATTTTTCGGAGGGATGTGTCTGTCCATGTGGTTGTTTTGAGTAGAATTCAAGTGATAAAAATCTAGAATGGTAAAATCTGCATCTTCACAGTTCATGCATGGTGGTGTTTTGGACCGCTAGAAAAAGTTGAAAGGATCATATACCTCAGTTCTAATTTACATGAAAGTTGGAACATGACCACTGAAGTAAAAACAAGGATTGAGAAAGCTCGAACAGCATTCTTCAAAATGATAAAAGGTCTTCTGCAGTCGCGACATAAGCCTAAGACTGAAAATGAGGCTTGCCAGATGTTACATCTTTTCTCTATCCTGCTCTACGGAGTTGGAATTGGACTCTGACAGAAAGCCACTTGAAGAGACTAGACGCATTTGAAATGTGGATTTACAGACGGCTGTTACGTATAAGCTGGGTTGACAAAATAAGAAATGAGGTGGTAAGTCACCTGGGAAAGCCAAGGGAAATCATCAAAACCATTAAAAAGCTAAATATTTTGGATATGTGATACGCCACCCGGAAAAATATGTTATACTTCACTTAATCCTCCAAGGAAAGATTGAAGGCAAATGACGTCCAGGCAAAAGAAGAACATCGTGGCTTCAAAATGTAAGAGACTGGTTTGGACAAAACTCAACAGCACTTTTTTGTGCGGCTGTTGATAAAAATAGGATTGCCAACATGATCGTCAACATCCGATGATGGATATGGCAGAAGATGACGAAGAAGAAGAAGAAGAAGAAGAAGGAGAAGGAGAAGGAGAAGGAGAAGGAGAAGGAGAAGGAGAAGGAGAAGGAGAAGGAGAAGGAGAAGGAGAAGAAGAAGAAGAAGAGGAGGAGGAGGAGGAGGAGGAGGAGGAGGAGGAGGAGGAAGAGGAAGAGGAAGAAGAAGAGGAGGAGGAGAAGAGGAAGAAGAAGAAGAAGAAAAAGAGGAGGAGGAGGAGGAGGGGGAAGAGGAAGAAGAAGAGAAGAAGGAGGAGAGGAAGAAGAAGAAGAAGAGAAGGAGAAGGAGGAGGGGAAGAGGAAGAAGAGGAGGAGGAGGAGGAGGAGAGGAGGAGGAGGCAGAGAAGAAGAGGAGGAGGAGGAGGAGGAGGAGGAGGAGGAGGAGGAGGAGTTTTGGATTCTGAGCAAAAGACAAAACAGACTCAGTGAGCCTTTTTCTGGATTGGAAATGAACACTGTTTTCTTTGGTGGTAGGCATTGCCTTGCTGGAGTTGTCTGGTTTCTAATTGTGTACTTTTCTTTTATGCTTAAGTGTGACAAATAAAGTGAGTTTGATTATAAGTTAATTGTGTTGTGATGTTATGGGTTTGACATTATTTCTTCTTAATAAGGATGCTTTAATTCTGGGGTACGGGTGTTCTTTTTCAAACTTACTGTGCAAATCTTATTTATATTTTATCACATACTGCAGATATTTTTGGTTTATCGTAACCTACCTTGAGCTGATAAGGTAATGATGATGGAATGTAAATTCGATAAATAAGTTTTTACAAAACCATTCTGGATATTTATTTATCTATGGAATGTTTACTTACTGCAATCAAAAGATTTTTTAGTGGCTTCCGATATCATTTTGCAAACATAGCTTGGGCATCAAGTATACATTACTGCATTAAACACGATTTATATTACAATGTGCATTTCAGTAATATTCTTAGCCAGCTTTATCAGATTTGTATATTATGTATGGCCTGGTATCCTAGTGGAGAAATAACATTTCGAAGAACATAGACAAGGAGAAAGAGTCCCACGTATGAGGGCCATTCCAGGAAATTTTCTTGCATTTCGTCCCTACCAGTTCTCACCCAACTTGATGAAAAATAAATCAGTTTAGAACTTCTTTCTAAGAGGAGGTGATTTATAGAAATTCTTGTGGGGGGGAGGATGGTATCCTTGCACTTTTTAAGGAAGAGAGGGTGAAAGGATAGGGGTGAATACCTTGCCTTTCATTGCATGAAACTTGTGGACTTCAACTCCCGGAGTTCCTCAGCCAGTCATTACAGCATCCGGATTTCCGAGGATATTGACACAAACCAATGGTCCTTATCAAATTTATTAAGTAGCAAGAATAAACCAAAGTCCGCCAAAGGTTGGCAACCAGCCCAGAAAACAAGATATGATAAGACTTTTCCAAAAATGCTCTGATGATAATTACAAGTTGTTTCCAGCAAGAAACTTACTAAAGGCATGTGACTTAAATAGACTAAGGGAGTGGCCAATTATCCTCAAGCCCTACTCTCGAGGAGACCTCCTCCTTCTGAGTAGCCACTCCTGCCTTTTGGCAGCCCTGCGTGCTCGAGCATTGAGGAGAGGCTCCTCCCCTTCGGTCTCTCCACTTGAAGGAGCCTCTGGAGGTTCTGAAGGCCCTGGCTGAGTCTCTGCCTCTGGCACCACATCCTCTTCAGTCTCCTCGCTGTCTGACGCGAGTGCCGGCTGCACAGGCTGCTGGCATGACACCACACCAGCCTCCTCGTTGTCGGGATCAGCCATGATCTGCGCAGGCTGCTGGCGGGCTGCAACAATCTGTGGTTTGTCACGCTTAATTAAACTCCGGGCAAAATGTTTCTTGGGGCCTTCTTTTTCTTCTGAAGAGCGGTGTGTGTGTCAACCTAATCTCCAAAGCACGGAAGGGTCTGATAAGAAGCAATGGATGGAAAGTCATCAAGGAGAGAAGCAACCTATAACTAAGGAGAAATTTCTTGACCGTGAGAACAATTGTTAGAAGAAATATCCTTCTGGGTTCAGTTCCAAGTGGGGAAAAAGACCCTGGATTCATGGAAGTTGCTTGGAAAGAAGGTTTATTGACGAACAGGATCACACAGCTTGAGTTCCTGAGCAGAAAAAGGGCAGAGATGCTGAGAGTGTCCTGGTTTTATGCCTTCTCTGGAACCCAACCTTGAGCTTCCTGTTCCTGTGTAAGAAATGCACTCTGATTGGTGGTCAGAAATTTGCAATATCCTTCCCCTGGAGTGGGGTGGGAATGGGGATTTTGCAGTATTCTTCCCCTGGAATTGGGTGGGAATGGGGATTTTGCAGTATCCTTCCCCTGGAGTGGGGTGGGAATGGAGATTTTGCAGTATCCTTCCCCTGGAGTGGGGTGGGAATGGAGATTTTGCAGTAGCCTTCCCCTGGAGTGGGGTGGGAATGGAGATTTTACAGTAGCCTTCCCCTGCCACGCCCACCAAACCACACCCACCAAGATGAGCCACACCCACCAAGCCACACCCACAGAACCGGTAGTAAAAACTTTTTTGAAACCTACCACTGGTGCATTGCATTATGGGTGCAGGCACCCGTGCACGGTGTTTCGCGCGATCGTGCGCGCTTTCGGCATGTGAGAACGAAAAGGTTAGCCGTCACTGATATAGACATTGGGCTCCAGTGAGAGCGTAGCTCCTTCTGCCTATGGCTTCCCTGTCATAAGCTGGAAGGCCCCCGATATTCCTACCCACCTTGCCCCTCTCCAGCTGAGTCAATCAATGGCTACACTGAGAAAGCTTGTTATGGCATGTTATGCATCACGGATTTTGATCATATCAATCATAATCGAGTCAGATGTAATCCATCTGACTTTTGCTCCACTGGGGTCACCAGGGAAGTGATGCCTCACTTCACATCAATTACCCCGCAGAGCAAGGAGGTGGGCAAGCAATTCTCTTTGATGGTTCCCAGCTATAAATAATTGTATATTGCCGGTAGTTAAGCTGGCTCTTGGGCACACTACACTACCATGAATTTTCATTTACTTTATCTAGGAAGCGGTTAGGCCTAGTGGGTTGAAATAGGGGAAGTTTTATGGTTTTATATCAATCTTCCCCATAAAGATGTTTGATTCTTACACTTACTGTTCCTGTTACAGCCACACGGCCGGCTTGAATTATTCTTGAGTTGACGCCTACCCTATAAAGCAATTAAGACTATTTCCAGATTAAACTAATGGAAGAAACATGGGAGGAAAAAAAAAAAAAGATGCCAGAGGCCACAGTGAATAATTGGAGACTTATATAAAATATGCCAATAGGAACCAAAGCGAGGTGAAATATTGCCAGGGCCACCTGTCCTATCGCCGAGAAGACGAATCAGCTGCCGCAGACGGTAGAGGACATGAAAGGGAAGCAAAATATTTTGGTGTGCAATTATCGTATTTTCGTTACCAGGATACAGAACAATAGGATTGAAAGCAATGGTGAAATCCATTTTTTTTTTTGCTACCGCTTTTGTGGGCATGGCTTGGTGGGCGTGGCCTGGGGAAAGAATACTGGCCTGGGTTTTCCTGGGGAAAGGATATTGCAAAATCCCCATTCCCTCCCCACTCTGGGGCCAGCCAGAGGTGGTATTTGCCGGTTCTCCGAACTGCTCAAAATTTCTGCTACCAGTTCTCCAGAACCTGTCAGAACCTGCTGGATTTCACCCCTGATTGGAAGGGATCTTGGAGGTTTTCTAGTCCAACCCCTTGTAGGAAATCCTATACAATTCCAGACAAATTTATTTATTTATTTATTTATTTATTTATTGGTTCAATTTATATGCCTCCCTTCTCCGGAGACTCAGGGCGACTTAAAATGCGTTAAGCAATAGCCTTCATACTTTTGTATATACCTGCTTAGTAGGGCTTTTGGCCCCCTCTAAGCAGTGTTCTTTTTTATACAAAGTCAGCTTATTGCCCCCACAATCTTTCTTTCTTTCTTTCTTTCTTTCTTTCTTTCTTTCTTTCTTTCTTTCTTTCTTTCTTTTTTTCTTCTTTCTTTCCCCCCCTCCCAATCCGGCAAATCTTGCAAACTGTCATAAGGAACAAATAATCGCTTTTCCACCCCCCCGCCACAACCCCCCTCTGCTCTTAAAAACGCAACAAAGGACCCCCCGAGCTGTGGTCTTTGTATAACAGTTAACATTGTCGCTAGTAATCAATTTATTTCATTGGGAAGGACAGTAGCCTCATGATGAGTCAAAGACCTTTGGAAAACGGTACATCTGTGCCTGTTATTTAAGAATACTCTCCGGCACAAAAGGGTGGAATACATTAGAAAACAAAAAATATGTCAGCGTACAGAAAGGACCTATTGTTATCTCTGACACAGAGGGTTTGAGACATGGCAAATGACACGGGATGTTTCCCCCTTGTTTGCCAGTCTCTGTAATAAAGTATTTTTGGTGAAAACGCTGTAATTGATACCCAGAAGACAAGGGATTTAGAGGCCCGTTTTCTCCTCCTTTCCCTCTCCGGTGATGCCAACCATATTGTAGCTGGAACACACTTTTTTTTTTTTTTTTGGTCAATATCAGGAACCTTAAAGCAGAATCGATAGAATCCTCTTCTAATGCTTGGCTTTAATGGCAGCTGCTTTGATGTGCGGAGGGATCAATGCTTGTTTGCCTTCAATAGGAGCTGAAAACTCCAGGGAGGTTTTGGGGAAACCGAGTCATCCCTGGATGAGTCCACAGCCTACATTTGACATCCGTGGCTCCCCTTCCCCCCATCCCCTTTATTTATTTTCCTAGGGCTGCTGTTCCAAATAGGGTTGCGTGTGGAAGGGGGTCGCATTAACCTTTCATTTTCCTGCGGTGCATCGTAGCAGGGGTTGAGACGTACCCTGTTTTCCCCAAAATAAGACATCCCCTGATAATCTTGATGAACATATCTTTTCTTTTATGTACACTGAGAGCATATGCACCAAGACAAATTCCTTGTGTGTCCAATCACACTTGGCCAATAAAGAATGCTATTCTATTCTATTCTATTCTATTCTATTCTATTCTATTCTATTCTGTTCTGTTCTGTTCTGTTCTGTTCTGTTCTGTTCTGTTCTGTTCTGTTCTATTCTATTCTATTCTATTCTATTCTATTCTATTCTATTCTATTCTATTCTATTCTATTCTTATTCCTATTCCTATTCCTATTCCTATTCCTATTCCTATTCCTATTTCTCCTCTCCTCTCCTCTCCTCTCCTCTCCTCTCCTCTCCTCTCCTCTCCTCTCCTCTCCTCTCCTCTCCTCTCCTCTCCTCTCTTCTCTTCTCTTCTCTTCTCTTCTCTTCTCTTCTCTTCTCTTCTCTTCTCATAAGCCCAATTGGGCTTTTGAGCGCATGGTAATAAGGCCAAGCGCTTATTTCAGGGTTCAAAAAAAAAATATAAGCAAGGTCTTATTTTTGGGGAAAAACAGGTAGGTGTTAGGGTTGGCGGCCCCCTCTGTATTTTGCTCTGCCGATCTGGTCAGCTTTCAAAAGGTGAACTTTTGTCCAGAGCTTCCACTAACACGGAGACTACTTCTACACCCTCTACAGCAGTGTTTCTCAACCATTAGGGCCTTTAGGATGAGTGGACTTCAATTCCCAGGATTTCCCAGATGGCCATGCTGACACCCAGGGAATTTTGGGTCTTGAATTTGCTACGGCTGAGAAATACTGTTCTACAGTGATCAGTCTTAAACCCTCATCTGTAAAATGGGCATTAATAGTGAAGTGCTTATTTAAAAGAGAAGCTAACACAATCAAAATTTTAAAATGGAAACTAACAATTCCTCTTGGTGACTGTGTTTATCTGAAGGAGATAATCCAGCTGCCTTAATGTTGCAGCCAACCCTTTTCTTTCTTTCTTTCTTTCTTTCTTTCTTTCTTTCTTTCTTTCTTCTTTCTTTCTTTCTTTCTTTCTTTCTTTCTTTCTTCTTCTTCCTTCCTTCCTTCCTTCCTTCCTTCCTTCCTTCCTTTTTCTTTTTTCTTTCTTTTTTCTTTCTTTTTTCTTTCCTTCCTTCCTTCCTTTCTTTCTTTCTTTCTTTCTTTCTTTCTCTCTCTCTCTCTCTTCCTTCCT
This sequence comes from Arizona elegans, assembly GCA_022577455.1. NCBI lineage: Eukaryota > Metazoa > Chordata > Lepidosauria > Squamata > Colubridae > Arizona > Arizona elegans. The sequence goes on along the minus strand of JAKOOJ010000014.1, from coordinate 3,182,032 downwards.
TCCTTCCTTCCTTCCTTCCTTTCTTTTTGCACCTGTTTGCCGCTGTCAATCCCCGCCACCTGGAACCGGCCGAAAATGCGACATGTGGAGGCCAAAAACAGCCAAAGGGTGGGGGGGCGGTGGGTGGGCGGGGCTTTGTCAACATTCAGTGTATAAGGCACACCACAATTTTCACCCACTTTTTTGGCGGGGAGGGGAATGCGTCTTATATTCTGAAAAGTACGGTACATTTTCCTAGAATCCAATAATGGAATAAAGGAAGCAACTTCATTTACTTATTTGGTTATTGAGATAATGTCAGCTGGGATCTTGACACCTGTGAATAAAATATGGAGACCATCCCAATTCTACCTGAGGAGGCCAGCAGAGAAAATTCCTACTTGAAGTCCAAACCAGAGCAAAAATCTCTTCTGATAAAGAGCAGAACAGAAATCAGGACCTTGGACAGTTCCAATTTAGTCCCTCTGGTGGAAGTTCTGGATTATTAAACTCTATTATACCGTGTTTTCCCCAAAATAAGACCCTGTTTTATATTTTTTTGAACCCCAAAATAAGTGCTTGGCCTTATTTTTGGGGATGTCTTATTACTTTGGGGTGCGTGGAGAAAGACGGGGCTCTTCTTGCCATCTTACCAGATTTCCAGCTCTGTCTCCCTAACCCTAACCAGAGGAAATGGCAGGGACCAGCTGCGCGTGCATTTAAATATTTTTGGGGAGGGCTTATTTTTCAGGGGGAGAGGTATTTTAGCACACGCGCTCAAAAGCCCGATTGGGCTTATTATCAGGGGATGTCTTATTTTAGGGGAAACAGGGTAGCAAAAAGGTGTTCTTGCAATAGTAACACCATTGTGACTCAACTGTCATGAGTTATGACCGTAATTGCGGATCTCAACTACTTTGAGGTTGAGGATTTCCTGCGATATATCTGCGGCATAATCAAAGCAAACAATCCAAAGTTTAAATCAGAGTAAAACAATAAGTCCTCACAAGAACGAGGAGAAATAAGATATGGAACATTGGATGTGCAAATGAAGTCGAGAAGGAGGAAGATGGACTGGAGAGTGTTTTGCTAGGATACCTTCAAATCTAAGGGGACCATTGATTGGAGGACACGCTGTCAGTTTTACCTAATTAATTTCTGCAGCTAGTTTCATTGTTAGAGAGGAAATTACAAGAAGCTGGATAATGCATGACTTGAATTTTTCTCAGGAGTTCTTAATGGGATTGTTATGGGGCCTTGTCTCTGTACAAGTAGTCCTCGACTTATGACCACAATTAGGGGCAAACTTTCTGTTGCTAAGCGAGACAGTTGTTAAATGAGTGTTTCCCCCATTTTACGACCTTCCTGGCCACGGTGGTTAAGTGAACCACTGCAGCTGTTCAGTTAGTAACATGGTTGTTAAATGAATCTGGCTTCCCCAATGACTTTGCTTGTCAGAAGTTTGCAAAAGGGGATCACATGACCCTGGGACCCGGCAACCGTCATAAATATGAGTCAGTGGCCAAGCGTCTGAATTTTGATCACATGACCGTTGGGAAGCTACAGTGGTTGTGTGATAAATGGTCGTAAATCACTTTGTTCAGTGCTGTTGTAACCTTAAACGGTCACTAAAGAAACTGTTGTAAATTGAGGACTACCTGTATTACCTAGTCCAAGGATGGGCAACTGTGGCCCTTTTACAACCTGTGGACTTCAACTCCCAGAATTCCTGAGACAGCCAAGCTTTTTTAGGGGAGTTGAATTCTGGGAGTTGAAGTCCACAGGTTGTAAAAGGGCCACAGTTGCCCACCCCTGACCTAGGCATCCTCTTAGATCCGGGTGGATCCTAGTAAAGGGGAGAGAAACTTCAAACAATTTCTGCAAAACTCAACAGGCAGTTCCATTTTCATTCCCCACCACCCGCGAATATTATTTTATGTTATCAGACAAAATGAAAGATTTGCAAAACCGAGCGACCTTCCAGGTTGCCCTTCAGAAACCGAGCCGATATTGAAACCAGGCACTGAATATTTTCCTCCTGGGAATCTTTACCTCACCAGATCTGTGATTAATCTCCCTGGCCATTGTGTACCTTGCACATGTTGTCAGAAACTCAGCATGGATCTGCCTGTAAAATCCTTGCCTCTTATTAAGACGGAGGGAGAAAGCTGGCAAGAAGGGAAGAAGACTATAACTTCATGTCCTTCAAGATATTATTGATTCCTATTTTTCGTTGTGGTTGGTGGTTCTCCCCCTCCCCCCTTTAAGATACAGTAGAAATTAAGTTTCATGTCATGGATTTTTTTTTTTAATGTTGTGCGAGTTACACAATGAAGCTTTGTTGGCTTACAAAGCTGTGAAGCTGAATTCTCTTTGAATTCCAGTCAGTAGGTCTGGCTTGACCACAGTAGCTTGAAGGATAACTAAAGAAAAATTGTACATTTTTCTAAGTCTTTTTGCTTGAGAAATTGGGCTCTTTCCTTAAGGAAAGGAAATGAGGGGAGCTTCCGCTCCCCCACCATCTTCTCCTTCTCTCCTACAATAGGAGATCTAAAATTTGGTGATATTATCAGGAGCAGAATAGAGAGTTGAACACCCCCTCAGTTTCTTCTTGGCCTAAATTATATGCAAGTTGAAATAAAACTGGTAGGACATTCATTGGATTTATAAGCAAGTTAACGATAAATAGCTGCACAGATGCCAAAGATTGTTCTTTTGTCTTATCATCAATATAAGGTATCTCTATTTCAGATGTACAGAATGCCATTAACTAGCATGTAATTCTTTGGTTGAGGTTATAAAATGAAATATTTGAATTCATATAAGACAACTTCCTCCCTCCCTCCCTGTTTTTCCTTCCTTCCTTTCCACTTTTTACTTTCTTCCTTCTTTCCTCCCTCCCTCTCTGTTTTCCTTCCTCCCTTCCTTCCTTCTTCCCTCCCTCCCTCCCTCCCTCTCTGTTTTCTTTCCTTCCTTCCTTCCTCCCTCCCTCCCTTCCTTCTTCCCTTCCCTTCCCTTCCCTTCCCTTCCCTTCCCTTCCCTTCCCTTCCCTTCCCTTCCCTTCCCTTCCTTCCTTCCCAAAACCAATATATATATAGATATATATGTACTTCCAATATATACATATATATGTATATATATACTTCCAATTTTACATGGGAGAAAACCCAAATAACCAAAGCCCTACATACGAACACACACACACACACACACACACACACACACACACACACACACACACACATATATATATATATATATATATATATATATATATATATATATATATATATATATATATACAGAGAACAAACTATTGTTTACGTTCCTCTCCATTGGACATTATATTCTCAGATATTTTTAGCTTTTGGTGTCTATTTCTTTTTATATGCCTATTTTTTTTACCAATTTTCTAATACCTTGGAAATATGTGTGTTTGTATTTTCACAATTTTCTCTTTTCAGTATCTGGATTTTGAATGTTGTTAATTATGAACCTCAAAGAAGAAACTCTGCCTTGGTTGCATGGCTGGTAATACTAAAATGTTGCAGTTGTTATCTCGTTTTTTCTTTCCATTGGTGCTCACCCAAGGTTTTTTTGAAAGGCCTGTCAGCACATCATCATCAGCTTTGCCTTTGCCTTTCCAAAGTTTCAGAGCTGAATATTCTGTTTTGCAGTGATTTCTCTGGCTTCGCCTCCAAGGCTGCCATTATCAGGTAAAGCATTCTGTTCAACTGGTGTTGACACATCTCGTTTCAGAGGTCTGATTTGATTATGTTTTCTATTTCCACCAAGGATGGTTTCAAAGATCACTTTCCCTGACGTATAATCAAAATTATTGATTTTTTTGTTCAGACAGAAATGTAAAATGATTTTTTTTTCCTTTTCTTGACAGGTATCTGCATAAGTACCTGCTGAGTAGAGTTAAACGCACTGCAAGCAGGTGTGTCTTCTCAGTTTCTTTCCTTCCTTTCCTTCCTTCCTTCCTCCCTTCCTTCCATTTCTCCTTCTTTCCACTCCTGCTCCCTCCCTCCCTCCCACCCTCCCTCCCAGTGGGCCAGTCCTGGAGTCTGGGGAAGGCCTGGATGAGGGCTCTGCATCGGAGGCAGAGATGGGATCAGGGCCATCTGGGAGCGATGCGCAGACTCCGGAGCCTCCAGAGGCAGACAGCAGAGAGGCAGAGGAACAGGAGAAGCCTGTTCCTAGTGCACTCGTGTGCAGAGCTGCCAGAAGGCAAGAGCAGCTAAAGCAAAAAGGAGGACTCGGGAGTAAGGCCAGGAGATGATTGGCCCCTCCCATAAGGCTTAAAAGAGCAGCAAAGGCTCTTGGGCTCTTTGTAGGAAAGCAACATTGCTAAATCTGTTTCCAGTCGGCATCTCTTGTTTCTGAACTTCATGGGGCTTTGCCAAGAAAGGCGTTTGGCAGGGTGCCAAAGAAGATAAAGGTTTGTGATAAGCCCGAAGGACTTTTTCTGAAGGACTTGTTTTGCAATTAATTTGGACTAAGCTGGGAATGAAGTAATTCTCAGCTGTTATAATAAAACAGTTTTGTTTGGGATTAATTGTGTCTTGTAATGATTAAGTGAGCCTAGGTCACAACAGTAATGAAGGTGAAAAGGAGAAAGGGGAAAATTTGAGTAAGAGAGTGATGGAAATATAAAAACGGAATTAGTTTTCAGAGCAGAATCTTGGACCAGCGTTAATAGCCAACAGATGAAAATGGAGAGAGTGTTGATCCAACCCAGGACAGGAAATCTATGAATAGATCTGGTAGAAGAGGCCAGCAAGAATTGGCAGATTTACAGGACCAGATGGAACCCCCGTTGCCTTGTCGGGCCACCTGATCCCTGCTCGGCTGGGAGAACCGCACTGCCTGTCACTTGTGATAATGGCAATGCAACAGTGATACCATTAACCCAGCAGTTTTAATTAAACAGTATCCTTGCCTCAGATGAATGAAGGTACAGAAGTGGTCAAAATTGTGGAAACCTTTTGGGAAAAGCGTATTTTCTAAAACTAGCTAATAACACCCACTTTTTTTTTTTAGTAGTACCATAAAATTAGATATCAATGGAAAGATCATTGAATCAAGAATGTAATGCAATAACTTTTATGAGGGATTTGCTATTAGAATAGCAGTTACAGTAGAAAGAAGAAAAATGAAACACGTAGAAAAAACGAGATATGCAAAAATGATCACCATGTCAGTTAATACTTTGTTGTGTAACCTTTAGTGTGAATGATGGCCTTACAATGTCTTCCCATGGAGTGAACCAAGGCTTTTAGTTCTGCAGCTGTTATCATGTGAAACCAAGATTGAATGATGGCTTCTATGAACTGGGTTTTATTGCTGGGTCACTTCTGATTAACAAGTTTCTTTAGTCAGCTCCATAGATTTTCAATTGGGTTAAGGTCTGAGCTATTCCCAGGCTATTCCAGCAGTGGAATAGGATTATCTTGAAACTTCCCCCCCCCCCAAAAAAGTGGTGTTATTAACCATCAAACCTCAAAAATACACTTTGTAACTTCAAGCTACAGAATTTTTGTCCATAGTTGCTATATTCTTTGAACCTCATTTCCAGTATCATTTTTTCCCCTCTCCTCTAGATCATTAACCTCCTTGCATGGAATTAATCAACATTTACAAATTGAATTGAATCTAGCAAACTTGCTTTCCTTTCCTAAGTTTCATTATCTTGCTTAAAATACACACAGATGCATAGGGATGGTTACCGGAATTTTGACAAACCTTAGCCGAAAAACCAAACCAGTTTTTAATGAATTCTTTTAATTGTAATGAGCCATAAAATAGAATGGATTTCCAGAGGGAAAAAAGTTGCAGACTACAGGAACCAGGAGCATCACTCAGGTGGGACCCTGAGGACACAGGTAAACCTCCAAGTGCTTCAACCACCCTCTAAAAAGGATGCAAATGACCAGCTGTCTGCAAGGAATATCAATCCTTCCATTCCCCACCATCCAGTCAGAGCTGAAGAAACTTCTTGGATGAGAAGTGAAACGTCTTCAAAGAGAAAAAACAAGAAAATCCAGTTGCCTCCTGAAAAAAGCACCTTTGGGACAACCATGACCTCGATGACTGAAAATCTCTACAGACTTTGAGCCATAAAATCCCACTTTTTTTAAAAAAAAAAAATGTGGGTTTTTTGCAATGGGACGCACAATTTTTCTCCAGTGGGGTGTTGCATCCCTGAAGATGCAGAATTGAGCAATCTGAATCATTCATCTTTCCTCAACTATTTTTGGTCCCTGGTGATACAAAAAGAGAGAGAGAAAGAGAAAAAGCAACGTGATTTTAAAATTCCTATCCTGTTGATTAAGAGAAAGAGACAGCAAGCGTATGCATAATGGCACAGAGATAATTAATCTAAGAAACAAACATTAGCGTGAGGAAGCAAGTGTGAGGCTCAACAATGAATTGTTAGGAAGATATTGTGTTTTGCACATGACCCATTTTGCTGAAAAGGACGTGGAAGCTGCCCAAAAAAAAAAAAAAAAAAAAGCTTCCAGTTTCTCATGGGATCCAAGCTGACAATACTTAGAGACGTCCCAATTTATTCTTTCACTCTCTTTACTTGATTTTTAGATTGTACATTTTCAGGCCAACGTAGTTTTGAGAAGAATTTCATCCAAACTCTGCCCATACTTGGCAGATTCAGACTGCCTTGTCTTAAGTCCATACACCAAAACTAATTTTCTGTAAACATCTTACCCAGTGGTGGGATGCTGCTGGTTTAACAACAGATTCGGTAAGCATGCGCTTTGCATGCAGCACTGAAAATGGAGCAGCCTTATTATCTTTTCAACTATCTCTTGGTTCAATTTACAAGTGGCATCACTGATCTTATTTTGCTTTTTTTAAAAAAATTACTGTTGATTCTATTGCTTTAACTGTAGGCCAGGGGTGTCAAACTCAAGGCCTGGGAGGCCAGATCCAGCCCATGGGATCCTTAGATCTGGTATGTGGGTCCACTCTGGAAACAGCAAAGACCAGCCTGCAGTTCCTCTGCCAGTGAAAAAGGAACTCGGGAGGGCCACGCACGGCCCTCCTAGGCTCTGTTTTGGGCTGCGACGGCCTCCTGCAAACCTCTGCCAGCGAAAACAGAGCTTGGGGAGGCCATGCATGCAGAGGGAAAACAGAGCCTCAATGAGTGACATTAAGATGACCATGCCCACCTTTGGCCATGTCCACCCAGCCGCCTGAGGTCAAACACAACCCTGATGTGGCCCTCAATGAAATCGAGTTTGAAACCCCTGCTGTAGACTCTCTTGGGCCATTTGTTGAGGAGAGAGAATATTTATTTAGTTGGAGACTTTATTCAGCAAAATTAGTGATTAGTGGTGGTTCACAGGTATGGGGGGAAACATGATTCCTAAAATCAGTCAGCATCTGAGGGCCACCCAATTTCTTTCTGGGCTTTGTGAAGGAATACAGATTATACCAAACTTTCATTCCTGGTTGTTGACAGTTGGGTTGGTCTTCCCCGTGGGTCTGCAACCTTAAACACTCAAAGAGCCATTTGGACCCATTTCCCACAGAAAAGAAAACACCAGGAGCCACAAAACCTTTCCCGTGCTTGACTATTTCTGAGTGGCCAGAAAACTAGCATATGTAGTTGAATTAAACATTCTGTTTTCTTCTGAAACTTTTCTTTTCTTGGATTTATCCATGGTTGGCCTACTGGGGGTTGAAAAGCCCAATAAACCGTGTGCCAATGGGTATAGCATATTGGCGGTTATGATGCATATTTTGAGTGACAGGGAGACGCAGCAGAGGGGTGAAAGAGCCTCCAGAGCCGCAGGTTGCTGACCCCTGGTCTACCCATACTGTCAAAGTGTTTACAGCGTTACTACTATTTTGAAACCACCCAGGAGCAAAATACAGGACACAGAGTTTGTCATTACAAACAGTGGTTTATATACAAGACTTCTATATACAGACATACAAGTAGTAGGCACATACCAGACAAGCAATCATTCTTCAACTCTACACGGAGAACTATAATGCAGATAGAACACCACGAGGAGAGAGAAAGAGACGCCCTCTAATGGCCTCCTTTATATAGACAGCTTCTTAAAGGCAATAACCCTGCTGACTCATCATCAATCTTAAAGGGGCTGGTCAGCTTTAAGTCTTCATTACCCTGACACATACTTTTAGCAAAATGAAATTGTGGATGAGGGTCAAGAGGAGAGATATCCGTGAATAGAATTTGTCCTGTGAATAGAGCCCAATTAAAGCTCAGAAAATGGGTGCAAACCTCAATTCATGATCGCAGCAAATCAAACTGCAGGACGAAATGTTTGAAGGGAACGTCACTAGATGGAATTTTATCTCGCTTATATTAGAATTGGAGATCCGGGCTTAAGCAGAATTTTCTGGCTGGTGTTTAAACTTGATAAACATGTGTCTGTGTTTTGAATTGAACGTGTTTGGAACAAATGACTGAATTTCTAAAGGGAGGCGGTGGGGGGGGGGAAGCCACTGAGCTTTGAGCCTGATAACATTATTAATACAGTTATGCTAGCATGTCATATTTCATAGCATAAAGCTTGTTTCAAAGCCCGAGTCCTTCTCCATTAATTATATTTTGAAGCACATGCATCCAGAGCAGAGCAGAGCTGTTGAGGTTGTCTTGTTCTATTAGTTTAACAAGCCCTGGTATTAATGAGATTGCTTCATAATTGAACCTTTCCATGGGTCCCTTGGTTAAGAAATTATGCTAATCTGAATTTGCAAACACAAGGCATCCATCATACTTGACGAAACAGTAAACATCAACAGTGATCCACGTGGAGTGCAAATGCACCGTTAATTATTACAGGAATGAACAAGCCTCATTATTTCATCTTCAGGGATGTGGGACACTTGTCGAGCGTCAGAAGGCAGAATGCGCCAACTCTCCACTATGTGGCAGCAGGGTCCAGTTAACCGAAGCGAGTCTTCCACGAGACAAGCCTAAAGCCCTTCTGACGGAGAACCCGAATAAACTCCTTTGCACGCAAAAGTATTTTGAGAAGGTGAACATGCCCTGAAGAGAGTTTGGAGATTTTGGGGTTTTTTGATGATTAGTTTTGATTTCTGAATGGCCAGATGGTCTTGCAATAAATAAAGATGTCAGCCATTTCTTCCAGCATAAGAAGAACTTTGAGGACTTTGGCCAATAGGACAGCAAGTTCACATGGTGTCTCACAGGGGTTGCTAGAGTTCCTTAGGAAAAAGGAGGAGGAAGAGGAGGAGGAGGAGGAGGAGGAGGAGGAGGAGGAGAGGAGGAGGAGGAGAAGAAGAAGAAGAGAAAGAGGAGGAGGAAGAGGAGAGGAGAGGAGAAGAAGAAGAGGGAGGGGGAGGAGGAGGAGGAGGAGAAGAGGAGGAGGAGGAGGAGGGAGGAGGAGAAGAAGAGAAGGAGAAAGAGAAAAAGAAGAAGAAAAAAAGGAAGAGGAGAAGAAGATGAAGACAAAGCAGAGGAAGATGAAGAGGAGAAGGAGAAAAGAAGAAAAAGAAAAGAAGAGGAAGAGGAGAAGAGGAAGATGAAGAAGAGGAAGACGAAGAGGAGGAGGAGGAGGAGGAGAAGAAGAAGAGGAGGAGGAGGAAGAAGAAAAAAAGGAAAAGAAGAGGAAGAAAAGGAAGAGGAAGAGGAGGAAGAGGAGGAGAAGAATAGGAGGAGGAGGAGGAGATCTTTTTTTTTTCTCTAGCATCTGAAATGTCTAATAATTATCCTGAGAAGCAACCATTCCCACCCACCCTGAATCAGCTTAATTATCAAATGTTCACAGATCTAAATTTTTGTTCAGTTCTTGGAACCTGCAGTGCATCTCCCTGCTAGGATATTTTTCACAGATTGGCAACGTTTCTGGAGAACTCTGATTCTGCAAAAATCCAGAAGCTCATTTTCTTCTTTAAAGTTTCTGGATAAAACCAAATTTCTCTCTCTCTCTCTCTCTCTCTCTCTCCTCCTCTCTCTCTCTCTCTCTCTCTCTCTCTCTCTCTCCTCTCTCTCTCTCTCTCTCCTCTCTCTCTCTCTCTCTCTCACACACACACACACACACACACACACACACACACACACACACACACTCCCTCATCGATGTATATCTACAGATAAGCAGCCTCGACAATGATCACACTAAAAATACTACAAAAAGCAGCAGCAGTGGCTTAATGTGCAACAACAGTAGCTTAATTGTGCAAACTGTTGCACCGTTAACTCAAGTGTGCATGTGATGATGAGTAAGATTGATTCCAATCTGCATTATGTTCTTCTGTGTGCTTTTGAGCGGGGAACATGAGGTACAGTTACAGATAGCAAGAATAATATGCTTACAGGATGAAACAATGCTTTTTATTGTGGTTTGGTTTGCCAACAACAATAACAAAAATACACTTGCTTGGCATGAATAAGTGTCTCTTAGAAATAATTTGAATGCATTTGCAAGCAGAAATGTCCATGATACTGAAAGGAGTTGGTGTAATACTTATCTAGACATATTCAGTGTTAATGTTATCTTAATATTGTTTTAAAAAACAATATCACCTACTTGTAGTCTTCTCCATTATACAAATTACGTTCATAATTTCTAAATATGCATGGGTTTGTTGCCTGGAAAACTAACAGCCCGGGTTCGAGATCTGAGCTCCATGTGACAGGGTGAGCTCCCGTCCCTCACCTCAGCTCCTGCCCAACCTAGCAGTTCGAAAGCATGCAAATCATCATTGCCTTTTAATGACTCCATAATCCCTTGTGGGATGGAGTCAGGGCAACTGAATGCAGCTGAGTGTTTACTGGCCAGTCACTTGTCTGAAATGGTATAGGGTCTCCTGCTTGACTGTAAGGTCCTCCTGTTGGACTAGAAGACCTCCAAGGTCCCTTCCGGCTCTATTCTGATCGATGATTGATGGACTGGTAGACTCAACAGATCTGAAGGCTGCTGCGCGTTGTAACAATGTGCAACTAATACACCCCAGCGAATGAGATTTTTCTGAACTGTACAGAGGCTAGAACTTCACCCAGTATGCCAGCCAGCAGGGATTAGACAGGGGTTCGAAGGCTAAAACTGACATCTAATTAGATTTCATTTTAAAGTCTAGATGCAGCAATTATGACTTCTGAATAAAAGTGGTTGTTATTTGGCAGGGCAGCCCAAGCAGTGCACATAATTATAATAATTATTGTGTACCTAATGATATCTAATAGGAATCAACACACTGCAAATAGAAAATGCTTGTAAAGCGTTCCACAAATATGGCCTCCAGATAAGGGCAAAAAGAAAGGTTCCTGCCCTGGCATTCTATTGTTTTCCAAGCACTCCAGAGAACGTCGTATCACTGTGTTGGTTGAGATGGTTAGGAAGAAGCAGGACAGAAAACAATCCTAAAGAACCAAGCTGGTGTCTGTGTACGGTAGGGATGTCCAACCTTGACAACTTTTGGACTTATTAAAGTTGGGGAATAGGGGAAGTTTAGGGGGCTGGAGGATAAAACATATGAAGAACGGTTGCTGGAACTGGAAATGTCTAGCTTAATGGAAAGAAGGACTAGATATACTAATAGTATATCTCAGGGGTTGCCCCAAAGAAGAAGGGAGTCAACCTATTCTCCAAAACACCTGAAGGCACGACAAGAAGCAATGATGGAAACTAATCAAGGAGAGAAGCAACCTGGAACTAAGGAGAAAGTTCCCGACAGTGAGGACAATTAATCAGTGGAACAACTTGCCTCCAGAAGTTGTGGATGCTCTAAGGGCTATTGCACTTATATACCACTTCATAGTGCTTTACAGCCCTCTCTAAGCAGTTTACAGAGTCAGCCTCTTGCCCCCAACAATCTGGGTCCTCATTTTACCCACCTCGGAAGGATGGAAGGCTGAGTCAACCTTGAGCCTGTCAGGATCGAACTGCTGGTGGTGGGCAGAGCCTGTAATACTGCATTCTAACCACTGTGCACCATGGAAGGAAGGAAGGAAGGAAGGAAGGAAGGAAGGAAGGAAGGAAGGAAGGAAGGAAGGAAGGACAACAGCATTTAGACTTATATACCGCTTCACAGAGATTTATAGCCCTCTCTAAGCGTTTTACAAAGTCAGCCTATTGCCCCCAACAATCTGGGTCCTCCTTTTACCCACCTCGGAAGGATGGAAGGCTGAGTCGAGCATGGTGAGATTGAACTGCCAAACTGGAGGCAGCTGGCAGTCAGCAGAAGTAGCTTGCAGTACTGCACATTAACCATTATGCTACTGTGGCTTATTTTTAAAGAAGACATTGGACAACCATTTGTCTGAAATGGCATAGGGCTTCCTTCCTGAGCAGGGGGTTGGACTAGAAGACCTCCAAGGTCCCT
>JAKOOJ010000014.1:3074705-3167205 GCA_022577455.1 Arizona elegans | reverse complement strand
ATTTTCCTCTGCTATTCACCATTATGGTCCTAGCAGAAAGTCCCTCTGTAGGGTAAAAGGAGAAGAAGAGATGCTGAAGGTTTCACCGTGTTCCTTGGTAACTTGTTAAGAATCACTTTGCTTGAGCATCACTTATTTAGAGGAGACAGCTTTGACATCTCTACATGACGGAAGACAAGTGAATGAGCTGAATCAAAATTGCCCATGGCTGAGTTTTCAAACAGCAATTGGGGACTTCAGAGAATATATGTGACACAAGGCGACACTGTTGGGAGGCTTCCTTATCTAAAGTCTTAGTGGAAGACATGATGATACCAAGACATCATGTTTTGGTGCTAACACTCTAGTGGAACATACGTTCTCACCAACGCACCATATTTTGCTACCAACACTTTAGTGTAATGACACCAAGACACCATGTTTTGGTACCTTTATTAATTTTTTGTGGGATTAAGGAACAATTTTGGCCATTGAGAGCTTGCACCTGTAGGTACAACCAGGATGAATGAATGAAAAAAAGCCAAGACAATAGACCTTAATAGACATATTTGTGCTTCATTCAATCCATGGTCTTATTCTCCATGCATTCCATAATTTCATCTTCGTGTACAAATTATAATAAGCATTGCTAATTTGCTGATAAAGTTTGGAATCTTGGCAGGAAACCTCTCCCTTTCAACACCTCTCCCTGAAATGAAATTACATTAGTTGGTTCTTCATGTAATAGATGATATAGAGAAATAATGATGCTGAGAATAATGGTCTTAAAACTCAAATAGTTTTAAGGTTAGAACATTGATAAACATGTTCTAAGCTGGAAAAGCAATGTCATCACCGTGATGGATTGCACGAGCTGAAAGTCACAAAAAAGCCGGACACATTGCATCTCATATCAAAGCACCTGAGGGCAGGATAAGAAGCAAAGGATGGAAACTAATCAAGGAGAGAAGCAACCTAGAACTAAGGAGGAATTTCCTGAAAGAACGATTAATCAGTGGAACAACTTGCCTCCAGAAGTTGTGAATGCTCCAACACTGGAAGTTTTAAATAAGATGTTGGATAACCGTTTGTCTGAAGAGGTGTAGGTTTTCCTGCCTGGGCAGGGGGTTGGACTAGAAGACCTCCAAGGTCCCTTCCAATTCTGTTATTTTATTCTAAGATATGCCTTGATTTTCAGTACAGAAGATCCTATCACAATTATGTAGTTTAAATTAACGGATGTAGGTCCCTACTTCCATTAATTTAAACTACATAATTGTGATAGGATCTTCTCATTGATAAATAGATTGATAAATAGATTTTACTGATCTTACTGGCTGATAAATAGCTTATGCAGCCTGCGCTTAGACCATGATGGATTAAACTATCCAATGGGAACCCAGCTAGTACATGAATAGAAGCACACAGAAGCTGGCATTTGCACGCATACTTAAGATATTGTAACCTGCTATCAAAAACACAACATTTCCATTGTGTTGTATGTGGTTCCATTGCAACCTGTGCAATCTACATGACTGTGTCTCATAAAGACAGAGAAATTCATAAAAGGAAACTGTGCACAGCAAACACGTTATAATCACAACTGTCAGTAAAACTGAGCATTCTTTGTTCCGTTTTCCATAATAATAGCAATCTTACAAACGATCCACTAAGGTGCATTGAGCTTGGAAACTTCATCTGATTATTACATTCTTGTGCGGGGGGAATGATGGTACTATTTTACTATTTTCTGGAAGGGCAGTGACAGGCAGGAATACATCTTGGAAATGTTATCTATTGCATTTATATTTCGCAGAACTGCAAGCAACTGGCATGTAGTTTCCACGCTTTCCTTCTGTTCTGCTTAGCTAATGTCTTTCAAATTCATATTCTTTTGGAGTTAACCTGGTGTGATAAATCACAAGTCATCCAATAGACCAGTGATGGCTAAGTTTTTACATGTTTCACTTTCACTGTTACATGTTTCATCCATAGCTGTGTAGTTTCGATGGCCAAGTTGCGATATTTCATGATTTTTTCCAGTTCTTTTTCCTTAACTCTGGAGTCTCCTGGTACAGCAATATCAATAAATTGTACACTTCAGCCCTTGACAACAGTGATATCTGGCGTGTTGTGTTCCAAATGACGATCCGTCTGTATTCGAAAGTTCCACAAGATCTTTACCGTCTCATTTTTGGTAACTTTTTCCACTTTGTGCTCCCATGACTTTTTGAATACAGGTATGTATGTATGTATGTATGTATGTATGTATGTATGTATTATTATGCCAGTTTGGAAAGAAAATTCCGGGGCGGCAGGTTGATAGCAGCGAAGTCCTGCGAACAAAGCAAACATGGGAACTGTCAGCCGACAGCAGTACAACTTGCCTGCCCCCACCCCGGTCTCCTCCCAAGAGATTCGGGTTTTAATAAAATCAGCAAAATGAAAAATAGGTAAATTATTGCAAGCTATGAAGAGCTATGGCGCGTCACGCCTCACTAACTTCCAATACCACCTCATTCTTAACAACAACCGTTGAAAAAGAGATGCAATTTCATCCTTTAGTCAGGATCATACAAAGGCAGGACAAAGGAGACAAGATATTGCATTCCGAAGGTCAGTAACCCACTCACTTGTATAATTATAGCATTTCATTTCTCCCTTCCAGGCCGCTTGGGCTGTGTGTTAGTAAATAAGTCTCTAAAAAATCAATTTAAAATAAGATATCATCCATAACTAGAAAGTTGAGCTTTTCTGTCTCAAGAGCCTGCTTCAGAGGAACAAACACTCTCTCTCTTTTTTCTCCGTCTCTCTTTCTCCCCCTCTCTATCCCCCCTCTCTCTCCCCTCTCTCTTTCTCTTCCTCTCTCTCTCCCCCTCTCTTTCTCCTTCTCTCTTTCTCTCTCTCATCTCTCTTTCTCCCTCTCTCTTTCTCTCCCTCTCTCTCTCCCACCCTCTCTCTTTCTCTCTCTCTTTCTCTCTCTCTCCTCTCTCTTTCTCTCTTTCTCCCTCTCTCTTTCTCTCCCTCTCTCTCCCACCCTCTCTCTTTCTCTCTCTTTCTCTCTCTCTTTCCCCTTTCTTTCTCTCCCCACCTCTCTCTCTTTCTCTCCCCCTCTCTTTCTCCCCCCTCTCCCTCCCTCTTTTTCTCTCTCTTTCTCCCTCCGTCTCTCTCTCTCTCCCCCTCTCTCTCACACACTTTCTCTCCCTCCCTCACTTCTTCCCTCTTTCCCTTTCTCCCACTTCAGAGAACATGCTCATATGTGTAATTTATATTCCCCCCCACTCTCTCACACACACTTTCTCTCCCTCCCTCCTTCCCTTTCTCCCTTTTGTGATAATGAAAGACCTAGGCCCAACTTTTGGACTGGAGCCACAGCTTGCTGTATGTAATATTGCAAGAAACCATTACTGTGTTTCTTTGGAAAACAAAACAAAACAAAAAACACCAAAAACACCAAAATTCATCATTGCAACGAGTTGTTTTGGTTTCTGCAAGGAAGTTTCTAAGCGTGGTTCACATTTTCCACAATTCTATTAGGGGGCCTTACACCCTCCCCCACCTTCCACAAAGTCCTCCTTTTCCGTGATAAAGTTCTAGAACTGTGATGGCGAACCCATGGCATGCGTGCCACAGGTGGCACATGGAGCCAAATCGGTGGACACACGAGCTCAGCTCCCGCGTGCATGCACGCACTGACCAGCTGATTTTCAGGCCTTCTGGGCCCACCAGAAGTAGGGAAACAGGCTGTTTCCTGTCTCCGGAGGGCCTGGGTGGGGTGGGGAAAGTCCGTTTTTTGCTCTCCCCAGGCTCCAGAGCGTCTCTAGGAGCCTGGGGAGGGCGAAAACAGCCTTCCCCACTCCCCCAGAGGCCCTCTGGAGGCCCTCCGGAGGCCGGATATGGGCGGGGCACATATAATTATGGGTGGGGCACTTGCATGTGCGACCCCCCCTCCGTGTTCCCCCCACTTTTGGCATGTGATGGCAAAAAGGTTAGCTATCACCGTTCTAGAATGTCCAATTAATTCAAAATCTGAATCAAATCAAACACATCTCTCTTTTTTTGTGGGGGGGGAGTAGAAATGCTACCAAGGCTCTTCCAAAAGCAACTTCTACTTCACATCTTCTCCAAGTCACACGGGGCACTGAAAAAAAAAAGTGAACTTATGACCGTTTTTCACACTTACGACCTTTGCAGCATCCGCACGGTTAGGTGATCAAAATTCAGATGCTTGGCAACTGGCATGTACTTATGACGGTTGCAGGGTCCCAGGGTCGTGTGATCCCCTTTTTTGCGACCTTCTGACAAGCAAAGGCAATGGGAGAGCCCGATTCACTGAACAACCCTGTTACTAACTGAACAACTGCGGTGGTTCACTTAACAACGGTGGCAAAAAAAAGGTCGTAAAAAGGAGCAGAATTAACAACAATGTTCTTGTTTAGCAATGGAAATTTGGGCTCAGATTTTATGGTCGTAAATCAAGGACTACCTGGGCTTTTATATGTGGACGCTTGACACTTCCAGCTCCTGAACTCTACCATTATTCATTGAGTGGGTTGGTCGGCTGTGGATGATGGTCCCTTAGGCCATCTTGTTTGTTCTCTGAGGATTTTTGTCCATCACTGCTTCTCTCTCTTCTCCATTTTTCCCTCCACTTACTGCCCTCATCTCCCACGCCCAATACGGGCTCCCGGCAGCTATGGGATTCGGTTAAATGCTTATCATGTAAAACCTTAAGTGCTAATTGCTTAGTAATGAAAACTTTAATTGCTGGGAAATTAAACCTTTAATTGCAAAGTGGCTGGCAGAATGCCAGTCCATAACAACAAAGATTTGCTTTTTTTTTCTTTTTTCTTTTTGATTAAGGGGGAAAAAATTGTCCTTTACTTGATATTACCCACTTGCCCGCACAATAAATAAAATGGAAATAGGCCTTGAGGGTGTTGTTGTTGTTGTTGTTGTTGTTGTTGTTGTTGTTGTTATTATTGTTGTTGTTGTTGTTACAGAGAAGAAAAATCAGAATCTGTAGAATTCTGCACATGGCAAGTCCTAATTTCAGCTCTTGGCTATGAGCAATTAAAGAAAAAAAAAAGAAGAGATGGAATTGAGAAGATTAACTACGGCCTATTTAGGAGGGATGGATCTTGCTGTAATATCTCGCTGGACGGGTCTACCAGCTGCACAAATCCAGATGACCAAAAGAGGGCAGTAAGGTGTTTAGAGTTTTCTGCCCTCTAGTGGTCAATGGGAGTTGTGCAGCCCAACGCAAACACCTGTCCATTCTGCAGTTATACTTCCACATGGAGCAAAGTACAGATAGGAGGTGGAGAAGGGGGTGGGTGGGTCATTTAACCAAAATTGGACGTTCAGAATTGTTTGGCCTGGATATCAAGCCCATTACACCACATAGAGCAAATAAAATGATTATTGATTCCTGGGAATGCTTAAACTGGTTTCATGGGGATATATCTAGGAAATGTCAAAGGGAAGGGAAAGGAAGCAGAGGGGGGGAAGGGGAAGGGAGGAGAGGGAAGAGAAAGGGAAGAGAGGGAAATGGAAGGATGAGGAAGGGAAGGGGAAGGGGAAGGGGAAGGGGAGGAGGTGGAAAGGGGAAAGGGGAGAGAGGAGAGAGGAGAGAGGAAAGGAAAGAAGGAGAGGAGAGGAGAGGAAGAAAGGAAAGGAAAGGAGGGAAGGGAAGGGAAGGGAAGGAAAAGAAAGGAAAGGAAAAGAAAGGAAAGGAAAGGAAAGGAAAGGAAAGGAAAGGAAAGGAAAGGAAAGGAAAGGAAAGGAAAGGAAAGGAAAGGAAAGGAAAGGAAAGGAAAAAGATATTTTCAGAGGCTACCCTCCACACACAGCAGTAGATAAATCACAGTTACCCTAAGCTGGCTGACAGGACTTTAAGCTTCAGCAGTCATCAGTCACAGAGGGAGTTTCTTCTTTTATCTTACTAAATGTAAAAAGAAAAAAGTAAAAAGAAAAGTGCCAGGAACTGGTAATACTGCAAGTCCAATGGTGCTGACTCTTTCTTTCTTTCTTTCTTTCTTTCTTTCTTTCTTTCTTTCTTTCTTTCTTTCTTTCTTTCTTTCTTTCTTTCTTTCTTTCTTTCTTTCTTTCTTCTTCTCTCTCTCTCTCTCTCTCTTCTCTTTTTTCTTTCTTTTTAAAAAAGACCCTCATAAATATCAGCAAGCAGTAAGCAAATTTGGCTAATCAAATGTCATAAAAGGAGGAGGGGTTTCATCCCCAGCCGTTTCCCCCGATGCTGCACTTCGTAGCTTTTTCCCTTTCACTCAGCGAAGGTTGCTGAGATTACAAGGTTTGCTTTTATCTGTCAGGAATCAATATTTCAAACATCGGATAAAAGAGAAAATTGAACTGGGAATCGGGCTGAAGTGCTGTAAAAAAAAACTACAAAGCACAATTATCAAAAAGCACTTAAAGTACTTAATAGGACACACATATAAAAATGCTCAAATTAATGTCAAGGATGTATAATGAGCACTCCTTCCCCCTCCCCCATTCGGCTTTTGATCCAAATGCGATGTAATTCGAAAGGCAGCCCAAATTGTCAATACTTTTCTCGGCTGATAAGAAACCCCAAGGAGATCCAGCAAATCTGCTCTGAATGGATCTGGAGGCCCCGTTATATAGGATTGGTTAATATTTCAGTATTTATGGAAAACGTGTTATTTTCACGCTGAGTGTTTCAACGCAGTGGGAGGGTTAATTAATTAATTAATTTATTGGTTCAATTTATATGCCGCCCTTCTCCGAAGACTCAGGGTGTCTTACAATCCGTTAAGCAATAGCCTTCATACTTTTGTATATACCTACTTAGTAGGGCTTTCGGCCCACCCTAAGTGGTGTTTTTTTTTTTAATTCAAAGTCAGCTTACTGCCCCACAATCCGAGTCCTCATTTTACCTACCTCAGAAGGATGGAAGGTCTGAGTCAACTTTGAGCCTGGTGAGATTTGAACTTGCAGTAATTGCAGGCAGCTGGTGCTAGTTAACAGCACTTTAGTCTGCTGTGCCACCAAGGCTTTAAGCGTCGTAAACAGTTATGATTAAATAGGGGCCCTCCGGATAAACAAAAGATTCTTCCGGGTGAGCTTTTAATAACCAACCATCCATAACGGGAAAATTAGATTTTGAAGAGAATGAGATGGGAGAGAGAATTTGGCAGGGAATCTAGACGTGAAAAAGTTTCAGCCAACAATAATTTATCCATGGATGGTAGATTGAAAAAAATTGACGTGGCACCAGTTATAGAGAAGATGAGAGAAGCCCGGCTTCTGTGCTATGGACATGGCCAGAGAACAGCACCTTCCACCGTTGCCAAGACTGCCTACCAACTAGAAGTCAATGGCTGGAGACCTTGCGGGTACTCAAAACAGAGATGTCGAGACACCGTCAAAAAAGATATGCCAGCTGCGGGCCTGTGACCTGGAGATGCAGATGCCATGCAAAGTGGTCTTCAATGATACGAAAAGTGGACCCTGTACTTACAGGACTACGCTAAGAAGGAGGAGGAGGAGGAGGAGAGAGAGGAGGAGGACTGTGAGATCCTTGGTGCTCTCTGAGTTTGTTTTCTTGCAGGCATTTCATGACCTAAGTAGGTAATATCATCAGTGCTAAAAGGGAGTGGTGTGTGTGGAATGGAGGAGGAAGAAGAGGAGGAGGAAGAGGAGGAGGAGGATTGAAAGAATGGCTTGAGTGGTTGGAATGCGAGGAGGTGAGCAAGCCCGCATTTGAGACCCGAGAGCTGCTGTGGGAAGGGTTGAGCTCTCGTCTTTCCCTCCAGCTCCTGATGGGGACATGAAAGGACATCTTCCAAATGGATGTCCCCAAGGCAATGGTGATGTCGCCAGCAAATCCTTTCAACCGGAAGCATCTCACTTCATCACTAGCTTTGCTGAAATCAAGATATACTGCATCTACAGCATCCCCCCTGTCTACTAGAATAGACTAAAGTACTAAAGGAGCCATAGTGGCACCATGGTTAGAATGCAGTATTGCAGGCTAGTTCTCCGACTAGCCAGGAGTTCGATCCTGACTGGCTCAAGGTTGACTCAGCCTTCTGTCCTTCTGAGGTGGGTAAAATGAGGACCCAGGTTGTTGGGGGCAAGAGGCTGACTCTGTAAATCGCTTAGAGAGGGGCGTAAAGCACTGTGAAGCGGTATATAAGTATAAACTGCTATTGCTATGACAGAATGGAAGACTAAACAAGGTGGGTTATACCTGCTAATCACTCATGGATGGATGTGTGGGTCACCTCCTTACAGGTTCATAAGAGCCAGCTAGGAAATTCTTGAGATGGCAGTTAAGACACTTGGAGGAAGGCAATCATTTTGAGCAGGGGTGAACTTCAAAAAACTTAGTAAGAAGTTCTCTGCTTGGTTGCTGGGTGGGCGTGGACATGGTGGGTGGGGCCTAGTTGGCCTCCTGCACTATGGGGGAGGGGGCATTTTTGCCCTTCCCGGGCTCTGGAGGCTTTTCTTGAGCCTCTGGGAGGGCGAAAACGGCCTCTCCAGGCTCCAGAAGGTCTCTGGAGGCTGGAAACGAGCCTATTTTCGGCCTTCCAGAACTTCCGGTAGGCCCTCCCTGAGCCTCCGTGTGCATCCTGCACTTACCTGCATCCAAAACTGGCTGCATGGGGATTCCTGGGAGGGGAGGGGTGGGGTGGGTGGGGCCAGCCAGGAGTGGGATTTGGGGGTTCTCCGAACTGCACAGAATCTTAGCTAGAGGTTCTCCCGAACCCCTGCGAACACCCAATAGCCCACCCCTGATTTTGGGGGTGGGGGCTATGTTAAATCCATGACTTCTTCACAGGGTTATCTTGAGGTCTGCAAAGAACATTTAGCAATGACACCCCTGAGGGTAGAACCACATGTTATGCAGAGCTTCCCCCCCACCCCCCAAACCCCCGGGGAAAAAAAACATCTTCGCGTTGTATCTTCCCTTCGATTGTTAACTACAAAGGTTTAACTTAAAGCACAAATGTGCTTGTCTTTGTAGGTGTTTGAATTGTAGCCACTATTTAAAACGAATCAATGTTTTCTTTTAGTATTTTAATAGCCTGTTTGCAAAGCACCTCTTTAAGGAAAATTTGCACTGCGTTCACTCGAGGAGAAAATGCATTTTTATGGGCAGGGAACAGCTCGTGATAAAACATGGCAAGTTTTCCTGTGCTGCAACTTATATGTGTACATTGTTAAGATTGCATATACCTTTAGGGCTTCTGAGAGTTGTTCTTGATTTACACTGAGCCAGAGATCAGGGAATGAGAATCCTAGAATTATTTTGAGCTTTCATAAATTGATTTTTGTCACCCAATGCTCCTATTTTTTGAGGGACACCCTTAGGTCTATATCACCGGTCAATGAAGAATCCTCATTTGCCATTCAAGAACTATTTGGTCACACCCCAAAAGGATCTTCCACTTGATAGATGCAACATTGATGTGAATGTCTCACTAGCAAAGAATACATATTTGACTAAATGATAGTACTGAATTAATCAGGTATTAAATTAAATTAATTAAGGTGCTGGTTTAAAAGCAAGAGACAGTGAGTTCTAGTCCTGCTTCAGATACAAAAGATGGATGCTGAAACCCACCTCCGCTGTAAATGTCTATGGAGATTCTCAGTTCATCCAGGTCATGGTTTTTCCAAGAGGCAACCTGACTTCCTGGTTTTTCTTTGAAGATATTTCGCTTCTCATCCAAGAAGCTTTTTCAGCTCTGACAGGATACAATTTGGGATGAACACTCTTTGAATGGTGTGGGGGGTAGGAATGGATTTCCAGAGAAAAAATTGCAGACTACAGGAACCAGGAGCACCACTCAAGTGACCCTGAGGACACAGATAAAGCTCCCAAGTGGCCTCAACGACTCTCTAAAAGGATGCAAAGGACCAGCTGTCTGAAAGGAATATCAGCCCTTCCCTTCCCCACCATCCAGTCGGGGCTGAAGAAGCTTCTTGGATGAGAAGCGAAACGTCTTCAGAGAAAAACCAAGGAAGTCCAGTGGCCTCTTGAAAAAGCTCCTTTGGGAAAGCATTTCTGTAAATCACCTGCTCCGTGTTACCCCAGGTACAGGCTCAATGAATCAAGTCAGCCTTTTCAATGCAGAACAGCCCTAAGGGTCCATTAAATTAAAGAGCCTTGGTGGTGCAGCGGACTAAAGTGCTGTTAAGTAGTATTTAGCTGCCAGCTGCCTGCAATTACTACGAGTTCAAATTTCACCAGGCTCAAGGTTGACTCAGCCTTCCATCCTTCCGAGGTAGGTAAAATGAGGACCCGGATTGTGGGGTCAATAAGCTGACTTTGTATAAAAAAAAGAACACCACTTGGGGGGGGGGGGCGAAAGCCCTACTAAGCAGGTATATACAAAAGTATGAAGGCTATTGCTTAACGCATTGTAAGCCGCCCTGAGTCTCCGGAGAAGGACGGCATATAAATCGAACCAATAAATAAATAAATACATACATACATACATACATACATACATACATACATACTGGGATGCTTGGCATCTGACTCACCCAGGTAGTCGTCAACGTGCGACCACAATTGAGCCGAACACTGATGCTGCTAAGTAAGAAATCTGTTCATTGGGTTGTAACCCCCATTTTACAACTTTTCTCGCCACATTTGTTAAGCGAATCACAGCCGTTGATAAGTCAGGAACACGGTTGTTGAAGAAATCTGGATTTCTCATCGACTTTGCTGGTCAGAAGGTCGCCAAATCACTATGACCGTGGAGATACTGTAAAATAAGTCACACCATGGTGTGAAAAATGGTCACAAGGTCACTTTTTTCAGTGCCATTGTAACTTCGGTCACTAAATGAACTGTTGTCAGTTGAGGACGACCTATATTTATGACCGTTGCTCTGTCCTAGGGGTCAGGTGATTGCCTTTGTTGTGGTCCATCAGCAGCCCATGGAGCTGGCAGTGGAGTCGGACAGTGAGGAGGCTGGAGAGGAACATGGGCCAGTCCTGGAATCTGGGGAAGGCCCAGATGAGGACTCTGCATCGGAGGCAGAGATGGGGCCAGGGTCATCTGGGAGCGATGCCCCCAGAGTTGGACAGCAGAGAGGCAGAGGAACACAGGAGGAGCCTGTTCCTAGTGCACACATGTGCAGAGCTGCCAGAAGGCAAGAACAGCTAAAGCAAAAAGGACAACTTGGGAGTAAGGCCAGGAGATGATTGGCCCCTCCCATAAGGCTTAAAAAAGCAGCAAAGGCTCTTGGGCTCTTTGTAGGAAAGCAACATTGCTAAATCTGTTTCCAGTCGGCATCTCTTGTTTCTGAACTTTGTGGGGCTTTGCCAAGAAAGGCCTTTGGCAGGGTGCCAAAGAAGATAAAGGTTTGTGATAAGCCCGAAGGACTTTTTCTGAAGGACTTTGTTTTGGAATTAATTTGAACTCAGCTGGGTGAATGAAGTAATTCAACTAGTTTTGTTTGGGACTAATTGTGTTCCTGTAATGACTAAGTGACCTAAGTCACAACAGCCTTTTGTGACATTCTGACAAGCTAAGTCAATGGGAAAATCTGATTCACTTAACAACCGTGTTACTCATTTAACAACTGGAGGAATTCACTTAACCAATGGTAGCAGGAAAGGTTGTAACTTAACAAACGTCTCGCTTAGCAACAGAATGGTTGGGCTCAATTGTGGCCGTAAAGTCTCCCTTCCCACTGAGTAAGACATTGCAGTGCCAAGAGGAAGTTCATTTACTTTTCGAGCATTATCTTACCAATCAATTGAAAAATTACCTCTATGAATGACAGAACTGTGGACCTTTGAAGTATTTCATTAAAAGGAGCAAACATTAATTACAAACCCAGCCCAACCTTTTGCAGACATAAATTATGGGGATGATCTATTTTCTCCCTCTGTAATTGGAAGTGGTGACCAGCTCTTTAAATTATTATCCGTAAAAGCATGGATGAAATTAGAATGCAGCGCGGAGCATTCAGAAGGCTTATTTGCACCCTAAATAACTCACAGAAGTTGGAATTAGCCAAAGAATACTCGGTGATGGGGCCAGTCAGAAAGAACAATACCTTTTGATGAAGAACTTCAAAATATGATGACCAATAGTTCTAACCGTTCAAATGCTCTACTCCAAGTGGAGATTCATGGTGGGGGGGTGTCTGTTGCTTGCCCACATGGGTCATTGTTGGATGCTCGGATGTAATCAAATGAAGGAATGGAGAATCTATCTATCTATCTATCTATCTATCTATCTATCTATCTATCTATCTATCTCTTCTATCATCTGTCTCTGTCTCTCACTCTCACTCTCACTCTCTCTCCTATCTATCTATCATCTATCATCTTCTATTATCTCTCTCTCTCTCTCTCATCTATCTATCTATCTATCTATCTATCTATCTATCTATCTATCTATCTATCTATCATCTTCTATCATCTGTCTCTGTCTCTCACTCTCTCCTATCTATCTATCATCTATCATCTTCTATTACCTGTCTCTGTCTCTGACTCTGTCTCTCTCTCTCTCTCTCTCTCTCATCTATCTATCTATCTATCTATCTATCTATCTATCTATCTATCTATCTATCTATCTATCATCTTCTATTATCTGTCTCTGTCTCTCTCTCTCTCTCTCTGTCTGTCTCTCTGTCTCTGTCTCTGTCTCTCTCTCTCTCATCTATCTATCTATCTATCTATCTATCTATCTATCTATCTATCTATCTATCATCTATCTATCTACCGTATTTTTCGGAGTATAAGATGCACCTTTTTCCCCTCTAAAAGGGGGTGAAAATTTAGGTGCGTCTTATACAGTGGTGGATTTCAAAAAATTTTACTACCGGTTCTCCGAACTACTCAAAATTTCCGCTACTGGTTCTCCAGAACTGGTCAGAACCTGCTGAAACCCACCTCTGGTGCATGCTCCCGTTGCGAACTGGTAGTAAAGGTAAGTGGAACCCACCCCTGAAGGAAGGATCTGCTTTCTAAGGAAGGCAGTTTTAGCTGTCAGCACCATCTAGAAAAATGGTGGAGGGTTTTTTTTTTCTTCTTCTTTTGCTGGGGTGCGTCGCCAAGGAAAGTTGCTTCCATGTGTCTCACATTCCTCCTCATCCTCCCTCCCTCCCTTATGAGGTAAGAGACCCAGGGATGATGTATGACTTAGATAATAGTGTAGGTTAACGATCTTCAGCTGCTCCACAAAGTAAAACCAAGTAATTTCATAGTACGGAACATGATGGATTAAATCATGCGAACACGAGGGACATACATTAAAGGAAACCATCTTTTTTGGCGTGCTAAACGGCCAGACGAAAAGCACTTTTAGGAAGTTGTATGATGAATTAGCTGCCCTTTTTAATTTATATGCCACGATAAAGCAAAGCACACTTTTTGCCTGGTTACCTCCTGGGCAATTAGTCTCAAAATTCCTCTCCTAGAGACCATGATGTCAGGAAGACCTCAGGATGGTCTTTCTTTTATCAAAAGTCAGAAATCACAGGACTTTCCTTGCTTGCTTCAAGGCTTACAGTGGCGTCGTCCTGACACTTTGCTTCAATCACAACTTCTCTTTCAATTTTCAAGACTCATCCGTAGCTCATGTTTATGCATATGAGAGATTGGTCAACCGTTTGTCTGAAATGATATAGGGTCTCCTGCCTGAGACTCTGTCCGTCCGTCCGTCCGTCCATCTGTCCATCCATCCAAACTCGTCAACTAAGAGATCCAATAACCTGGTTGACACACAATACTTCTTTTGTGGTTGTGCTTTTGGCAGGAGAGCAAAACATTTTGTTATTGGTCATGGTTTGAATCAAAACATCCCACTCACTCGAATGCTACAATCAATAGCATGGTTTCCTATCTGTCTGTCTGTCTATCTCTATCTATCATCTATCTACGGTATCTATCTACGGTATCTATCTATCTACCTATCTACCTATCTGTCATCTCTCTATCTATCTATCATCTCTAACAATCTATCATCTATCTCTATCATCTCTATCATCTCCCTCCCTCCCCCCTCTCTCTCTTTATCTCTCTTTATCTCTATCTATCTCTCTTTCTATCTACAGTATCTATCTTTATCTATCTATCTATCTATCTATCTATCTATCTATCTATCTATCTCTATTTCTTTCTATCTATCTATCTATCTATCTATCTATCTATCTATCTATCTGTCATCTCTCTATCATCTCTAACTATCTATCATCTATATCTATCATCTCTCTCTTTCTTTCTTTCTATCTATGTATCTATCTGTCTGTCATCTCTCTCTTTATCTATCTATCTATCACCTCTAACTATCTATCATTTATCTCTTTCTATCTATCTATCTATCTATCTATCTATCTATCTATCTATCTATCTGGGATTTCTGGGAGTTGAAGTCCAGAAGTCTTAAAGCTGTCAAGTTTGAAGACCTCTGGTATAGGATCTCCTGCTTCAGCAGGGGGTTGGACTAGAAGACCCCTAAGGTCCCTTCCAACTCTGTTATTCTCTATTCTGTACTTACATTTCCCCCTCCTCAGTTTTTCCTTCCCTGCAAAGGCTGAGGGAGTCAGGGCAGCCTCCTCCTCCCACCCTCACATTACTGTCAACAAGCCAGAAATGCAAGATACATATAAAGTGTAATTTTGTCTCATTAGCCAACAACACGCACACTTGCTCTTCATCTCTATAATTCATTTCTTATCTTTTTTTTCCTTTTTTGCCCTTGTCCCATTCTTCTTGTTTTATAGTTTTTGTAAGTTGCCCTGTTATGGTTGTAATTTATGGCCGGGATTGCACGCTAGCAAATCACTGAATATTTTCATTGATTAGCCTAAATTGTCTAATCTCCTGTATGTTTTTAGGAGTTGATTGGGTGGTATTTACTGATTGCCTTCATCTAATTTAAAAATCAATCAATAGCCACAACGAGAGGCGATGGATAAATCGAGTCTAATGTGGCATAACTGCTGCAAATATCCATCAGAGGGCCATTTTCAATCGCATTTGGAGCGGTTTTAATACATAAACCAACATGTCTAACGGTTTTACTTCTGAAGCATATCATTTGGCAATAGAGCTTCACCCTGTGACAGTGCCTGATATTTCCGCTGTCTGGGTTAGGGTGATTTCCCACCAGGAAAATGAACATATTTCACCACAATAAAACAGCAGCAAACAAAAAAGGGGTGTGGGGAGAGAGAAACGCGATAAACTTTGGTTTCAAAGCACTTTGCTCTGTCGTCCCCAATATGATCAGCGTATATTAAGGGAAAATTAGCATAGCGTTAGCCTTTCTTTGAAGTGATGTGATGTCTTTAAAAATAAGGCTGCAGATCAGGGGTGAAATCCAACAGGTTCTGACAGGTTCTGGAGAACCGGTAGCGGAAATTTTGAGTAGTTCGGAGAACCGGCAAATTCCACCTCTGGCTGGCCCCAGAGTGGGGTGGGAATGGAGATTTTGCAGTATCCTTTTCCCAGGAGTGGGGTGGGAATGGAGATTTTGCAATATCCTTCCCCCAGGAGTGGGGAGGGAATGGAGATTTTGCAGTATCCTTCCCCTGGAATGGGGAGGGAATGGGGATTTTGCAATATCCTTCCCCC
Source organism: Arizona elegans (assembly GCA_022577455.1). Classification (NCBI taxonomy): domain Eukaryota; kingdom Metazoa; phylum Chordata; class Lepidosauria; order Squamata; family Colubridae; genus Arizona; species Arizona elegans. The sequence continues at coordinate 3,151,638 of JAKOOJ010000014.1, read as the reverse complement.
AGGAGTGAGGTAGGAATGGGGATTTTGCAATATCCTTCCCCCAGGAGTGGGGAGGGAATGGAGATTTTGCAGTATCCTTCCCCTGCCATGCCCACCAAGCCACGCCCACCAAGCCACACCACACCACGCCCACCAAACCACATCCACAGAACCGGTAGTAAAAAAAAAGTTGGATTTCACCACTGCTGCAGATGGAGGAAGCGGGCTTCCTCTGGGTGTAAAAATTTATTTGGCAAAAGTACGACTTCATCCAGACATCTCTAGCCGTCCCAGGGGCAAGAGGGCGGTTTTAATTTATTTATTTTTTTAACGAAAAGTGTGATTTGTTTTTACCTCATTTGAATTTCTCAATTGGTCGTATATTAAGGGGCCTGCTTTGTTTGGTCATTTTTAGGGCAAGAAAGTATGCTCTGTGTATTCTCTGCGTCGTGGGTCTCAATCGCATTATGATTGCTTACCACACCATAACAGTGCAGGCTCTTTTCGCTTGAAAAATAACTTGAAAGTCCTTCGGACCGGCTCAGCATCTCGCTGAGCCACTTGCAAAGTGGGAAGTTGACAAAGGCAAAACCAGGGACCCGCTGATGATTTAAGACAGAGAAGAACAGGCCTTTTTTTCCCACGGCTGGCTGTTTTGGGTGAAGCTCTGGGAAAAAAAAACATTGAGTGTGGAGGTCTCAGGGGGGACCCCCACACGGAAGCAGAGGTTCCTCAGAACTTTATCTCCGCTTCTTTGAACTTTTAGCTCCTCCCTCCTCCCGGCAGAAAGGAAAGGGGTGGAAAATTGGGAAGCTTCTCCGTGGTCCATTGCTCTAGAGCCAAAGAGCAGGCTTCCTTATGAAGATTTCCCCAAAAATGGAATTGATTTGAAGGTTGTATGGGCATGTAGGTGCACCCATGCAAGAATGGAGAAAAAAAAAATCTAAGGGACCTTAAAGGTTCCTCCTCCTCCTTCTCTTTTCCTCCTCTTCTTTTCCTCTTCCTCCTCCTCCTTCCTCTCCTCCTCTTCTTTTCCTCCTCCTCCACTTTTCCTCCTCCTCCTCTCTTCCTCCTCCTTTCCTCTTCCTCCTCCTTCCTCTCCTCTCCTTTTCCCTCCTCTTTCCCTCCTCCTCTTTCCCTCCTCCTTCTTCTCCTCTTCTCCTTTTCCTCTCTCTCCTCTTTTTCTCTTCCTCCTCTCCTCCTCTCCTTTTCCTTTTCCTCTTCCTCTTCTTTTCCTCCTCCTCCTTCCTCTCCTCTCCTTTTCTCTTCTCTTTCCCTCCTCCTTCTCTTTCCCTCTTCCTCCTTCCTCTCCTCCTCTCCTTTTCCTCTTTCTCCTCTTTTCCTCCTCCTCTTTCCTTCTTCCTCCTCTTTCCTCTCATCTCCTTTTCCCTCCTCTTTCCCTCCTCCTCATCCTCTTTCCCTCCTCCTCCTCTTTCTCCTCCTCCTCCTCTCGGTGTGACATAGGAAAGACATGCAAACTCTACCCTCTACCTGAACATAGGCAGGCAAGCTTAACCTCATTTTAATTTTTTCCCAAAAGACAGCCTTCCCCAGCCTATGGAAAAGCCCAGACTTCTACTCCTGCCTGTGTGTGTCTGAAAAAGCCTTAGCATCCTTCCCTTGACCCGGAGCTGAGCTCTTGACTACCCACAGCTTCCTCCATGTCTACCAAATTTTGCCCTTGTGAAAGGAGCACAAACGGAGCCTGCCAGTCTGTGAATAAAACTGTGAAAAGACGCAAGGCTTCGTGCGATTGTACAATCTTCATTTTCTCTTTCCCTCTCTCTGCAAATTCCGCATAGATAGTTAGATAGATCGGACAGGGGACCCAGCGCTCATACGTAGATGATAGGTTACCTTACATGCATGAATGTGTACAAAGACAGACGGATGGACGGGTAGTTTGGCAACCCTGCAAGAGAGGAGGCTGGATGAAGACACACGGTTCAAAGCAAGGAGGTTGATGCAACCTGACAGATAAGGTGCTAATATCCCACACCATAGTTAAAGCTCCTTTTCTGGTTAATAAATGGCTTTTTTAAAAAAACCTCCTGAAATGTGATGTATTTCTCTCCCCCACTTCCCTGCCTAAATTGTAAAGAGTTGGGGCGGGAGGAGGAGGAGGAGGAGGAGGAGGAGGAGGAGGAGGAGGAGGAGGAGGAGGAGGAGAAGCAATAGGAGAAGAAGGATTGCTGGAGGAGGAGGAATTGGGTGGGGGGCAGATGGGGAAGGAAACATTCCTGCAATGTGCATCTTTGTTAGTATTTGTCTTGCCAAGGGCTCCGTGGCCCCCTTGTCACAGCCTTGCAAGCCACATTACTTACCCAAACATGCTACAGGGAGACCATGATGGATATAATTTCCAGAAGATTGGAAGGCAGGCCATGCTAACCGTTAACATGAAATAAATAATAATAATAATAATAAGAATTTTAAAAAACCTAAGAGAGCTTTCTAAGATAATGGAAGAGGCTCCGTTTGTTCTTGCTTTTCTATGAGTCATTAATTAAAAGGGAGTGAAGGGGAGAGGCAAAGAAAGAGAGAGAGAAAAAGAGAGAGAGAAAGAGAGAAAGAGGCAGGGAGAGAGAAAGAGAGAAAGAAAGGAGAGAGAGAAAAAGAGAGAGGAGAAAGTGAGAGAGAGAAGGAGAGAGAGGGGCAGAGAGAGAGAAAGAGAAAGGAGAAAGAAAGAGAGAGAGAAAGAGAGAGAGAAAGAGAGAGAGAAAGAGAGAAAGAGGCAGGGAGAGAGAAAGAGAGAAAGAAAGGAGAGAGAGAGAAAGAGAGAGGAGAAAGTGTGAGAGAGAAGGAGAGAGAGAAAGGAGAGAGAGAGAAAGAGAAAGGAGAAAGAAAGAGAGAGAGAAGGAGAGAGAAAGAGAGAAAGTGAGAGAGGAGAGAGAGAGAGAGATAAGGAGTGAGAGAAGGAGAGAGAGGGGCAGAGAGAGAGAAAGGGAGAGAGAGAGAAGGGGAGAGAAAGAGAGCACAGAGGGGGAAAAAGAAGGATGCAGGAACAAGCCCTCGACTGCAGGTGCTTCATCCTTTTTGTAAGAAAGCCTCTCTGAGACAAATGATTCTGCCTGGCATTTTGTACACACCGGAGATTGCTTATCGATCCAGATCAGAATATTCAAGCCGGCCCAGAGGGAGAAGGCAGAGTATTTTCTGAGGGAGTTAATAACTTGGCAGCTGAGCTGTCTTGTCCAATTCACTGAATCCGAGTCTCTAATCAGGCCTGAGTTTCTTATTTGGAGGACGGGACCCACATGTGCCGACGCCTCGCCTTCCACTCTGTCGGCCCGGTGACAGTGATTGAAATGACAGCCTTATGGATGGAGGCTAATCAAATTGTTTATTATCAGCCTAAATCGATAGGTATAGATTGTGGAAACATCACTATCCCGCCAACGAAAAGTCATACTAATGTTTCTGGTCCTGCAGATATAATTGGAAACTGTCTTTTCCTGCGGTATCATTCCTTCTTTCCTTCCTCACCTTCCTTCCTTCCTCCCTCCCCTCCTTCTCCCTCTCCTCCCTCTCCTTCCTTCCTTCCTCCCCTCCTTTTCCCCCTCCTCCCTCTCCTTCCCTCCCTCCCCTCCTTCTCCCTCTCCTTCCTTCCTCTTCTCTTCTCTCCCCTTCTTTTCCTGTCTTCTTTCTCCTTGCTTCCCTCCCTCCCCTCCTTCTCCCTCTCCTCCCTCTCCTCCCTCTCCTTCCTTCCTTCCTTCCCACTCTCATCTCCTTCTCTTCCCTCCCTCCTTCCCTTCCTCCCCTCCTTCTCCCTCTTCTCCCTCTCCTTTCTTCCTTCCTTCCTTCCTTTCCTCCCTCCCTCCCTCCTCTCCTTCTCCTCCCAATCCTTCCTCCCTCCTTCTCCCTCTTCTCCTTCCCTTCCTTCCCTCCCTCCCCTCCTTCTCCCACTCCTCCTTCTCCTTGCTTCCCTCCCTGCCCTCCTTCTCCCTGTCCTCCCTCTCCTTCCTTCTTTCCCACCCTCCTCTCCTTCTCCTCCCTCCCTCCCTCCCCTCCTTCTCCCTCTCCTTCCTCCCTTCTTCTCCCTCTTCTCCCTTCCTTCCTTCCTTCCTTCCCTCCCTCCCTCCCCTCCTTCTCCTCCCTCTCCTTCCTTCCTTCCTTCCTCCCTCTCCTCCCTCCTTCCTCCCTTCCCTCCCTCTCCCTCCCTTCCCCTTTCCATTTTCTGAGCCACATAGTTTTCTTAGTAGATGGTTTTGTGTTTTGTGGTTCCTGGTCCTTCCATTGTACAAATTCTGTATTTTGGAGGGGGAGGAGGCATGTGAAATATTTTAATCTTGCAGGATCTGCTCCCCACCTCCTTGGCTAGCCACTTTTAACCATGTGCCGTCCCCAAAATAGAGGAAGGCATCTTAGAAAGCGTTCGCTTGCAGCTATTCGTAACTAAGCCGTCCTGTAAAGAGTGGAGCTTTCAAAATTATATCTTGCAAACTGTAAAGGGGGACTCGCATATTCTCTAATTGTTGGGTTGAAACCTGGGATCCTATTTTGGGATTTTGGCAGCATCCAGAAAGGGCCTCAAAGACGTCTACCTTCCCCCTTCCCCCTTGCTTTTCCAATAGTCTCTAAATAGGAAAAATCTAAATTATGTTTATAGTATTGTTTTTCTTGTCGTTCAATTGGAGTGTGACTGACATGAGAAAGACAAAGAAAGACAGGTTGGCTGCCTCCATTCTTAACTCCATCTTCCCTTTGGTTATGTCATTGTGTCTTCAACATAATATTTCTCCAAAAAACCCACCATCTTTTAGAAAAGGCATCGGGGTGAAATGCTCCTGGTTCGGACCGGATCGCCTGATCCAGTAGCGATGGCGGCGGGTGGTTCAGAGAACCGATAACAAAAATCCCTGCACCCCCCCCCCGCCCCCCACCATGCCCAGCTGAGCTGCAGGATCATCAGAGGCTTTTTTTTTTACTTTTAAAAGCATTTTTTCTACAACCTCTTCCGACGAAAAAATGCTTTTAAAAGTAAAAAAAAAAAACTTTCTGATGATCGCGTGGCTCAGCTGGGATCATCAGAGGCTTTTCAAAGCATTTTTTTCTGCAACCTCTTTGGCCGAAGAGGTGGTAAAAAAAATGCTTTGAAACATCTCCGACGATCCCAGCCGAGTTTCCTGAGCGGCAGAGGCTTTTCAAAGCATTAGAAAAAATGCTTTGAAAAGTAAAAAAAAAAAAAGTTGGCCAGGGTAGAAGACAGAAGCAGAAGAATTCTTCGAAGGAACCGGAGGTTTTTATGTGGCGATAAAGCTGGTGGAATAAAGACCCTTAGTAGGGTTGGGGGGGTTTTCTATCTGACCTCCTTTGCACTTTTGAGAAATTTATTTTAATTTGGAATAGTGCTGGGTCAAAAAAAAAAACTTGCCTGCGTTTTCCAACTCACACCTCTTCTATTTCAAATTAATTTTTTTAAAAAGAGAAGACATCTCATTTAATGCCAGATAGTCAGTGTGGGATACAGCCGGTTCACGCCGATTCGGGCGAATCAGTTTTTTTTTTTTTTTAATTTGATTTATATGCCGCCCTTCTCCGGAGACTCAGGGCGGCTTACAATGCGTTAAGCAATAGCCTTCATACTTTTGTATATTTTTTATACAAAGTCAGCTTATTGCCCGTACAAACTGGGTCCTCATTTCACCTACCTTAGAAAGGATGGAAGGCTGAGTCAACCTTGAGCCTTGGAGGGATTCGAACCAGCAGTAAATTGCAGGCAACTATGTTAATAACAGGGTGCGTAGACCACTGTACTATCAAGGCAAGTTGTTAAATTGCTGGCTGGCCCCGCCCCTTCCAGCCCCATGTGCCCTGTTCTGGCTCCCAGGTAAGTGCAGGGAGGCCTACTTGGACCAAAATGGGGAGAAGGGGGTCCAGCGCCCCTCCCCCGCAACCCGTTTTTTGCTCCCAGGAGGCTGCAGGGAAGCCTACTAGGCCCAAAATGGGACTTTTCCTTAGTTACAAGCTGGCTAAAGGGTGTGCGTGAACATTCTGTCTTTTACCATAGATGGGGAAAGGGAATTCGCACAGAGGGATTTTTTTTTTTTTTACAGCTGAAATATAGGCATGAGGCAGGAAGGTGGCAGAAGGGAAGATGAATGGGAAACAACAATGGCTCCCGACAGTCTGTGCCAACTCCTTAGATTAAAACAAAACTTTGGCAAAAGAAATTCTGAAGCATCCCAAGAGTAGGGAAATAAAAGTAGAAAAGGACTTGAGGAAATTGGAGGACAGATTTTGACACCCTGTTAATCTGGAACAAGTAAGAATGTCCTTGGAAGGGAGGGAGAGAGGGAGAGGGTGGGGAAGAGAGAAACAAGAGAGACAGACAGACAGAGGGAGGGAGGGAGAGGGAGAGAGAGAGGACAGACAGGAGAGAGAGAGAGAGGGAGGGACGGACGGACGGACGGATGGACGGATGGACAGACAGAGAGGGAGAGACGTGATGGATGGATGGATGGATGGATGGATTGATAGAAGATAGAAAGATAGACAGATAGAAGATAGATAGATAGATAGATAGATAGATAGATAGATGATGATGGAAGGATGGACAGACAGACAGAGAAGGAGAGAGGTGATGGATGGATAGAAGATAGAAAGATAGACAGATAGAAGATAGATAGATAGATAGATAGATAGATAGATAGATAGATAGATAGATGATAGATGGATGGATGGACGGATGGACAGACAGACAAACAGACTAGAACCACACACTAGATGCACATAAGACATAGATCAGACAGAGAGAGAATGTATGTATGAATGAATGAATGAATGATGGCCATGTCTGCATGTTCAAAGTCCTGGTCTTTTTGATATGTTCTACTTGTAAAGTAGAAAATGTAATATATATATATATATATATATTATATATATATATATATATATATATATATATATATATATATATATATTAATTAAAAGGAATATATATATGTGTGTGTGTGTGTGTGTGTGTAAATAAATAAATAAATTGGGGAAGGCTCTTCTCAAAGAGTCCTAGCTGCCAGCTCGACTTTCTAAATCCATCCCCCTACAGATGCCTTTGGGAACAATTACGACTTTGGGTTATAAAACTGCGCATCCTTCTGCTGCCAAAATGGCTCGGCTTCAAACCGCTGGCTTTGAAGTAGTGCTTAATTTTTCCTTCTGCTAATTCAGATTCCGGCTGCATCACCGCCATCGAGCATCTTCTGCTGGCCTAGATGTTGAGATCCAGCGGGGTGTTTTTTAATGTTCTCTTAACTCCAGCTACCCCTTGCTTGACCCCGGGGCCCCTCCCCTCCCCACCCCTCTCCCTCTTTTGAAGTGGGCTGAAAAAAGCAGCGGTCCCTCTGATTAGCCATATTTTTCCATTTCCAGGAAACAAAAGCTGAGTGACACGCTCTTTCTAGATCTCCAGCGGCAGGGTGACCTTGCTAAGTAAATGGCGCAGATGCCCAACAAGGCTTTGCTTATGTTCAGCCATGAATACCGGGTGTCCCAAATGTCAGCAATGAAAGGGAAATCGGGAGCAAGCCGATGGGAAATTGACTGTAACACAACCCCTTGTGTGCGATAAGAATCACTGGAGCAGATCCTGTCCCTGTGAAGATGTCCTTAAGACTTTGGGACTCATGACACATTCTGCCACCCACTGTTAGTTGCTATTTAATGACAGTTCTTAGGGCTTCGTTCTTTTAGCCCAGGTTTCTTTAAAGCAACAATAGAATAGAACGATAGAAGAACAGAGTTGGAAGGGATCTTGGAGGTCTTCTAGTCCAGCCCCCTGCTCAAGCAGGAAACCCTACACCATGGGTGGGCAAATGTGGCTCTTTTACAACCTGTGGACTTCAACTCCCAGAATTCCTGAGCCAGCTGTCTCAGGAATTCTGGGAGTTGAAGTCCACAGGTTGTAAAAGAGCCACCTCTGCCCTATACCATTTCAAGACAAATGGCTGTCCAAGGTCTTCTTAAAAACCTCCAGTGTTAGAATATCCAACTAGGTACAACTAGATACAAGAACAGTTTTTTTCCCGAACGCCATCACTCTAGTAAATAAATAATCCCCTCAACACTGTCAAACTAGTTACTAAGTCTGCATTACTTAATCTTCTCATCGTTCTTATCACCCATCTCCTCCCAGTTATGACTGCATGACTGTAACCTTGTTGCTGGTATCTTTAAGCTTTATTTTTTTCCCTATGACTTTTCTTTTATGTACACCGAGAGCGTATGCACCAAAGACAAATTCCTTGTTTGTCCAATCACACTTGGCCAATAAAGAATTCTAGTCTAGTCTAGTCTAGTCTAGTCTAGTCTAGTCTAGTCTAGTCTAGTCTAGTCTCCATTTTTTCTTTTCTCTTTTCTATTCTACTCTACTCTACTCTACTCTACTCTACTCTACTCTACTCTGTTCTATTCTATTCTATTTGGTTGTGCTATTTGTGCATTTTGTCAGGAGTATTTCAAGTAATTCCCCCCCTCCCTCTCTGATCAGTTCAGGAACAAGGATAAACCCATGATGCTACTTGCTTGTTCAACAGCCAACAAGGGTTGACTGAATGGGATTGTTTGAATGGAGATGGGGTTTACATTGATTCTACAACTTTCCTGTCCACTTTTAACTTTTCCATGGGGAAGATAAAGATCTGTATGAGTGTAAGACAATGCTGGAGAAGACTCCTGCGAGTCCCTTGGACTGCAAGATGATCCAACCGGTCAGTCCTAGAGGAGATCAACCCTGACTGCTCTTTAGAAGGCCAGATCCTGAAGATGAAACTCAAATACTTTGCCCACCTAATGAGAAGGAAGGACTCACTGGAGAAGAGCCTAATGCTGGGAACGATTGAGGGCAAAAGAAGAAGGGAATGACAGAGAATGAGGTGGCTGGATGGAGTCACTGAAGCAGTCGGCCTGAGCTTAAATGGATTCTGGGGGATGGTAGAAGACAGGAAGGCCTGGAGAAACATTGTCCATGGGGTTGCGATGGGTCGGACACGACTTTGCAACTAACAACAAGACAGGGATGGGGGCCTCTACTTACGTTCTACTCTATACACAATCCTCAAAGCAGATCAGGTCCTTTTCTACAGCGATTTACCAAGTTTGAATTCTTTAAGCATCGTCCCTTCCCTCCCTCCTTCTCTCCCCCTCCCTTCTCTGTCTTCCCTTCCCTTCCTACCCCTCCCCTCCTCTCCTTCCCCCTTTCCTTCCCCTTCCCCTTCCCCTCCTCCTTTTCTTCCTCTTCCCTTCCCTTCCTCCTTCTCCTTCTCCTCCTTTTTCTGCCTGAGAAAACCCACTTCGTGGAAGAGGACCCCCTTCCCAAAATTGAGTGGTGGTGATGGGAGGAGAAGGAGAAAACCCGGTTGTCATGCACGTTACATCTTTAATGCCATTTTGCTCGCTGTCATGGTAAATAAAGAATATTAATTAGTCAAGTAGCCTCTCTGACAGGCCTTTTGTTTTTACCCTGATTCCTAAATTATGTATTCTGCCGATTTATTTATAGCTCTTGAGTCAGAAATGTAGATGCTTTGTACGAGAGAGCTTGGAAGATACGTTGGCAAAGGAGTCAGGGGGCCACGAAAGCACGGCTTTTTCTGTCCCGTGTCTTCCCCCACCCCTTTTATTTTTCATCAAAAGGTCCTTGAGGGTATTCGTCACACGGAAGGGGAGAGGTCTGGATTTCAGAGCAGTTCATGTAGGTTTCATTTTTTAAAAAAAAAAAATTGTTGGGAAGCCCACAAATGAACGCTTCTTGCTAAGATGCTGCCCTCATCTCATATAAGCAAAATTAGTCCTTATTAATTAATAATAACCGCCCCCCCCATAAGCTTCTTTTGAAATGATTTTTTTTTTTTGAAAGGAAGAAAAAAAATAGCTTTTTTGTTTTTTATTTAGTGTTGAATGCCAAGATTTGTTTAACTGCAATATGGGAAGGATCTTTTTCTCCATCTAGATTTGTATTTCTCAACGGGAAAACTTCTAGATGTGTTGGATTCCAAATCCCAGAATTTTTAGCGATGGTTATGTTAGCTGGGGATTTCTCCCTCCCCCTTCTGTCTTCCTCCCTCCCTCCCTCTCCCTCTCCCTCTCTCCCTCTCCCTCCCTCCCTTCCTTTCCTCCCTCCCTCTTTCTCCTTCCTTCCTTCCTTCCTGCCTGCCTTCCTCTCTCCCTTCCTCCCTCCCTCCCTCTCTCTTCTTCCCTCTCCCTCCCTTCCTTTCCTCCCTCCTTTCTCCTTCCTTCCTTCCTTCCTGTCTTCCTCTCCCCTCCCTCCCTTTCCTCCCTCCTCCCTCTGTTCCTTTCCTCCCTCACTCCCTCACTCCCTTCCTTCCTGCCTGCCTGCTTCCCTGCCTGCCTTCCTGCCTCCCTTCCTCTCTCCATCCTTCCCTCCCTCCTCCCTTCCTTCCTTTCCTCCCTCCCTCCCTCTTTCTCCTTCCTTTCTCCCTCCCTCCCTCTCCCTCCTCCCTCCCTCCCTTTCCTCCCTCCCTCCCTCCCTTCCTTTCCTCCCTCCCTCCCTCCCTCTTTCTCCTTCCTTTCTCCCTCCCTCTCCCTCTCTCCCTCCCTCCTCCCTCCCTTCCTTTCCTCCCTCCCTCCCTCGCTCCCTAATTTATATGCTGCCCATCTCACAATTGCATGACTCCGGAAGGCAAACAACCCAATAGAAACATTATTATAAAAGGTTAAAACACTAAAACAGTATACCTTCCTTTCTCTTCTGTATAGAAATGCAAGCACGCCACTGATGTCATGTATTTAAGGAGTGAACCGGGGCAGGGGAGATTTCGCATTTTGTACGTCATACCTTTTTACAAGATAAAGGAGGGGAACCGTCTTCGGTAACAGAGCTACATTTTGCGGTTTTTATTCCATTGCGCGTATAATATGTGGTCGAAGGCAAAGTAATGCTTTGAAGAGGGTGGATGGCTAGCACGTTTTTAGGCTGAGGTTTTACTGGGATATATGTTTTCAATGGCAGAAATATGTGTGCAATTATGTCTCGTGAAGTTGGATAAAACTGCGCTGCCGTTTGTTGTTGCTGTTGTTCGCCATAATAAAATCACTTATTTTGAAACTCACTCTGACATTTCTGTGCTTCCTCCCCTACGGACACCTTTGCCTTCCTTTCTCTTTCTTCTTTATCTTATGTCTTAACCACTATTTGCAGTCAAGTAGTTGGGTTTCGATGCAAAACTTGGTTTCATAAAGTGCCACTAAATGGCGTATGTTGGTCCAGCCTTTGAATTTTCTAGCTACAGGTAAGTCCTTGACTTACGGCAGGTCATTTAGCGACTTTCAAAGTTACAACGGCACTGAAGAAAAGTGACTTATGACCATTTTTCACACTTACAACCATCGCAGGATTGGTTTTTAATCTCATTGAGTATACAATTGATTTTATCTCGTGGACTCCCCCCCCCACCCCCCAAATGGGCTCTATTATGGAAGAACTATGCCTTTTCATAATAGATTCCCTTTATTGGCTTTCTAATCCTTAATAGGGATGTGGTGGCTCAGTGGCTAAGATGCTGAGCTTGTTGATCGAAAGGTCAGCAGTTCAGCGGTTCAAATCCTAGTGCCGCGTAACGGGGTGAGCTCCCGTTACTTGTCCCAGCTTCTGCCAACCTAGCAGTTCAAAAGCAGGTAAAAAATGCAAGTAGAAAAATAGGGACCACCTTTGGTGGGAAGGGAACAGCGTTCTGTGCGCCTTCGGCATTCAGTCATGCTGGCCACATGACCACGGAGGCATCTTCGGACAGCGCTGGCTCTTCGACTTTGAAACAGAGATGAGCACCGCTCCCTAAAGTTGGGAACGACTAGCACATATGTGCGAGGGGAACCTTTACCTTTACCTTATCGGCTTTCTAACCTTTAATAAGAGTGCTATATGTATCCCAAATATACGTATTTTCTTTCCCACGTACACAGATAATTGAAAAATCTCTAGACAAGAACTGAACATGAAGAGGGTATATATCCTCTTCAATAGGATGAAATAGTTATTAAACGGGGATGTGTATTATCATACACACACCCCTTTAAAGAAAACTTTTTTTATGCCTATTTTAAGCAATTGATTACTGCCTGGCTAATAATAGGTGCGCCTTTTGTCAACGAGCTGAATGGAAAGGATCGTAGATAATGTACTATATAATTGTTCCGTTGACTGCTGATGAAAATTCCCAGCTCCTACTTGAGGAGACCAACAGTCCTGCGTTACCAACTAATTTATCATGTAAGAGTAATTAGAATTCTCTGCCTCAACAGGACCCACCTGGGGTGCAGCTTCCTCGATGTCGTCGTCTTATTTACGTAGCTCATACTTCCAGCCCTCTTGCAAGAAAAATTAAGCCGATGGTAGGAAATGGAGGAGAAAGGATGGGGGTAGGAAGCCCGACCGAAAGGAAAATCTCAGTGGCATTCATCTACTGTACTATAATGTTGGTCACCATGGTTAAATCTGGGTCAGTCTTTGCGTAAACCAAAATAACAGAGCTGAAAGGGACTTTGGAGGTCTTCTAGCCCAACCCCCTGCTCAAACAGGAAAGCTTATACCCATGTCAGACAAATGGGTGTCCAATCTCTTCTTGAAAACCTCCATTGTTGGGACACTTACAACTTCTGCAGGCAAGTTGTTCCACTGACTAATTGTTCTCACTGTCAGGAAATTTCTCCTTAGTTGCAGATTGGTTCTTTCCAGGGGTGAAATCCAGCAGGTTCTGGAGAACCGGTAGTGGAAATTTTAAGTAGTTCGGAGAACTGGTAGCGGAAATTTTGAGTAGTTCAGAGAACTGGTAGCGGAAAGTTTGAGTAGTTCGTAGAACCGGCAAATACCACATCTGGCTGGCCCCAGAGTGGGGTGGGAATGGGGATTTTGCAATATCCTTCCCCTGCCATGCCCACCAAGCCACGCCCACCAAGCTACACTACACCCACCAAGCCACGCCCACAGAACCGGTAGTAAAAAAAAATTTGGATTTCACCACTGGTTCTTTCTTTGATTAGTCTCCATTGGAGACTTTTTTTTTTAATTTGATTTATATGGCACCCTTCTCCGAAGACTCAGGGCGGCTTACAATGCGTTGTAACCTATTGGAGAATAGGTTGATCCTGTCTTCATTGGGGCAGCCCCTCAAAATTGGAAAACTGCTATCATGTCACCCCTAGTCCTTTTTTTTCATTAAACTAGACCTACCCAATTCCTGCAACCGTTCTTCATATATTTTAGCTTCCAGTCCCTTAATCATCTTTGTTGCTCTTCTCTGCACTTTTTCCATGGCACCCAAAACTGGATGCAATATTCCAAGTATGGCCTGGCAACCATTCTTACTTTGAAAAAAAAAGAAAGAAAGAAAAAAGTAGGCATGAAAATAGTAGGCACAAAATATAATGTTCTATATTTTCTACCTTAAACACCAAAGCTGCATAAAAGAGCTTACTATTTCTCTACATTTTAATAACATCCGCTTTCATTCCCTCTGAAATCGAGCTGTGAGAAATCAGATATTTTTAAGGCGGTTAATATGTTGGAAGAATTATTATTCTCGGTCGGAAGATTTGGTGGTTGATTTTCCTTTAACTTTCTTCAACCCCATGTGGAACCATTCTCGCTATTGCTTCAATTCATTTCCAAATATCTGCCGAAGATGTCAACTTTTGATGACCCCTTTCAACCCAGAGGGGGGAAAAAAAGAGAGATGCTCGTCTTCACAGCATGGAAGAGGAATTGGACCTCCTGAATTTTTTTTTTATCCTTGGTCCCTATTTTGAGGAGTCATTCAAGTCGAACCATTTCTGAGGGCTTCATGCAGTTTGTACAGCCTTTTAAACTAACCCCCTGAGTTTTCTTACATGGGAATTCTTGTCATTGCTTCAGCCAATTATCAACATGTGTTTTCTCCATTCTTCCTTTGGTTAATTGTTTACTGAACATGAAGTCCTTGAGTGACTGTGGAGGTCTTGAGGGGTGGCGATGGATGAATGGAGAAGGGACTGCAAAACATTTTGGTTCCTAAATTAGATTGAAAGGAAGACTGAGTCAAAATATGAAGTCATCATAATAATGAAGTTAAACAAATAATTCCCTCAACATTGTCAAACTATTTATTAAGTCTGCACTACTATTAATCTTCTCATCATTCCTATCACCCATCTCCTCCCATGTATGACTGTATGATTTATAATGACTGTTTCCTAATATGATTTGATTGCTTATTTGTACTCTATGGCTATCATTAAGCGTTGTACCTTATGATTCTTGACTAATGTTTCTTCTCTTTTTATGGACAATGAGAGCATATGCACCAGAGACAAATTCCTTGTGTGTCCAATCACACTTGGCCAGTAAAGAATTCTCTTCTCTTCTCTTCTCTTCTCTTCTCTTCTCTTCTCTTCTCTTCTCTTCTCTTCTCTTCTCTTCTCTTCTCTTCTCTTCTCTTCTCTTCTCTTCTCCTCTCCTCTCCTCTCCTCTCCTCTCCTCTCCTCTCCTCTCCCCTACCCTACCCTACCCTACCCTACCCTACCCTACCCTACCTCTATTCTATTCTATTCTATTCTATTCTATTCTATTCTATTCTATTCTATTCTATTCTATTCTATTCTATTCTAAAATAACAACTAAGCTTAGCCAAAGTGCTCTGGGACTTTAGAATTCAAACAGATAAGCACCTGCTATAGAACACTCCAGATTTAATAATTGTCCATAAGAAAGCCCAAAAAGTCTGTATAGAGTCCAGAGTCATCGTGTGAGTGAGATGGGCAGCATAAAAAATTAATAATAAATGGTGCAGGAGGCCAACTAGGCCACACCCACCATGGCCACGCCCACCCAGCAACCAGGCAGAGAACCCCTTACTAAAATTTTGGAAGCCCACCCCTGCATCAATCAAGCTTTGCAATGGATCATCAATCACCATTACTTTTTCCAGAGCTGCTCACCATAAAGCTTTTGATAACATCTCATGCTTAGCCGGGGAAGGATATATTTCAAAACAGGAGCTGAAGTCTTTAAATTTTGAAACATTAAAATTTGCTTCCCCACCCACCCACCCCATGGAACTCCTGAAACAACAGCGGCCCCAACTTTTCCATCGACTCATTCTGCCAAAAGTGATATCCAGGCTTAGAGAGAGTAAATCATATTTGACAGTTTTAAGACTCCGAAATGAACTTTGCAAAAAAAAAAAAAAATTAAAAAAAGGGAAGTTACAAGTAGCTAGAAGGTGATTGAAAAAAAACCCAAGGAAGGTAAATAGCTGTATTTGCCTACAAGCTACATTATAGTCACAAGGAACATTTCTATTATGTATGTAAGAAAAGTATATAGTCTGTTGTTTGACTATTTTTTGTTAAAGTCAACATGTCGACTTCAGCTGCGATTTCATTTTGTCAAGTTACGATGCACTTTACATATTTTAATAACAATTCAGTTGTGTACGCTGCGAGAGATGCATACCTTAGATGTTTGGCTTTATAAATCTGATAAATAAACCAAACGAATCCAAGGAGAATAATTCCTAGGTAAGAGATGTTTTGAGATATTTTGAAACCAGCATATTTGGAGTCGATAGGGACGTGGTGGCTTGGTGGCTAAGATTGAAAGGTCGGCAGTTCAGCAGTTTGAATCCCTAGTGCCATGTAACGGGGTGAGCTCCTGTTACTTGTCCCAGCTTCTGCCAACCTAGCTGTTCGTAAAGCACGTAAAAAATGCAAGTAGAAAACTAGGGATCCCCTTTGGTGGGAAGGTAACAGCATTCCGTGTGCCTTTGGCATTTAGTCATGCTGTCCACATGACCACGGAGACGTCTTTGGACAGCGCTGGCTCTTCGGCTTTAAAACGGAGGTGAGCACCGCCCCCTAGAGTCAGGAACGATTAGCACATATGTGCGATGGGAACCTTTGCCTTTTTATATTTGGAGTCAATGAATTAACGCTCTGTCTCCGGTAAGGTAGACTCTATTTTAGATGTAGATGCTGGAGGTCATTTGAATATAAATCTCAGGCAATAACTTCTTTCAAAAGGGACATACATAAAGACAGATGTACAAAGAAGGTACATTTCCTAGGTCCCAACAGATGGCATTGCTTCAAAAAAGGCACCAGGAGCATGGCTATTTTCTGTGACCTTGTGGGATGGATGGATAGAAACAAATGGGAAAAGGATGATAGCAATAGCACTTAGACTTATATACCACTTTACAGTGCTTTACAACCCTCTCTAAGTGGTTTACAGAGTCAGCCTATTGCCCCCAACAGTTTGGGTCCTCATTTTACCCACCTCAGAAGGATGGAAGGCTGAGTCAACCTTGAGCAGGTCACGATTGAACTCCTGGCTGTGGGCAGAGCCTGCCATACTGCATTCTAACCATTGTACTACCCATGGAAGGATGGAAGGAACAAATGGGGAAAGGATGATAGCAATAGCACTTAAATACCACTTTACAGTGCTTTTCAACCCTCTCTAAGCGGTTTTACAGAGCCAGCATATTGCCCTCAACAATTTGGGTCCTCATTTTATCCACCTCGGAAGAATGGAAGGCTAAGTCAACCTTGAGCCTGGTGAGAATCAAACTGCCAAATTGCAGGCAGCCGGCAGTCAGCAGAAGTAGCCTGCAGTACTGCATTCTAACCGCCGCGCCACTGTGGCTCACGATCCTGAGTGTAACTTGGTCTTATGTCTTGTAGGTCAGTAGTCTCCAACCTTTGGGGCACCAGGGACTGGTTCTATAGAGTTTCTCCATGGCCTGAAGGGTGCATGGTTTTGTGTGCAGCTTGCATTCTGTGCATGCGGCTTTGCTTATTTGCATGACCCAGTTTCTAGCATGCCACGGACCGGTGCCGGGCCATGGACCTGATGTAGGTGATAATCAGCATTTGGAATTGCACCTAAAAAGCTGGACAGTTATCAGGAGATATTTGAGGGGCTATTGCACTGAATAGGAGGTCGAACTACATAACAGTTAAAATCTGTACAGTTCTGCAATTCTATGAAGTCATCAGCAATTGAGGTTGACTTGAGCTCCTCAACCAGCTGCCTTCCAAATTCCATATTTTTTTAGGAAAACATGTCGGCGTCTAATCCTCTCCAGAGTAACCACGAACAAAATGAGTCTTCCAGAATTCAACTTTTCCCATTTTCTTCTTCTTCATCATCCATTTATATTTGGACCACAGCAGCAGCAGCAGCAATCTGGGTGGCAAGGTCAAGGGAAAAGAGAAGCAGCCAAAGGTAATCTGTTTTTGAGATGTTCTCTCTGAATTCGGTCAAAGGCCCTGCCAACCCTCAGAGGGATGGCAAGAACACAGTGAGAGAATCCCAAACCCTGACCAAGGGATGCTTGCTAATCTTTGACCTACAAAAGCACGACACACCTACATTTTGGGGGGAACCCAAAGAGTGATGCCCTTCAATTTCTCCGAGAAAACAAATCCTCGGTAAGTTAAAGGTGTCAACCCAGCAGAGAACATTTTTGTAATGGAGACAGGATAAAAGATGACCAACATCTTTCATAGCGAGAAAAGTGAAGAGGTGTCCCTCTGTTGCTTCGCAAATTACAGCTCGCTGGGGGTGCCATTACTGGGTGACACCATGGTGGGTGCACAAATCAGTCTCATTATCGGGTTGGAAAATTTGAGAGCCCTAGAATTATTTATTGGCAAATTAGAGATGGCAGAATTATTGGTTGGTGAAGGAGAAGGTTGCAAGCAACGGGTTAGGAAATTAGAGGTGCCTGGTTTTGTCTGTGCATAAATCGGAGCTCTGGAAAGCGGTTATTGGAGGTCAAATGAAAGACAGGCACATTATTTACGGCTCTTTCAGAAAATATTGCAAGGAGGCTGCCCAGCTTGTTAGAGAGGAACATATTGCTTGCTCCGGAATGATTCCTTCCTTCTCTTCGTTTTCAGACAACTATCGTGTTTCCCTGAAAATAAGATTGGGTCTTATATTAATTTTTGCTCCAAAAGACACATTAGGGCTTATTTTCTGGTTAGATCTTATTTTGGGGTAATACGGTACTAAATGCATCCATCTGGCTAACAATCTTAGGTAAAGTTTCCCTTCGCACATATTTATTTATTGGTTCAATTTATTTATTGGTTCAATTTATATGCCACCCTTCTCCGGAGACTCAGGGCGGCTTACAATGGATTAAGCAATAGCCTTCATACTTTTGTATGAAGCACATACTTCACACATATGTGCTAGTCATTCCCGACTCTTAACTTAATCTTAACTGGGACTTATTTTTGGGCTGGGGCTTATATTACGAGCATCCTGAAAAATCATGCTAGGACTTATTTTCTGGTTGGGTCTTATTTTTGGGGAAACAGGCTTATACACAATAGGACATCTTTGCTGAACAGATAGCATATTTTTATTTTAAATAAATAATAGATACTGTACATTCTAGCTTGTTCCTCGAAAAATTCCAGCAATGAAAACAACATTTCTTTGTGCCTTCAAATCAGTGTTGACTCCTGGTTTCTGTCTGGAAAATTTTCTGGACAAAATTTTGAAGTTTGTAACTTGCCATTGTCTTCTTCTTGGGGCAGAGGGAGAGTGACTAGCTCAAGGTCAGCCAGCTGCCTTTGTGTCCAAGACAAGATTAGAAGTCATAGTCTCCTGGTTTCTAGCCCGATGCCGTAGCTGCTACATCAAACTGGCATTTTATGCTCTGTAGATTTCTATAATTCATCTTAACTTTGGAGGAGGACATTCCAAATAATAATTCCAATAACAGGTAAGCTTATGGAAAAGGTGCAAGAATGGTTGCAAAAAAGAAATTCAGGAGAAATTCAATTTTCAGCCCTGCCCCTAGTTTAGAATAAATAGTTGCTCATCTGTTGGGCTCCTTTCTGGAGGATTTGCAGAAGAGTTGGTTTTGAAAGAGTGCAGAGAAGATGATTAGGGGACTGGAGGCCAAAACATATAAAGAATGGTTGGAGAAATTGAGTAGGTCTAGTCTAACAAAGAGAAGGACTAAGGGGGTGACATGATAGCAGTGTTCAAATACTTGAGGGGCTGGCAAAAAGAAAAGGGGGGTCAACCTCTTCTCCAAAGCACCAGAAGGTGAGACAAGAAGCAATGGATGGAAACTAATCAAGGAGAGAAGCAACCTGGAACTAAGGAGAAATTTCCTGACAGTGAGAACTATCAATCAGTGGAAGAGCCTGCCTCCAGAAGTTGTGGGTCCTTCAACACTGAAGGTTTTTAAGAATAGATTAGACAGTCGTCTATCTGAAATGGTATGGGATTTCCTGCTTGAGAAGGGGATGGGACTAGAAGACCCCTGAAATCCCTTCCAATTCTGTTATTCTGTCAGAAGACCTCCAAGGTCCCTTCCAACTCCACCTTATTCTGATGAAGAAGGTATCACTTAGGAATTACAGAAAGCCCCAAACCTGTAGAAAAGCTGTCATGATCTCATGCCAATCTGGGGAAGGGAAGTTGTTAACTGGATACATGAATGGTGAGCTGAAGATCTCCCCCAGCACATGGCCTAGTCATTCTTCCCCCTTTGCCACAGCATTAGAGCGCTATTGATTTCCCGAAACAAAGAGGATACTGGCCGTATCCCACAGTGCCGCAGTCGCGCAGTTTAATTCTTTTATCCATTTCAAACACAGCCGATCGATCGCGGTGCTCAGGTAGGTTGTGAAATTACCAGGAAAACACATCCACCAAGCACCCCCCGATACAGGGCCTTGTCTGTGTGACTTAAAGCTTAGCGCAGCGTTGAAAAAAAAAATCACTAATGGAACATACAGCACAGCGCGTCCATGCTGCGAGCCGTCAAGGATCATACATAATGCAGGAACGCATCTGCTAACAGCCACTAACACAAGCTAATTTAATCTTGTTTTAAAAGGAGACACAAGGTATTAATCTTGGGGAAAGGTCCCATTTTTTTGGCCCTGGCTTGCATCCATTTGCAACTGCCCGTTTTTCTCCGGGGAGGGCATTTACCCAAGGAGACACTCGGAGTTGAAGGATCGTCCTTCTCTTTTTTTTTGTTTTTTCTTTTTTCCTCCCTCCTCCTTCCTGTTTTTTTGGCTCAAGCTTTAGCCATATTTAAGCTGAAAAATGAACTTGACCCCCACAAGAGTTGGAACAGCGTGGTAGGGCTAAAAATGTTTCCGCTGTGGATTTTACCCAAAGTATTCTGATCTTCTAATGGTATCACGTCCTTGTGGATGGTCTCGCTGTCTCTCTTGTTGTCCCATCCATACAGTAAATATGCCCCTTTCTGGGTGGGCATTCATGTATTTATTTTTGTTTAATCATAATCATAATCATCATAAGTTTATTTGTCAAGCATATATAAGATAACAAGATAACAGGTAAGAGTATAAACATAATTTGAATATATGAAAAGAGTAAGTAAAAAGGAATATTAGGATAGGGACGGAAGGCACGCTGGTGCGCTTAGGCACGCCCCTTACGGACCTCTTAGGAATGGGGTGAGGTCAACAGTAGACAGTCTAAGGTTAAAATTTTGGGGGTTTGGGGAAGAAACTACAGAGTCAGGTAGTGCATTCCAGGCATTGACCACTCTGTTGCTGAAGTCCTATTTTCTGCAATCAAGTTTGGAACGGTTTACCTTGAGTTTGTATCTATTATTTGCTCGTGTATTGTTGTGGTTGAACCTGAAGTAGTCGTTGACAGGAAGGACATTGTGGCAGATAATTTTATGTACTATGCTTAGGTCAGAATGAAGTCGGCGTAGTTCTAAGTTGTCTAAGCACAAAATTTGGTGTCTAGTGGCATAAGTTATTTTATTGCGGGTAGAGGAATGGAGGACTCTTCTCGTAAAATATCTCTGGACTCTCTCGATTGTATTTATGTCTGATATGCAGTGCGGGTTCCAGATAGATGAGCTGTATTCAAGAATTGGTCTAGCAAATGTTTTGTATGTTCTAGTTAGTAGGACAACATTAACAGGATAACAGAACTGGAAGGGACCTTGGAGGTTTTCTAATCCAACCCCCTGTTCAAGAAGGAAACTCTATATTATTTCAGACAAATGGTTGTCCAATCTCCTCTTGAAAACCTCCACTGATGGAACACCCATATCTCCTGGAGACAAGTCGTTCCACCGATTAATAGTTCTAAAATTTGAATATATAATCTAATTTCCTGCCAATAATCCTTCAGATGGTTCAAAAGGATAAAACCAGTGCAATTATCCCATCCCTTCATCTCCCCACTCCCCATCCCTCCATCTCTCCATCCCTCCATCCATTCTTGGATTAGTAAGTAGATCTATTTCACATCCAGCTCCAAGTCATGATTTCTTAAATAATCTACACAAGGTCAGGTTCACCCCAACCCACTAATATAAAACCAACCAAGCATACCGCATGAGATACATTATCAGCCATAAAAAAATAAAAACCACATTTATGCAGAGTTAAAACAAAACAAAAGCTAATCATTTGAAAGAGGGGGAAAAAAGGCAACATAATATTTCTGGTTAAATCTCACTGAATTTGTTGTCTGTTCAGCGACTGTACTAGGGTTGATTTTAGTGGCTTATCCCTATCTGGATCCAAACATAACAAATTGCTAGGTTATCAAGATCCTTGGTGGTACATAGGACCAAAAGAAAACATTGATCCTTGCAAAATAAATAATTAAGAGTGATTCCCCCCCCCCCCCCTTATATAGCCTTGTTTATCCAAGCTGGCCCCGGTCTGAAGAGTGATCTGGTCCATTTTCGTCATAGAATTAACAGAAAGGAAAATACTTGTGAGCTATCTGTAAGATTTGCCCTGAGATATCCAGAAGTCTGAAGATGTTTACTTCCTTCTTCATATTTTTAGCTCCGCTATGCAAAAAAAGTTGTTGAAACCTTAGAAACTGTGTAGAGCACAGCAATAGAGATGATCAGAGGTCTGGAGGCTAAACCGTACAATGAACGATTGAGGGAACTAGATATGTCATATCTAATGAAGAGGACTACAGGTGATAAGATAACTATCTTCTAGTACTTGAGAGGCCATCACCGAGAAGACAGGGTTGACCTATTTTCCAAAGCACCTGACGGTAGGACAAGAAGTGACAGGTGGAAGACAGGGGTGGGTTTCAAAACCCATCGCTACTGGTTCGCTTGTGGGTGGGCGCGTGTGCACTCGTGATGCTTTTGTACATGTGCAGAAGCATCCAGGAGGATGGGCGGAGCCTCCCGCCGCCACCACTACCGGTTCGCCCAATCCAGTTCGAACCGGTAGCAACCCACCACTGATGGAAGATCATTAAAGAGAAATCCAACTGAGAATTGAGGATAAATTTCCTGACTGTGAGAACAATTAATCAGTGGAACAGCTCCAGAAGTTATGAATGCTCCATCACGGGAGGTTTTCAAGAAGAGTTTGAATGTCCAGAATGATATGGGGTTCTCCTGCTTGAGCAAGAGGTTGGACTAGAAGACCTCCAAGTTCCCTTCCAACCCAATTATTCTATGTTCTATCTTATTGAAGGTGGATACCAGCTCTGGTACATTCTGGTGGTCCTCTTGTCAAATGTTTACAAACGGGCGCCTCAAAAACACGTCGTTGGTCCCCTTTGCCACTGAAAGAACGACAGAGAGGAGGGGGTTCTATTTTGCCTCCCCCCCTAAGGAAGAACAGCTTCATGGAAACGCGGTGTTGTAAATAAGCAAATGAATAAATAGGAAGGAGGAGAAGGGGATGAGAAATCTCTCCGTGCTAAGCGTAGTCAAAATGCATTATTAGGGTGCCCAGGAAATGATAGTTTGTGTCCATTAGTCCTTTCAGGGTTAATATTGATGCAGATATTATTTCTGTCCACGGTGCCATTTATTTGAAATATTATGACGGGGAGTAGCTGCAGCACTGAATCAAATCAATTGATAGAGCAGTTAGTCTGGCAGACAAGCCCGGCTTCCCACTGCACAGCGAGCATGAAATATTATGGAAATTGTCCTTTAAAGGGATCACTTAATCATCATTTGTATCGTGCCCCCGTTATTCCTCTCTGCCCAGCTTGCCTGTTAAGTTAGAGCTGTCATAACTCAATCAGGCATATAATACCGCTCATAACACCTCCGTAGTAGCAGGTATCGGAGCTGTCAAGAGGCACGGTGGGAATTTCCCTGATGCTTTTTGACAGCTCGCAACGCCACGTTGATATGGATGTCAGTTTATATATGTACAATGTGTATTTCTTACGTGTAATTAGAAGCTGGTTTGTCTCTGAGTCTCTCCAGACGGTCCCAGAGATGCTCATAATAGAAACATAGGTTTCTATCCTTGCGGGGAAACCTGGTCTTTATCCAACACGATGCGGGAAATTGTCACTTTTGCTTATTCATCCAGCCAAGTGGACACTCGCTGGCACAAGCTGTTAAAGAAACCAAGTTAGAGATTAGTTATTATGGATAATTGGACCATAAGGAAGGCTGAGCGCCAAAGAATTGAGGCCTTTGATCTATGGTGCTGGAGAAGACTCCTGCGAGTCCCTTGGACTGCAAGGCAATCCAATCGGTCAGTCCTAGAGGAGATCAACCCTGACTGCTCTTTAGAAGGCCAGATCCTGAAGATGAAACTCAAATACTTTGGCCACCTAATGAGAAGGATGGACTCACTGGAGAAGAGCCTAATGCTGGGAACGATTGAGGGCAAAAGAAGGAGGGGATGGCAAAGAATGAGGTGGCTGGATGGAGTCACTGAAGCAGTCGGCGTGAGCTTAAATGGACTCCAGAGGATGGTAGAGGACAGGAAGGCCTGGGGGAACATTTCTATGGGGTCATGATGGGTCGGACACGACTTCGCAACTAACAACAACAACAACATTAAGGATAATCTGGCTTCACAGATGCTTTTTCACAGCTAAGCCTGTGGCTGCAGAAATCCAAGGCTAGGTGCTGGGATTCCTAGAACGAAATGTGTGGTGGAAGAGCAACCCAAGATAAATCTGTCAATCACTCTACTGGGATTGTAGTTTTTATTCCATCTTTTCTGGGGGTTAATTTATTGTTTTGGCTTTTAAAACTTCAATGCAATTTTAATTTCCCCAGAGAACTTCAGAGAACCTGGGCAGACTTGGAAATACAATGGTGATAATTATTACTGATGTTAACGTGAAAGGTAAACATGGTGCATTATGCAGATTGAATAACAGAATAACAGAGTTGGAAGGGACCTTGGAGGTCCTCCAGTCCAACCCCCTGTTCAAGCAGGAGACCTTACCATTCCAGACAAGTGGCTGTCCATAGTCTAATCTCTTTTTTAAAAGCCTCCAGTGTTGGAGCACCTACAGCTTCTGGAGGCAAGTCATTCCACTCAGGGGTGGGTTCTACTTACCTTTACTACCGGTTTGCAACGGGGCCGCGCGTGCACTTCTGCGCATGTGCAGAAGCTTCTGCACATGCGCAGTAGCTTCCTGATGACGTTGGGGTCGGTGGGCGGAGCCTCCCACCGGTTTTACTACCAGTTCTTGCGAACCGGTCTGAACCGGGGGCAACCCACTACTGGTTCCACAGATGAATTGTTCTCATTGTCAGGAAATTTCTCCTTAGTTCTAAGTTGGTTCTCTCCTTGATTAGTTTCCATCCATTCTTTCTTGTCTTGCCTTCAGATGCTTTGGAGAATAGCTTGACCACTTCTTTTTCCCTTGGATGCAATATTCCAATTGTTGGATTGTATCTCAGTTGAATTTTTATTTTTTTAAAAAATTGATTTGTATGCCGCCCTTCTCCGGAGACTCAGGGCGGCTTACAATGTGCTAAGCAATAAGCAATAGCCTTCATCCTTTTGTATATTTATACAAAGTCAGCTTATTGCCCCCACAAACTGGGTCCTCAATTTACCTACCTTAGAAAGGATGGAAGGCTGAGTCAACCTTGAGCCTGGCGAGATTCGAACCTGCAGTAATTGCAGGCAGCTGGTCTTAATAACAGGGTGCTTTAGACCACTGTACTACCAAATTTTCATTTGGACAACTGAATCAATTTGACCTGGGTGTGATTTTTTTAAATAAAGTTGAACCAGTTTGGAAAGTCAGCCTAATTTGGGTGGAGAAGAGAAAACTTTGTGAATCACGGGCAAGATGGAGTCAAGGTGTCCTAAGAATCCACTAATTCCATTTGACAATGGTCAAATTCTACAAATCTGTTTGATTTAGAGAATCAGTTCAATGTTTTTCAAATTGAATCACCGAGAGCCTCTTTAAAAAAAGTATCTTCTTAATATCTGAGCATTGTTAAAAGCTCCAGGTTGATAAATTGTTGGTAGGACTTCCGTGAAACTTATCCTTCCGTGCACAACAACCATGATTCAAGATAGAACATAGAAGACGCAGATTATGGATTGAACACCACAAAACCACGACGGGATCTTCTGAAGCTCTTTGATTTCCCTCAGTTTTGAAATAGCCACATTTGACAGTTATGAAATATTCTTCTCTGTGCTGAACAACCCACAAGATTTTCCTGTGGTTTCCTCTCCCCCTGATTATATGAGGCATCCTCATCTTCTCCATTTATCCTCCTGAGGGTCAGCTTGTTCTATCTAAATTCTGTATTTGAGGGTTAATAGTCTATTTAGGAGTTAATAGTGTAATGGAGTGTATTTAGGGCTATTTACACTGCATGAAACATATGTAGGGGGGTTTAATAATGTAATGATAGACCCTTTTGATGGCAGAACTATCCCACCCACAGACCAGAGACGATTTGAACACTTGGCTCCCTTATTTCAAGACTGCCTTCATCAATGGCCAGGATGTTCTAATTAAAATTTGGTATCGTTTTTGTTCTGTTTCCTCCATTCATATTATTATGTCCTGGAGATGATGTTATATTGAATCCAATGATACACCCATTTTTTAAAAGCAGATCTTTTGGAATGGGAAGAGGATTGGGATTAGGATGGGGATTAGGATGGGGAGGACAATGGAGAATAGGTGTGGCCAGAATTAGACACACATAGTCATATAGTTTCAGGGGTGGGCTTCAAAAATTTTAGCAAAGGGTTTTCTGCCCAGTTGTTGGGTGGGCCGGCCTTGTCATCCTCCTGCACTGTCTGGAACAGTGGGAACCAGGGGTGAAATGCTACCAGTTCGGACCAATTCAACTGAACCGGTAGCGATGGCGGGTGGTGGTTCCGAGAACCAGTAGCGACGGCAACGTGAAGCTCCGCCCACCCACCCAATTGTCATTACTTCCTGGTTTTAACCAGGAAGTAACCTGTTTTTTACCCTCTGCCCATGCGCAGAAGGATTTGCGCATGGGCAGAGGGGGCGCGCGCACACGTGCACTTCCAAACCGGTATAGAAGGTATGTAGATTTCACCCCTGGTGGGAATTATAGTTCAAAATATCTGGAGGGTACCAATTTATGTAACCCTGGAGTAGATTTTGTCAGGAAGATAAAACAGGCTGGGAATCGAGAAGCCTTTGCATACGCACCACGTTTAATAACCTGGCAGGAACGTTGTAGGAATATACACAAGCTAAACTGATTTTAATGTTCTAACCAACATTCCTTTTGTTTCTGGATTTAAGTTTGGTTTGTTTGTTTGTTTTGAAGGCCCCTCCCCCCCCAAATAATATCCTAAACCTACCCAGTCCTTCTTGACCTACGAAAGGTCCTTAGCAGGGGTGAAATCTAAAATTTGTTGCTACCGGTTCTGTGTACGTGGCTTGGTGGTGGTGGGGTTAATGTGACTGGGTGGGCGTGGCCAACTTTTTAAAAAAAAAACTTTTCAAAGCATTTTTTTAAAAAAAATTGATTTATATGCCGCCCTTCTCCGGAGACTCAGGGCGGCTTACAATGCGTTAAGCAATAGCTTTCATACTTTTGTATATTTATACAAAGTCAGCTTATTGCCCCCACAAACTGGGTCCTCAATTTACCTACCTTAGAAAGGATGGAAGGCTGAGTCAACCTTGAGCCTGGTGAGATTCGAATTTACAGTAATTGCAGACAGCTGGTGTTAATCACAATGCTATCAGTCTGCTGAGCCACCAGGCCCATTTTTCTAATGCTTTGAAAAGCCTCTGCTGATCAGGCAACTCAGCTGGGATCGTCAGAGACTTTTCAAAGCAATTTTTTTACCACCTCTTCGGCCAAGAGGTTGCCGAAAAAAAATGCTTTGAAAAGTCTCTGACATCCCAGCTTAGCCGCGCGATCATCAGAGGTTTTTTTTTTTTTAACTTTTAAAAGCATTTTTTCGTCGGAAGAGGTTGTAGAAAAAATGCTTTAAAAAACAAAAGCCTCTGATGATCGTGCGGCTCAGCTGGGCATGGTGGGGGTGAGGGGTTGCAGGGATTTTTGCTATCGGTTCTCTGAACCACCCACCACCATCGCTACCGGATCGCATGATCCGGTCTGAACCAGGAGCATTACATCCCTGGTCCTTAGGCTGGAAGTAAGGAAGGCTAAAGTGGTTTACAGATACTAGTCTTCTCCACGGTGCCTCTTTTATTAATTTAACACTGATCCATGCAGGAAAGATTAATCATAGGTTGCTAAGCGAGATTTATAGATCCCTGTAGAGGAAGGGCAGAATCTCCATGAAAAGCCTCATTAAAAGAAATATATATATATAAACGGGCAAAGAAGAAATAATCTGTAGGCTCACCGAGGCCATGTCAGGGCTAATTGAAATGTTTAAGAGCAAGGCACCCGTTTTGTTTTGTTTTTTCCCTGACTCCCCGGGAAACACACTAAAAACACATCTCAAGACCGTTCCTTTGTCTCAGCTGGACGTATATTATCCCTCTAGATCATAGCTGGGCCTCCACGGATTCCTAATTGTGAAAAGCCTTACGACCCAGCCAGGGCAAGCCAGAATTGCAGTGCCCAGCCTGCTTCATAATAAAGATAATTTACTGCTCCAAAGCGAGGGGTAGTTCATAATAGGTTTTCTTTAAAAAGAAACCATGCACTTCCTTTGAAAGAAAATCTCTCTATTCGTGCCTTTTTCACCCCATCTCCTTCCTTCCTTCCTTTTCTCATCTTCCTTTCTTCTCCCTTTATCTCCTTCCTTCCTTCTCCCTTTGTCTCCTTCCTTCCTTCCTTTTCTCACCTTCCTTCCTTCTCCCTTTGTCACCTTCCTTCCTTTCTTCCTCACTTCCCTTCCTTTCCTCCCTCCCTCCTTCCTTCCCTCCTTCCCTCCCTCACTTTCCTTCCTTCCTTTCCTCCCTCCCTCCTTCCTTCCTCACTTTCCTTCCTTCCTTCCTTCCCTCCCTCCCTCCCTCCCTCCCTCCCTTCTTTCTTTCCTTCCTTCCTTCCCCTTTACCCCAGTTACTGTTCTGAAACCAACAGCCTAAGGGAGGAATTAAAATGCAACCAGAGACACGGGGTTTATTTGCTTATTATTGATCTGTGAGATTTATTTCCCCTGCTCACCAGACATCCTCCAACGATTTGCCCCCATAACAACATCCTTTGATGGAGGTTTGGCTGAAATATCTTCTCAGCTTCCACGGTTGAAGATGGATTTGGATTTGGATTCTCTCAGGTTCTTCATCCCAATCACCTCCATGGGTTCTGTCCAGAATTCCTAGCCAACTGGGCCAGTGCTGGGAAATCGAGGACAGTTTCAGAGGTGGTTTCCTTTGGAGTTGCCACCAAGGCTTCCCTTCAGTTTAGGTCAAAGACTGGAGGTCCTCTGGTGGGGTCTTCTGTCTGCAGATCCCTCAGATGAGTTTACCTCATGGTAGAGGATGAAGTCATAAATGGGCTCTAAAGTCCTTCCCCTTCCCATGTTTGTTTTCCTGGATGTTCTCTGAGGCTGCTCACTTTTTAGATTTTGAGTCTACCCAGAGTTCACAGATCACTTCTGCTTTTGACTCACCACCCACATCGCAAGGATGAAAACCTCAGCTACTGAAGAATGTTCAAACTACTTTGGTTGGTTTGAGGTAAATTCTGGCAGTGGCAAAGGATTTTTTTCTCCTATGCCTGGAAGAAAAAAAGATCCTTCCTTCTTTCCTTCCTTCCTTCCTTTCCTTTCCTTCCTTCCTTCCTTCTTTCCTTCCTTCCTTTCCTTTCCTTCCTTCCTTCTTTCTTCCTTTTGTCCATTCCTTCCTTTCTCTCTCTGTCCCTCCTTCTTTCCCTCCCTCTCTGTCTCTCTCTTCCCCTCCCTTCGTTTCTTCCTTCCATCCCTACTTCCCTCTTCCTTTTCTCCCTCCCTCCCTTTGTCTCCTCCCTTCCTTCTTCCTTCCTTCCTTCTTCCTTTTGTCCCTTCCTTCCTTCTTCCCTCCCTCCCTCCTTCTTTCCCTCCCTCTCTCTGTCACTCCCTTCCCCCTTCCTCCCTCCCTGTCTCCTTCCTTCCTCCCTCCCTCCTTCCCTCCCTCCCTCCCTCCCTTTTTTCCTTCTTCCTTTTGTCTCTTCCTCCTTTCCTCTCTCCCTCCCTCCTTCTTTCCCTCCCTCTCTCTGTCACTCCCTTCCCCCTTCCTCCCTCCCTGTCTCCTTCCTTCCTCCCTCCCTCCTTCCCTCCCTCCCTTCCTTTTTTCCTTCTTCCTTTTGTCTCTTCCTCCTTTCCTCCCTCCCTCCCTCCTTCTTTCCCTCCCTCTCTCTGTCCCTCCCTTCCCTTCCTCCCTTCCCCCCTCCCTGTCTCTCTCTCTCCTTCCTTCCTTCCTTTTCTCACCGCCCTTCCTTTTCTCACCTTCTTTCCTTTTCCTTTTGTTTCCTTCCTTCTTTCCTTCCTTCCTTCCTCCCTCCCTTTCTTCCTTCTTCATTTTGTCCCTTCCTCCCTTCCTCTCTCCCTCCCTCCTTCTTTCCCTCCCTCTCTCTGTCCCTCCCTTCCTCCCTCCTTCCCTCCCTCCCTCCCTCCTTCCTTCCTCCTTCCCACCGTCCCTCCCTTTCTTCCTTCTTTCCACCTCTTTCGCTACCCATAACAAATCAACGTTTCTAATTTGTTGCCGGCTTTGCTTTCGCAAATTGAAGCGATGGAGAAGGCAGTGCTGTGGAGTGAGTAGCCAAGCCAGAAGCTCCATGCAAACAGCTGCTTTCTGTTTACACTGAGGGCCTTGAGTGTTTTCCAAATCCAACCAAACGGGTGAACCAAATGTTTCTTCCCCGCTTGCCAAGAGTCTCCCACAAATGGCTATATTTAAAACTTGGTCGTCTGCCTCGCCTTGGCTTCGAATGCGGAGGCAGGTAGCGCATATTGTCAGGGGGATTCAGTTCCCCCAATTCTGGCATCCTTTTAAATTTGAGATCTCTTGGCCCTTGTCCCCTATCCCCACCCACCCCCACTCCGCCGGTGTAGCCCGAAAGCATCCGATGCAGCTCTGGGATGGCTTAAAGACAAACAGTTCTTTCTGCACAGACGGGATTAATCATTTTGTGGATGTACCACCCAGCTAGCAAATATCCTTGATGCCCGTTGTAAAGATTCTCAGCTCTTTGTAAAGATTCTCAGCTTAGTAAGCAAAGAGGAATGGGGGCACCCAAGATGTATCCTCATGACCGTTGCAAAGATCCTCAGTTTAGTAAGAAAAGAGGAACAGGACACTCAAGATGTATCTTTGGGTGTCAAGATGGCAGCCTCGGTTACGACCGCCATTTTGACTTTTCTTGGAATCCCTTGCAGATGTAGACAGAAATTAAGATTAGCCTTGAAACAAGGCTGAGATGGGCAAAACAAGACCATCATATCCCCACCACCACCTTTTAAAATTTCCCCACTACAGGTAGTCCTTGATGTACGACCACAACAGAACCCAAAATCCCTGTGATTAAGTTCAGTGAGTTTTGCCCTGTTTTGCAATCTTTTTTTTTTTGTTGTTAAATCCAGCTGTTCAGTGAATCAGCCAGTCGCCAAGCGAGTCTACTTCCCTATCTATTTTGCTTGTTGGAAGTAGCCTGTGAAGATCACAAACACCAGTCAAATTACCTCAGGACAACACAACGGTTGTAAGTATACACCTGTTGCCAACTGCCTGAATGTTAACCCTGTGGGATGCTGGGATCGTCATAAGTGTGAGGACCGGTTTATAAGTTGCTTTCTTCAGTGCCGCTGTAACTAAAAAACCATCATTAAATGAATGGCTGCAAGTCCTTGACTTACGATCACAACTGAGGCCAACATTCGTGTTGCTAAATGGGGTATTTGTAAAGTGGGTTTTGCCCCATTGTACGACTTCTCTTGCCACAGTTGTTAAATGAATCATTGCAGCTGTTAAGTTAGTCACATGGTCGTTCAGTGAATCTGGTTAATCCAATGACTTTGCTTGTTAGAAGGTCACAAAAGGGATCACATGACACCCCCACCCCCACCCGGGACTCTGCAACTGTCATAAATGCGAGACAGCTGCCAACAGTCTGCATTCTGATCGTGTGACTCCAGGGATACTGCAATGGTCGTAAATGTGAAGAATGGTCATAAGTTGTAACTTGAAACAGTCACTAAATGAACTGTTGAAATACAGATAATTCATACTTTCTCCTCCAACACAGTACCAGCTGGAATCCATCATCCAAAGCCAGAAATAAAGCTTTATGAGATCTAAAAAAGCTTCCCTTCAGATATCAAAATCACTGATCACTTTGTTCCAGAGAGGATTTAGCAACCAGCAAAATGACAGCTGTAATTCCTAAACATCTGGACGGATCCAAGTATTTTACAGCGTTGAAAGCCAAGTCGTACCAAGAGCCTTGACTATGTTTTCCTTCTGCTTTTTGAAATTTTTATTATTATTTTTTTACATCTGCCTAGTTATGGAAAAAGAAAGAAAGGGGGAAAAAATTAAAAAAAAAAATCAGACTCCATCTGCTGTAATGGGCCGATAGCAACTAACTACTTTTTAAGCACTGCAATTTAGTGCTATTATTTGAGAATAAACAATCTGTTCTGTCAATTAAACATTATTTAGCTTGCGTGTATTTTTCTAGCCATATCAAGCAGCCATTGAGAAAACTGGCATGTTTGAGGGGGCCGAAGCACTGTTGATTCTCACAATATGCTACATCCGTGGCAGAGGGGAAAATATAATTGATCAGGTAAACGATAAGTTTGCAGACGTAAAACAAAAAACGTGGCTTCCTTCAATCTGTAGCCTATCGCTAAACTCCCTGTCTGTTACCCATCTGGAGTGACACGCCGTTGCTCAGAATTATAGCTAGTCCTTGATGTATGACCACAATCAAGCCAATCAAAATTGCCACTGCTAAGAAAGACCATGGTTAAGTGAGTTTTGCCGCATTTTATGACCTTTCTTGCCTCGGTTGTTAAGTGAATCACTGTAGTGGTTAAGTTAGGCACACATTTGTTAAGTGAATCCGGCTTCCCCATCAACTTAGGTTGTCAGAAGGATGCAAAAGGGGATTGTGGGAACCCAGCACACTGCAACTGTCATAAATACGAGTCAATCATCAAGCATCCAAATTTTGGTCGCCTGACCCTGGAGATGCCACAAAGGTCCTAAGTCCCTTTTTCCAGTGCCGTTATAACTTCAAACGGTCACTAAATGAACCGTTGTAAGTCAAGGACTACCTCATTTAACAGTGAACAAGGGATGGTCGCCACAAAGAAGAAAAAATGGCCACTGTTCAGAGTGACTCCACCTTGGGAGATACCATTTAACAGATTAACAGAGTTGGAAGGGACCTTGTAGGTCATCTAGTCCAACCCCCTGCCCAAGCAGGAGACCCTACACCATTTCTGACCGATGGCAGTCCAGTCTCTTCTTGAAAGCCTCCAGTGATGAAGCTCCCACAACTTCTGAAGGCAACTTCTGTTCCATGGGTTGATTGTTCTCACTGTCAGGAAAATTCCTCCTTATTTCCTGGTTGAATCTCTCCTTGTTCAGCTTCCATCCATTATTACTTGTCTGGCCTTCGGGTGCTTTGGAAAATAGCTTGGCCCCCTCCTTTCTGTGGCAGCCCCTCAAATATTGGAGCACTGCTAGCCTGTCTCCCCTGGTCCTTCTCTTCACTAGACTAGCCATACTGAATACTTGCAACCAAGTGCAACAGCCATACCGAGTACTTGCAAATCACTGGGAAAGTTGAAAACAGCAATCATATGACCGTGGGATGCTGTAACCATTGTCAATACACAGTGGCTGGCAAGAAAACTTCAGAATTTTGCCACTACCAAAAATTTTGCCAAGAAAACTGCAGGAGTCCACCCTGGCGGCCATATGGGTTCTCCTCAATCTCCATACGCCTCATTTTACAACCTTATTTCCAGGTTGAATCTCTCCTTGATCAGTTTCCATCCATTATTCCTTGTCTGGCCTTCAGGTGCTTTGGAAAATAGCTTGACCCCTTCCATTCTGTGGCAGCTCCTCAAATATTGGAAGACTGCTGTCATGTCTCCCCTGGTCCTTCTCTTCACTAGACTAGCCATGCCCAGTTCCTGTAACCATTCATCATATGTTTCAGCCTCCATTTCCTTCATCATCCTGGTTGCTCTTCTCTGCACTCTTTCCAGAGTCTCAACCAGTGGTGGGTTGCTCCCGGTTCGGACTGGTTCTCTAGAACCGGTAGTAAAACCGGCGGGAGGCTCCGCCCACCAACCCCGATGTCATCAGGAAGCTTCTGAGCATGAGTGTGCACAGCCCCGTTGCAAACCGGTAGTAAAGGTAAGTAGAAGATGTGGTCTCAACATCTTTTTTATAGTGTGGTGACCAAAACTGGATGCAGTGTTCCAAGGGTGACCTTACAATTTAGGCAATTTGTCTGAAATCATTGTCTCCCCATGTCATGCGTTGCATCGCACAATCTCACAGTATGGTTCGCTTGCTTGGAACTGTTTCCGAAAGAAGATGACACAAAATCCCTGAGCAGTTGTAAAATCACTAACCCTTTGGAGCGGCCCTCCGTCCCTCGCAAATAATTAGCCCAAATTGAACCAGAGGTTTTGTACCTGCGTGTCATCGCTTTGATATGAAGGAGGCGAGAGGTTAACTGCAGGTCAAAAACAGTTCCCAATTCTGCCGGCGTATTTATTCAGCAAAATGAGAAATTGATCACATTATTTCGTATAGGGGAATCTAATTTATTACAATCAGTTTGCAATTGGCAGTTTTGGCTGTAGGCGATTTTGGAGCATTACTTATGCTGAATCAGCTACAGCTCAGGTGCATCCGACACCTTGTTATTGTTGTCATCTTCCTCACCCTGATTTCGAGGGCCAAGCCTTTTTCAAACTTTTTTTTTTTTTTTAAAGAATAAAAGGTACGTCAATTATGATACGGGTAGTCCTCGACTCACAACAGTTCATTTAGAAAAAGAGCAAGCAAGCAAGCAAGAATGAATGAATGAAAGGGAGAAAGAGAAAGAAAGAGCAAGAAAGAGAGACAGAAAGAGAGAGAGAGAGAAAGAGCAAAAAAGAAAGGAAGAAGAAAGAGCAAGAAAGAAAGATAGAAAGGGAAAGATAGAAAGAGAAAGGAAAAGGAAAAGAAAGAGAGAAAGAAAGAGAAAAATAAAAGGAAAATAGAGAAAGAGAAAGAGAGAAAGAAAGAAAGAGAAAAGAGAGAGGAAGAGAGAAAGAGAGAAAGAAAGAAAGAGAGAAAGAAAGAGAGAAAGAAAGAAAGAGAAAAGAGAGAGAAAGAGAGAAAGAGAGAAAGAAAGAAAGAAAGAAAGAGAGAAAGAAAGAAAAAGACAGACAGACAGAGAGAGAAAGAGAGAAAGAGCAAGAAAGAAAGAAGAAAGAGCAAGAAAGAAAGAAAGAGAGAAAGAGAAAGGAAAGAGAGAAAGGAAGAAAGAGAGAAAGAAAGAAAGAGAGAGAGAGAGAGAGGAAGAAAGAAAGGAAGAAAGAAAGAAAGAAAAGAAAGAAAGAAAGAAAGAAAGAAAGAAAGAAAGAAAGAAAGAAAGAAAGAAAGATTTATATTGTATCCATCTGATCTGGAGAATACGTCTCTCTCTCTCTCTCCCCCCCCCCCCCCCCCCCGCTCACTCCTGAAGGCAGCTCCCTCTCTGAGCTCCCTGAAATATTCCAGCTCTCCTTCCCCAGTGACATATGGGTCGGGTAGTGCTTCTGGTGTATTTAGGTCGTCTGTTACTGAATATTTCTCTGTCAGTACAACAAAAAGTGTGATGATCGCAGTTAAAGCTCAACAAAGAAAATGCTGTCAGGCAATTAGTGAGCTGAAGTCAGCAGTGCCAAAGCGAGAGGTAGCATATTTGGGGTAGCACATGAGTTTGCTTGCAATAAAAATGTTGCAGCCAGGCCACGTACACAAACACTCTCCTGCCTTCTTCAGGTTTTGCCTCGGGAGGGGTGGGTGGGCTTCATTGGCAGCGGCTGAAGGCCCCCTCCCCTCCCCCAGCAAAACTCCTTCCTGGACTCCATTTCAAGCGCTCTCCCGTCCTCCATTCCTGGTCTAAGAATGGCTTGCATAAATTCACAACAGCCTAATGGGACTTTTTCTAGGCAAAGTGTAGCTTCACACAGCCGGAGAGGGATAGGACGTTATGGAAATGTAACTTTAACCAAAATAATAATAATAATAATAATAATAATAATAATAATAATAATAATAATAATAATAATAATGAGAAAAAATAATGTTCAGACCTTTTCAGAAGAAGTATCTAAAGCCTACAATGATCGCTTTGGAAAGAAATTGCTTCCCACTCACCCATCACTCACCCACCCCCGAAAAAAGAGGGACGCAAGACAAAGCAAATTATTTCCTTTTCTTCCATTGTTTTCTCATAGAAATTACTATGAGAGGGAGGGAGGGAGGGAGGGAGGAAGGGGAGAGGAATAGAATAGAATAGAATAGAATAGAATAGAATAGAATAGAATAGAATAGAATAGAATAGAATAGAATAGAATAGAATAGAATAGAATAGAATAGAATTTTTTATTGGCCAAGTGTGATGGGACACACAAGGAATCTGTTTTCGGTGCATACGCTCTCAGTGTACATGAAAGAAAAGATAATTTAGTCAAGAATCACAAGGTACAACACTTAATGATAGTCATAGGGAAACAGTCAATATAAATCATAAGGATACCAGCAACAAGGTTACAGTCATACAGTCATAAGCAGGAGGAGATGGGTGATAGGAATGATGAGAAGATTAATAGTAATGCAGACTTAGTAACTAGTGATTCTTGATGAACTATCTTTTCTTTTTATGTACACTGAGAGCATATGCACCAAGACAAATTCCTTGTGTGTCCAATCACACTTGGCCAATAAAAAATTCTATTCTATTCTATTCTATTCTATTCTATTCTATTCTATTCTATTCTATTCTATTCTATTCTATTCTATTCTATTCTAGTTTGACAGTGTTGAGGGAATAATTTGTTTAGCAGAGGGATGGCGTTTGGAAAAAAACTGTCCTTGTGTCTAGTTGTTCTGGTGAGCAGTGCTCTATAGCAACATTTTGAGGGTAGAAGTTGAAACAGTTTATTTCCAGGATGCGAGGGGTCTGTAAATATTTTCACAGCCCTCTTTTTGACTCGTGCAGTATACAGGTCCTCCATGGAAGGCAGATTGGTAGCCATTGTTCTTCCTCCAGTTCATATTATCCTCTGAAGTCTATGTCAGAAGAAAGGGAGGGCGAAGAAGGGAGGGAGGGAGGAAGGAAGGAAGGAAGGAAGGAAAGAGAGATGAAAAAAGGGAAGGGGAAGAAGGAAGGAAGCGTGGGGCGGGGAAGAAGGGAGGGAGGAAGGAAAGAGAGGAAGAAAGGGAAGGGGAAGAAGGAAGAATGGAGGGAGGGAGGGTGAGAGGGAGAAGAAGGAAGGAAGGAAAGAGAGGATGAAAGTGAGGGGGAAGAAGAAAAGAAAGAGAGAGGAAACGAGGGAGGGGAGAAGGAAGGAAGGAAGGAAAGAGAGAGGAAGAAAGGGAAGGTGAAGAAGGAAGGGAGGAAAGAAGGGAGGGAGGGAGAAGAAGGGTGGGTGGGAGGGAGGGGGGGAGGGAGGGAGGTGCTGCTCCCTATTTTTAACTGTAGGAGGTATTTCTTGCTCAATTAAAACAGAAGAAGAGTGTGTACACCTGGTGAGGCTGCCTGCAAAGAAAGCAATTTTCTACTTAATAAATCTTGATCGCAGACAGAAATTCCAATACAGAACCAACAGACTTTAGACTAGGACTCTGGCATTTAATATTCAACCTTGCTCTTTCAGCTGCTTTGATGCAACATATGTCCATTGTCCCAAGCCAAGGACTGTTGCTGAGTTACTACATACGGTCCTTATACGGTCCTCTACGGACCTAACCTATCCCTGCTATAACCAGAAACACCCATTCCTGGCAAGGAGTCTTAAGCCGAGTGATGCATTCCTCTCCCTTTCCCGCCATATTCTCATTTTCTTTTATACATTGTATCTTGATAAACTTAATAATATCATTTTAATTGCATTTTCCTGAGAATAAGTCCTGCTGAGGTGGTTTCAAAAGTCGGACATAATGACAACTTTTTGAAAATGTTCACTGCAGTGAAGAAAAAAAACCCCGACCTCTCACAGCTATAAAATTTCAGCAAATGGCTGAGAAAGATTTTACCTTCCACACTCATTCAGCGGAGTTTTCCTTGAAAAAACGGTTCCACTGGTTTGAAGACTGATTGAGAACACTGCTTCTAAGTAAACATTTTTTTTTCTTCAGTGTTGAACCTGATACATTGAGAAGCAAAATATCTCACCTCACTGGTTAGCAGAATTTGTAATATAAAACATACCTACAGTAAGCCGTGAACTGCAGTCCAACTACACTTAAATTGGAAATGCATTTTTCTTTCATTCCTGCCAGGAAGGGAGGGAGGGAGAAGAATGAAAGAAGAAAGAAGAAGGAAAAAGAGAAAGGAAGGAAGGAAGGAAGGAAGAATGGAAGAAAGGAAGGAGGGAGGGAGGGAGAAAGAAGAAAGAAAAAGAAAGGAAAGAAAGAGGAAAGGAGGGAAGAAAGGAGGGGTTGAGGGAGACAAAAAAAAAGAAAGAAGGAAGGAAGGAAGGAAGGAAAGAAGGAAGAAGACCTCCACGGTCCCTTCCAGCTTATTCTTATTCTTATTCTTATTCTTATTCTTATTCTTATTCTTATTCTTATTCTTACTCTTACTCTTACTCTTACTCTTACTCTACTCTACTCTACTCTACTCTACTCTACTTCTATTCTATTCTATTCTATTCTATTCTATTCTATTCTATTCTATTCTATTCTATTCTATTCTATTCTATTCTATTCTATTCTATTCTAGTTGCTGGCAAGAGGAAGTTGGCCAGGCCTTCTCAGCCTGGGGAACCACAAAGCAGGTGCCTCTCTTGCCTCTCTTACATTTACACCACTGACATGAAAAAAGAAGAGGAATATCACTTTAACCTGTACCAGATGCCTCACAGCCTCATGGATGTTGCACCCAGCGTGATGGGAACGGTGCTAAGGTTCTGGCATCGCCATGTCTCTCTAGGTGCTAACGCACACGTTTGTATTAAGGAATGCCTCCCTCCCTCCCTCTCTCTCTCTCTCTCTGTCTCTCTCTGTCTCTGTCTCTCTCTGTGTGTCTCTCTCTGTCTCTGTCTCTGTGTGTCTCTCTCTCTCTCTCTCTCTCTCTCTCTCTCTCTCTCTCTCTCTCTCATTCACTCACTCACTCACTCTCTGTCTGTCTGTCTCTCTTTCTCTCTTGCCCTGGCATCTGCTAAAAATGTCAGCTGCGATCACAGCCTTTGGAAAAAAAACAAGCCTTTCTAACAACCTCCCAACCTTACGAGGAGGGGTTATATTTCAGTGACTTGGAAACAACACTGCATTATCTGATAGAAAACAGCACAGATGTTGCTTAATAAACTGTTTGGTTTATGCATTGCATTAACCTCATGAAACATTTATGCAAATCTCACATTAACAGAAGGTAGAGAGAGAGAGAGAGAGAGACAGAGACAGAGAGAGAAAGAGAGAGAGAGAGAGAGAGAGAGAGGAAAAGAAAAGGAATGAAAGATTGGAACTGCGGATGGAGAAAACAAAAAAGTTTGTCAACCTTTGAATCGGAGGAGTGGATTTTTTCCCCCACCCCCCCATCCCGGTATTTTATAAGGGGGGGGGTGTATTTTAATGGTTTGGATTTCTGCTTTTTCAAAAGACACGGAGGGGCATTCCCGATGATTTCCTTCCCCTCCTTGTGTTTTCAGCTCTGCTATCTTTCCTTCCAGTTGATTTCACATTTTATAATGCTAATAGTGGGTGTAAGGCTTGGAGTTTCTCTCCCGTCAGCTGGTCAGTAGGTCTGTGGGATATATTTAATGGAATCTGACAGCTGATGGGACTATTCCCATTGAGAAGAGGATTTGATATGTGGGATGAATATCTTGACCCTCAATTCGCCATATTAATGACCATTATCATTCAAACTGCACAGCCGATATAATTCTTCTTTTTTTCCCCCCTCTCCCCTCCCCTCCCTGGGCACACCAGTACATGCGTATAAAAGAAATGACTTATGGATGACTTAGTCCATATACTGAATGAAGTGCCTTTCTGGATGCCATGTCAAAACAGATTAGCTGTTTCGCCCCGCCATAAAATTAAAAGCCAGCAGCTTTGTGCAACACACCCTTGTAAACAAAGCGATCATAAAAGTGTAAAGGCTTTGTGTCTTGTGTCAGACACCCAGCGAATGCATTTCCCCCCCCCCCCTTTTTTTTTTTACTAGGAAAGGCACAAATAAAAGAAAAGAGGTGGGAAAGAGGGAACTTTGGGCCCAACCGAGAATTGGGAAAGAATGCTCAGGAGTCAACCAATTGTCCTCAATGGGGGACCCAGCTTCTGTCTCTCGGTTTGCTGAGAAAAAAAAAGGGGGGGGTAATGTTGGTGGAAATCGATGCAATTCGATTTCAATAAGGACAAAACGCAACCCCAAAGAATGCTAAGCCAACTCGGAAGGTTGATGAGATCCTAAGACCCGTAAACGTCTACCCAGTGGTGTCGATCTAGCACAGCGATTGTTAAAGAACCTCCCTTTCCCAAGAACCCCCCCCCTTTCTATTTGTTTTGTTAGTGATGGATAGAAAAGAGAGTGGTTTGGGGGTTAAGACCGGTGGGGTGGGGTGGGGTGGGGTGGGGTGGGGGCTTTCGTGCGGAAAGTGAGACCTTGGATTAGGGTTGTTGAGACAAAGCATCTTATCTGACAACCGGCATCTTGCAGCAGATAGGAAGTTGGCTTGCAAAGTCTTAACGATACGCACGGGGAGTGGGGGGAAAAAAATTAGTCAATGAAGAGATCCAATGACCAGGTTGAAACAAAAATATTTTTTGTGGTTGTGCTTTTGGCAGGAGAGCAAAACGTTTTGTTATTGATCATGACTCAAATGCCTTTTAAAACAACCCATTTAGTCGAATGCTACAATCAATAGCATGGTTTTCCTATTGTCTGTCTGTCTGTCTGTCTATCTATCTATCTATCTATCTATCTATCTATCTATCTATCTACAGTATCTATCTGTCTGTCTGTCTGTCTGTCTATATCTATCTATCTATCTATCTATCTATCTACCTACCTACCTATCTACCTACCTACCTACCTACCTATCTTCCATCTATCTATCTATCTATCTATCTATCTATCTATCTATCTATCTATCTATCTAATTTATCTATCTATCATGTATCCATCCATCCATCCATCCATCCATCCACCTACCTACCTACCTACCTTCCATCTATCAGATAGATAGATAGATACAGTAGATAGATAGATGTTAGATGAATAGATGGGTGGATAGATGGATCTATCTATCTATCTATCTATCTATCTATCTATCTATCTATCTATCTAGTATCCATCCATCCATCCATCTACCTACCTACTTACCTACCTATCATCCACCCACCCACCCATCCCTCTCTCTCTCTCTCTCTCTCTCTCTCTCTCTCTCTCTCTCTCATCCATCTATCTATCTATCATCTATTATCTATCATCTATCTATCTATCATCTATCTTTCATCTCTATCTATATTACAGGCAACACTGTTTGGTTTTCACTTCTTAAAAGGCATATAATATCTACCCTAAATGAGAATATTTGCAGCTCAGGGTTGAAATGAAGAGTCCTTGGTGCACAGTGCACTGATAATGTTACCTAATGTGGGTAATGAGACATCTCCAAGAAAACTACCAAGGTCAGAGAGCACTAAGGACCCCTCAATATCTACCGTGTTTGTGTTCTGTTTTTTTTTTTTTTAATTGAGCTGAATTTGGCTTGCAACTTTTGGAGACATGTGAAATTCAACAAAGGCTCCCTAGCATAAAATCCACTGTTGGATGTAGCTCCCCACTTTGTTTGAATAAACTGCGGGATCCTTGGTGCTCTCCAAATTTGTTTGTTTTGCTTGCAGATGTTTCAGTAGCCATTTAGGTAACGTTGTCACTGTTAGTGAGCATTGTTGACCTTACCTAGTTGGGTCATGAAACATCTGCAAGGAAACTATCAAGCTCAGAGAGTACCAAAGACCCCACAGTCCTCCTTGCCCTCCCGTCCCCTCCTCCTCCTCCATACCCATCCCCTCTCTCTCCTCCTCCTTTTCCTCCACAAACCCCACTCCCTTCTAGCCCTGATGACATACTTCGTTGGGTCACGAAACATCTGC
Organism: Arizona elegans; assembly: GCA_022577455.1. Lineage (NCBI taxonomy): Eukaryota > Metazoa > Chordata > Lepidosauria > Squamata > Colubridae > Arizona > Arizona elegans. The sequence continues at coordinate 3,110,156 of JAKOOJ010000014.1, read as the reverse complement.
AAGAAAACTACCAAGCTCTGAGAACATCAAGGACCCCACAGTTCAACCCTGAACCACAAATCTTCTCATCTATATTTGAACAGAGCTAACAGAAAGCAATTTACTTATTACCTTAACAAGCTCTTTCTTCCTTTCCCTTCCTTTCCTTTTTTTTTTTTTGCTTTGAAATTAAGACTTTGAACCTATTCAAGTTCATCAACTCTTTATTCAATCCCCCGTCTGCCTAATGTCCTGAGATATGTAGCCCCCATCAATTTTGGCAACATATAAGAAATGCATCCATAATTTAAAGAAGAAGAAAAAAAACCACCCGTTGGATCAAGGAGAAGCAATTAGGATTTGGGAATAAGATTCACATTTGGTTTCCATATTTTGGAAGATGAAGCTGACACGATAATATCTCAATTACTGTACGTTTTGAAAGGCCTATGATGAAGTGCAGATTTACATACTTCCAGAGAAACAGATAAAAGCCTTTTGCAAAATTTGGATGTTTAATTGGGTATGAGTCATCCTTCATTTTTCCCCCCCTCTCATCTTCTAAACGACAAAAATCATCCTATCGATTACAATGGTAGTATATACTCGGGGTGGGATAGCTTACTATCCCTCCTCTCCAAATATAGCCATGGCTTGTTCCTGTTATCAGGGACATCGTAAGAAGTTCCTGCCCCAAAGCTGAAGACAACCGTTCAGTGGTGGGTTTCAAATTTTTTTACTATCGGTTCTGTGGATGTGGCTTGGTGGGCATGGCTTGGTAGGAAGGATACTGTAAAATCTCCATTCCCTCCCCAATCCAGGGGAAGGTTACTGCAAAATCCCCATTTCCTCATGATCAGATGGGACTTGGGAGGCAGAGAATAGATGGGGACGAGGCCAGTCAGAATTTTTACTACCGGTTCTTCGAACTACTCAAAATTTCTGGTACTGGTTCTCCAGAACTGGTCAGAACCTGCTGAAACCCACCTCTGCGACCATTGATTCTGAACATGGAGTCAACTTAGGCTAAACTGACAATAGACTTTGCACGATTGCATCAAAGGAACATCTGTCAGATAAGTCCAAATTAAATCTCCAGTCTCAAAGTCTGTTGCTTTCTCTGTGCAGGAAATTGAAGAGTAGAATCTAATAGGAAAGACAAACAAAAAGAAAAGAGGTGGGAAAGGGAGAACTTTTAGCCCTATGGAGAATTTGAAGAGAATGTGCAGGAATTCAACCAATTGGGATTCAGCTTCTCATTCTTGCTTTGTTGAGAAAAGGAGTGGAATCAATGCAATTCCATTTCAATAAGGACAAAAACACAACGCAAAGGATGCTAAGACTGAAATAGAAAATAGAAATTTGAATCACCCCGTAGTTTAAAAATATTATTATTATTTATTATTTATTTAATTTCTATACCGCCCTTCTCCAAATAGGACTCAGGGCGGTGCACAACCAAGATAAAAACAGAGCATACAAAATTTAAAAACAGTATTAAAATAATTACATATTTGGCCGTAAATTAAAACAACCCAATTTAAAATCAATTTAAAATTTAAAATTTAAAATTTGGCTCAAGCCAGCCCAGCTAGTTGGAATAAATGGGTTTTCAGGGCCCGACGAAAAATCCGGAGGTCGGTTATTGTACGCAACTCTGGGGGAAGGTTGTTCCAGAGGGTGGGCGCCGTCACAGAGAAGGCTCTCCCCCTGGGGGTCGCCAGCCGACATTGTCTGGCGGACGGCACCCTGAGGAGGCCCACTCTGTAAGAGCGTACTGGCCGGTGGGAGGCTATTGGTGGCAGAAGGCGGTCTCATAAGTACCCCGGCCCTAAGCCATGGAGCGCTTTAAAGGTGGTCACCAACACCTTGAAGCGCACCCGGAAGACCACCGGAAGCCAGTGCAGCTTGCGCAGGAGAGGTGTCACATGGGAGCGCCTCGTCGCCCCCATAATCCCCCACGCGGCCACGTTCTGGACCAGCTGGAGTCTCCGGGTGCACCCCAGGGGGAGCCCCATGTAGAGAGCGTTGCAGTAGTCCAGGCGGGAAGTGACTAGTGCCTGAGTGACTGTGCGTAAAGAGTCCCGATCTAGAAAGGGACGCAACTGGTGTATCAGGCGAACCTGATAAAAAGCCCCCCTGGCCACGGCCGTCAAATGATCTTCTAAAGACAGCCGTGCGTCCAGGAGGACGCCCAAGTTACGAGCCCTCTCCGTGGGGGCGTTTCTTCTTGCATTATGCAAGAAATTCCAGCAATGGAAGAAAAACTCTTAAGTTTGCAAGTCATGAGACTTAACATTTGCAATTGAGACTCTGAAAAGAGTGCAGAGAAGGACAACAAGAATGTTTAGGGGGCTGGAGGCTAAAGTATACAAATAATGGTTACAGAACTGGGTAAAGGTAAAGGTTCCCCTCGCACATATGTGCTAGTCATTCCCAACTCTAGGGGTTGGTGCTCATCTCCATTTCATAATCAAAGAGCCAGCGCTGTCCGAAGACGTCTCCGTGGTCATGTGGCCAGCATGACTCAACGCCAAAGGCACATGGAATGCTGTTCCCTTCCCACCAAAGGTGGTCCCTATTTTTCTATTTGCATTTTTTACCTGCTTTCGAACTGCTAGGTTGGCAGAAGCTGGGACAAGTAACAGGAGCTTACCGCGTTACGTGGCACTAGGGATTTGAACCGCTGAACTGCCGACCTTTCAATCAACAAGCTCAGTGTCTTAGCCCCTGAGCCACTGTGTCCCTACATACAGAATTGGGTATGTCTTGACTAATGAAAAGGAGGACCAGGGGACACATAACAGCAGTGTTCCAATATTTGAAGGGCTCCTACAAAGATGAGGGGGTTAAACTATTTTCCAAAACACCAAAAGGCAAGATAAGAAACAATGGATAGAAACTAACCAAGGAGAGAAGCAATCTAGAACGAAGGAGAAATTTCCTAACAGTGAGAGCAATCAACCAATGGAATGTAGCTTGCCTTTAGAAGTTGTGGTAATCCAACACTTTCAAAAAGAGATTGGACAACCATTTGTCTGAAATGGTATAGATCTCCTGCTCAAGCAGAGAGTTGGACTAGAACAGTGATAACCAACTGGTGGTCAGTGAGAAAATTTTGGTGGTCCACAGAAAAATTATTCGTATTTTTTATATTGCACTAAATCAGGAGTCCTGAAACTATGGCCCCTGGGACAGATATGTGCAATGAACATTTGTGTTGCTGCAGAGAGTCCCTTTGGGGTCTTTTTGTGTGGGTCGGAGTGGGGCAGAAATTCTGACTTGGGGTCTGCTTCGGCCTCCTGGTGCGGGGCTTTGGGCGAAGGCTGGAGGGAAGCACCACTGGTGGAAAAGTGCCAGAGGACCTTGTTCCAATGGGACTGCATCATGGCCTGGAACTGGCTGACCATCTCAGCCTGATGAGCCTTCAGGCGCTGGTATCTGGCCTTACACTCCAGCAGGTCTTCCTTCTGCTTGGAAAGCCTATGCTCGTAGTCCTCAGTGAGGTGCTTCTGCTGAGCCTCCTTCTCGATCAGATCCAATTTGAACTGAGCTGTTTTGCCAACTCTTTCTCATGGTGTCTGCTTAGCTCCAACAACTGCTTCCTGTTGGAGCCCTAAGGAGCTCGGGCAGGGAGGCAAAGAGTTGGCCACGCCTACCCAGTCACATGACCACCTAGTCACACCCACCCACCCAGTCATTAGGCAGATCATATTAGTGGTCCACAGGATTTAAAATTATGAATTTAGTGGTCCCTGAGGTCCGAAAGGTTGGTGACCCCTGGACTAGAAATCCTCCAAGGTCCTTTCAACTCTATTATTCTATGTTCAATTCTGAGACGGTTTTTTGCATTGTCCCCCACCCCCAACTGAAATGTTGAAAACTTCATTTTTCTGGAGCATTGTATCTCCCCCAGTTCAAATGTGCCCATTTTAATTCATTTCATAGGATTGATTGTTTTAACTTTTAGATCTAACAGCTGGTTGGTGTTTTATTTTGCGAGAGCTTTGGAGATGCTCATTGATTTTTGCCAAAGCTGTCTGCTGTTTTCTTCCATCAATATTGTCGCACGATTAAAAAAAAAAAAAAAAAAAAAAAAAAACTTGACTCAGCTGGTCAGATCCAGCAATGTGCTCGACAAAGAACAAAAATATCCTTTGCTTAATGTGACCAATCTCATCCTTCCTACATGGATCAAAGGAAAAAGATTTTTCCAAACTCTGCTTGGTTTTGATTTTATTGCTTGTTTTATTTTTCTATTTGGCATAGTATTCCAATCTTTTTTAATCTTTTTTTTTTTTACTGTTGCAGATAGTATCAGAAAATGCATTCAATTTCTTTTTTTTTTAAAGGCATAAAATTGTTTATTTTTGAAATAAATAAAGGGAGAGGGGAAGGTTTTTTTTAAAAAGAGTTGAGAACGGTATAAGGTTTCCTGCTTGAGCAGGGGGTTGGACTAGAAGATCTTCAAGGTCCCTCCAACTCTGTTAATCTGTTATTCTTCCTTATTCCTCCTTCTGATATCATTCCATTAGTGGCATGTCTGCTTCTGGACCCAATTTTGCAAACTCTTATTTAATTTTCTTTCAGATTAGAACAATTTACTGTTTTAAAGGCAAGAGGAAAGCTTTCCTTCCTTCCTTCCTTCCTTCCTTCCTTCCTTCCTTCCTTCCTTCCTTCCTTCCTTCTTCTTTCTTTTCCTTCCTTCCTTTCATCCTTTTTCTTTTTTTCCCTTCCTTCCTTCCTTCTTTCTTCCTTAATTTCTTTCTCTCTTTCTTTCCATTCCTTCCTTCCTCCTTCCTTCCTTCCTTTTTCTTTCTTTTCCTTCCTTCCTTTTTCTTTCTTTTCCTTCCTTCCTTCCTTTTTTCTTTCTCATTCTTTCTTTCCTCTTCCTCCCTCCCTCCCTCCCTTTTTCTTTCTTTTCCTTCCTTCCTTCCTTCCTTCCTTCTTTCTTAATTTCTTAATTTCTTTCTCTTTCTCTCTTTCTTTCTTTCCCTTCCTTCCTTCCTTCCTCCTTCCTTCCTTCCTTCCTTCCTCCCCCCCCTTTTAAAATTTCTCCTGATTTTTCCCTGTGCATGGTTTTTGCAGCTAACCAAGATCAAGGATTTGCTGAATTAAGGCTTATCAAATTATCTGTCGGTCCCTTCCTGATCCTCAACGAAACTCAACCGATCTGGCTTCTCTCGTAAGGGAGTCGCTAGACTGAGATAGACACCAAAAATGCATTTCACCCAATCGAAAATAACTGGCATTATGTAATCATAACCTCGTCCTTCAAGAAACGGGTTTCTAAAGCATACATAATTATAGGCTGATATCTACTAAAAATATGTCCTGAACTACCCATTATATAAAGAAGAACTCTTCACTTTCTCCTTCTATATATTTCCAAGATTTCCTGGACTTTGCATGTTGATGGTCTCCACTGTGGAGTACTATCCTGGTGGGCAGGGGAATCTGATGGAAGCAGGACAATTCAATGCCACTCCATCTCAGCCTTAGGTACAGTTAAGTCCTCACCTTACAACTGCAATTGGGACCAGAATTTCTGTTGCTAAGCAAGTGAGTTGCACCAACTTTTGATCACATGGCTGTGAGGTTGCGTGACAGTTGTAAATGCAACAACTGGTGGTAAGTCATTTTTTTTCAGTGCTGTCATAACTATGAACAGTCACTAAATGAATGGTTGTTAAATCAATTACTACACATATCTGCATATATTTTTTTTTATTGATTTATATGCCGCCCTTCTCCGGAGACTCAGGGCGGCTTACAATGCGTTAAGCAATAGCCTTCATACTTTTGTATATTTATACAAAGTCGGCTTATTGCCCCCACAAACTGGGTCCTCAATTTACCTACCTTAGAAAGGATGGAAGGCTGAGTCAACCTTGAGCCTGACGAGATTCAATCTTACTTTAATTGCAGACAGCTGGTGTTAAATTACAGAGCTCTGTCTGTTGAGCTATCCATATTCCACTCCGTCAAACCCAATTCCTCTGTAGCAGAGTGGATTTCAGTAGGTTCTGACCAGTTGTGGAGAACTGGTAGTGGAAATTTTGAGTAGTTCGGAGAACCAGTAGTAAAAATTCTGACTTGCCCCACCCCCATCTATTCTCTGCCTTCTGAGTCCCAGCTGATTGGGAGGAAATGGGGATTTTGCATTAACCTTCCCCTGGATTGGGGAGGGAATGGAGATTTTGCAGTATCCTTCCCCTGGATTGGGGTGGGAATGGAGATTTTACAGTATCCTTTCCCTGCCCACGCCCACCAAGCCATGCCACGCCCACCAAGCCACATCCACAGAACCAGTAGTAAAAAAATTTGAAACCCACCACTGCCATGTAGTTTAATTTTTGGTGAAAGGTTAAAGCATCAGATAGCAAGAGAAGAGAAGAGAAATCCACGGGTGTCTCTGTAGATGACATTGCCTGTGAAATGGTATTGTCAGCTGCCACTTCATGCTTGCTTGTGCCTCGCTACCATGCCGTGACAGTCTGCTATGAACTCTGGGGAGGATGGTTTGGGGGAAAGCGAACGTAAATTCTGTATCTCCCTGAGATGCTACTTCAAGGTCACCCAGCTGGGAAAAGAAGGCAGCTGCATACCAACCTATGTTTGAAGTGACCATTCTGAAAACATCTTACTTGAATCTGAGTGGTCATCAGGGGATCAGTGATGGGAGGCAGTTAAAGGAGGCAAAAGTTGAACTTAGGGATGTTGGCGTGCGATTCTCAGTTCTGGCTATGCACTGCTGCAATATTTCTAATAAAATGATACCTTTCTCAACAAATGGAACCGAGGATCTTTTCTATTTAGGAGTTTAAGCTGTGACACGTCTGACTGTTATATATATATACACCATATTTTTCGGAGTATAAAATGCACCTTAGTTTTTGGAGAGGAAAATAAGAAAAAGGCTGATTGGCAGGTGGATCGGCCTCCCGGAATACCCTCAATCAGCTGTTCCCAGAGGTGAATTTTAGCAACAGGTTCCTTGGTTGTGAGCTCTGTGCCTTGCTTTTTTTTTTTTTTTTTTTTTTGCTTTTCTTTCTGCCTCTGAAACTTCTGAAACTCTGTTTCAGAAAAAACCTTTTTTCCTGCCTCTGAAAGCCTCCGAAACAGAGCTTCAGAAAAAAAGCCTCTGAAGCTCTGTTTGGGGGCTTCTTCTCTAAAGCTTCGTTTCTGATGCTTTTTTCAGCCTCTGAAACTTCCGTTTAAGAAACTGGGTGGGGCTACATTTGGAGTATAAGACACACCCAGATTTTCACCCTCTTTTTTGGGAAAGAAAGGTGCGTCTTATACTCCGAAAAATATGGCATTATATGGAGATCCCTCAAGATGTCTTCTCGTGAGATTTATACACTTCTGATTTTGGGTGTCACTTGTAACCTTGCAGGAATACTTCCTACAACTTCAAAACATTTGCGCATTCAAGCTTTCCCTCTTGGAAAAACCGTGCCTAGCACGATCAGACGCACTCCCTAAATTCTCCTCTTGCAAAACTTTATTTGAAGGCAATTTCACATCATCGCCCAAACAAATGCCTTTCCATTCTGTGTATGAAAATGCGGTCTGCCTGTTTGAGCACTTACTTTATGATGGATGCATGCGGATCTATACTCCAGCCGGTTATAGATTAACAATTCTGAATGCCATTGGGAAGAACAAAAGGAAGTTAATTATTGCATTTCATTCATCAACCCTTCTTAATAAGAATGTCATTACTTAATCCTCTTTGCTTTTCAGCTAGGAACAATAGGTCCAGCCTTCTTGGGTGTTTCTTTCTTTCTTTCTTTCTTTTTTTGAGTGACCCGTGACTGAGAAATTAATGCATACTTTCAGAGGGGATGGGGTGGGGAAATTACCTGTTATTCATAATTGTGTAATGGTGCATTAAACCAAATCTTTCATGGTGGAGATTGGAGCCAAAACCTTTTCTGGCCTGCAGTCTCAATTCCCCAACTGCACTGAATTCGTTTATTCATTCTTTGTGTGTGTGTGCGCGCTTGTGGGCACGTACATACATACATATGCCCATGCACACACATGCATGCTTATGGCACAGGAATTGCCCCTCCTGATCCAATCCAAGCCAGGAATCCAAAAATAACACTCTTCTGTAGATGAACCCCAAGGGCTGGGAAAATATTATCCTAAGGACATAATGTCTTCCAGATGATTTATACAGCTGACGACCAAGATATATATTTAATCTGGATGTTTTTAGGGTTTTTTTTAAAAAAAACACTATTTTAAAATGTTTTTAATATTCTTAACTGTAACACACGCATATATGTATGTATGTACATGCATATAGAATAGAATAGAATAGAATAGAATAGAATAGAATAGAATAGAATAGAATAGAATAGAATAGAATAGAATAAGAGTGGAGTGGAGTGGAGTGGAGTGGAGTGGAGTGGAGTGGAATAGAATAGAATAGAATAGAATAGAATAGAATAGAATAGAATAGAATAGAATTCTATTCTATTCTATTCTATTCTATTCTATGGAATGGAGTAGAGTACAGTAGAGTAGAGTAGAGTAGAGTAGAGTAGAGTAGAGTAGAGTAGAAAAGAGAAAAGAAAAAAATGGAGACTAGACTAGACTAGACTAGACTAGAATTCTTTATTGGCCAAGTGTGATTGGACACACAAGGAATTTGTCTTGGTACATACACTCTCGGTGTACATAAAAGAAAAGATACATTCATCAAGAATCATAAGGTACATACATACATATACATATACATACACACACACATTACAATTATATATATAAGCCACCCAGTCGTTGACTGAGATGGGCAGTTATAGAAATCAAATAAATGTATAAATCAAATTGAAAAAGAGGGATTTCTTAGCAGCAACACACCACAATATGTAGCTGAGCTTATCCACGTCTTACTCAGGGAGGGGCCCCGTTTTATTGCAGTTTTGTGTTCCGAGAGGATTGGGACAGGATTGTTGTTTTCATGTTCCATTGCTGTTTATTTCTGGCTTCGGATCTCTTGCCTGAATGCACATTTAAGTCACATTCATTCATTCATTCATTCAATCCATCCATTCATTTATGCATTTATTTCATCCATCCATCCATCAATTTATTTATGCATTTATTCCATCCATCCATCCATCCATCCATTTATGCATTTCTTTCATCCATCCATCCATTCATTTATGCATTTATTTCATCCATCCATCCATCCATCCATCCATCCATCCATCCATCCATCCATCCACTTCCATAGTTCTTTAAGTTTGCTTCTTGCTTTCTATTGGCACTTTCAGGGCCAACTCTGATTTCAGACAGGGAGAGGTGAACGTTGGTTTCAGCAGCAGCAACTAAATTCTCTTTAAATGCCTTAATCTTGGTTCATTTTTGGAGACGGAACAGGAAGGAGCTCCCATCTTTTAAATATCATTAAAAAAACCCAAAAACATAAGTTGAGATGGTGTCCAGGCAGGGTAATCAAAGCTCAGCCTGTTTGGTACATGAATCATCATAAAAAGTTGGTGGAGCTTTGATCGTACCTCTATGGCTGTCAGTTTGACTGTTTTGACCATATCCTGTGAACATACCTGGCACACACATAATGGTTTGAGTTTGAGTTGAGTTGCCCTCATTTGCACACAAGCTCTTTGCCCCAGTTCTGCATGGAATTTCAAATCACTCTGTAGGTTCTGTATTGTTGAGGGTGCAAAATGATTAATCTAAAGACCATCTAATTTTTTTTTTAAAAAAAAAAGTCAAGAAGCACATGAAAAACAGTGAAAAACAGTAAGCTTTGATTATATCACCATAGTTACCATTTTGACTGATAAGTAGGGAAAAATCACAAAGGTCTCAACTGGCCATCAAGTCTTGCAGTAATTGACGGGCTGTCAAAGGGAAGAGCGGGTCAATTTATTCTCCAAAGCACCAGAGGGAAGGACAGGAAGCAATGGATTGAAACCAATCAAGGACAAAACCAACCTAGAACTAAGGAGAAATTTCCTTCCCATTTAGAATAATTAATCAGTGGAACAGCTTGCCTCCAGAAGTTTTGGATGCTCCATCAGTGGAGGTTTTCACAACCATTTGTCCAGGATGGAATAAGGTCTCCTGGCTTTGACAGGTGATTGGATAAGAAGGCCTCAAGGTGTCTTCCAGCTCTAAGTTTCTAATGCAGTGATTTGAATTATGAGAGATGGAAAGGTATTTTTTTGTGTATGTCTTGCTTCCGCAGGCAGACAGAGACAGAGACAGAGAGACAGAGAGAGACAGAGAGAGAGAGAGAGAGAGGGAGAGACAGAGACAGAGAAAAAGACACAGAGAGGGAGAGACAGACAGAGACAGACAGAGAGAGACAGAGAGAGACAGAGACAGAGAGACAGAGAGACAGAGACAGAGACAGAGAGACAGAGACAGAGACAGAGGGAGACAGAGAGAGACAGAGAGAGACAGAGAGAGAGAGAGAGGGAGAGACAGAGACAGAGACAGAGGGAGACAGAGAGAGACAGAGAGAGACAGAGAGAGAGGGAGAGACAGACAGAGACAGACAGAGAGAGACAGAGAGAGACAGAGACAGAGAGACAGAGAGACAGAGAGACAGAGACAGAGACAGAGACAGAGGGAGACAGAGAGAGACAGAGAGAGAGAGACAAAGGCAGAGAGAGAGAGAGAGACATATGTACATGTACATGTACTCAGATATCCTTTTCTGAGTACAGGAACCTCTACTATTACCTATCAAACATGATGCAAAGAAGTTTCTACAACAGGGTGCAGAAACATTTTGAAGCTGCACCTTATCTTTGGCCTTTGGGTTGTCTGTCAAAAAGGAGGTGGGTCCAGTGAAAAACTGGATGGCATGTCATTTCAATGAAAATCAAGCTCAAATTAAATTACATTAATTAAATGCAATTATCACAAATGCTCAGTACGCAATGAATCATTTCTCCTTTCGGTCACATTAAAATATAGAATTTGCATATCAAGTTTTGGAGGGGTTCTAGAATTGCACCCGAGTCTTTGAGAGGCAAAACAGTGACAATTTCAAGTATCAAGGTGAATTGTTTTGATATTTTGCTCTTTTTTTCCCCAGCATGTTGTATTCAGATATATTTGATTAAAAGTTCCTTTTCTAGATTAGCTTTGGATGCTTGCTCATGAGATTGGGGGTGGGGGAATGTTATTGGTTCATTTTTTCTGGGACATAGTTTGAAATTCTGTGCCAGTCTGATGTTAGTTTAAAACTGGAAAGGATCTTCAGAGGAGAAACATATAATCCTGCAGAGAAATATATCTAACCTGATGTTGTGTTTGATTTACAGGTATCAAATATTTCCTGCCTCACCTCCTGGAGTGAACTAAAATTAAATTAAGTGTGAAAAACTTTCTCTTAAATTAAGAGCTGGCACTCAACTCAGTTGTGGTTTTACGCATCACATTATAAAAAAATAATATCCATAGTGTTTTTTTTACCGTGTTTTGGGGCATGGGGTTTTCACCCTCAATTTTGAGGGGGAAGGAAATGAAAAAAACCTTTCTTCTTGCCAATTTGTACTTTGCTTCAATGATGCGATTTACATTTGACAATTATTTAACCACCGACGTTTGGAAATTATAATTTATTTAAAATGATTTAACAATAACTTTCCCACGTTTCCTTGTTCTGCGATTATTTCTGGGTGGAAAAAAAAAGCTGCCTTCTCTTGCTGAGCACTAGAGAAAAGGATGAAAATTATATAGAAATACTTTTTGGTTTTTGGAATTGTTGAGTAACAAAGTCTTGGGCATTGATTAAATACTTTTAGCAAAGGGGAGTCACCCAAAGATAGGAAAAATATTAGGAATGATTGCAGTTACAGCATTCTTTCCTTATGAAAAGTTTTTATCCTTCAGGAAATTAAGGCAGTGTTTCTCAGCTCTGCTGCCTGGGGAATTCTGGACATTGAAGTCCACCTGGCTTAAAAATTGCTAAGGTTGAGAAACACCAAAATAAGGAATAAGATGATCTGGAGGGACTGTGAAAATCCAGATAGCCACAAGATGGTAGCAAGGAGTTATATTCAAGCTCAAATTTTCCCAACCTATTAGATACCAAACATTAAAAATTCAGACAGGTGAGATTTTGTCCTAAGGCAGCGGTCACCAACTGGTGGTCTGTGAGAAAATTCTGGTGGTCCGCAGAAAAAATATTTGCATTTGTTATATTAGGACCTTGTTCCAGTGGGACTGCATCATGGCTTGGAACTGGCTGACCATCTCAGCCCTCTGAGCCTCCAGGCGCTGGTATCTGGCCTTGCACTCCCACAGGTCTTCCCTCTGCTTGGAAAGCCTATGCTCATAGACCTCAGTGAGGTGCTTCCGCTGAGCCTCCTTCTCGGTCAGATCCAATTTGAACTGAGCTGTTTTGCCAACTCTTTCTCATGGTGGCTGCTTAGCTCCAACAACTATTTCCTACTGGGGCCCTAAGGAGCCCAGGCAGGCAGGTGATGAATGAGTGGGAGGGGAGCGGCGAGTAGAGGGTGGGGAGGCACCCCCTTGACATGAGTGACATCAAGTTGGCCACGCCCAACCAGTCACATGACCACCTAGACACGCCCACCCAGCGGTCATTAGGCAGATCATATTACTGGTCTGTGGAATTTAAAATTATGAATTTAGTGATCCCTGAAAGGTTGGTGACCCCTATCCTAAGGGATGGAAAAACCCACACAAGCAAAAAAGTATTTTTTATTAGTGAGAGGTTACAGGAAATAGTGTGTGTCTCGATGGAGTAACCTCTCCATTGATACTAAGTGCAGGGAAAGGTTTTATAAAGAATCCCCCAAAGTCATGAATACGGATGTACAGTCATTAAAAAAATAATAATAACCATACGAATAAAAGTATCGAATGCCATTTCCAAGCAACTTTTTAAATTTAGCTATGAAACTGATTCCTCCGTAAATGCTTCTTTCTCTCAAGCACTCGCTTAAACTTTTCCCATTGTTTCAGGATGCTTAACAGCCATATAAAATTATGCAGTCAGTTTCTGCATGATTGCACTGCTGTTCTCCGCATTTTGAAATCATCCAAAAAGGAGAGAATGTGTTTTCCTTCCCATAAATACAATGCTTTCTCTCTTTGCTTGCTGAAAATGGATCTCGCTTCCCCCTCCTCCTGGTTTCTCTTTCCATTCTCTGTGTTTGAGGCAAGTCCTCTCTCACACACACACACACCCCTCATCAAGTCATGAGAAATCCAGGCCAGACGGTCCTTCCAAGAAATCCTGCACTAGAAAGATGTAGGAATGAAGGGCATCTGGAGGGTCTCCGAATGAAAAATCACGACACCCAGACTTATTTTCTGAATTTGCACAATATTGCTGAATCACATCCTTTCCAAATAGGTCCCGGGTTCACACTTCTCATTGAGCCAAAAATAAACAAACCCAAGGAGAACCCAACTTAGCTTGTTAGTAAATGGTGAGAAGGCAACCACTGGGGATTTAACTAATCTAATTAAGGATGTCATGCAAACACCAGACTAGGTGTGACATGTTTCCTCAGAGTCCTGTGCCTGTGACTGCATATAATTACTTTCCATTTGTTGGATACATGTGGAACGGAAGTGAGACAGTCTAGAACAGGGCTCCCTCCTTCCCTCCCTCCCTCCTTCCTTCCCTCTCTCTCTCTCTCTCTCTCTCTCTCTCTCTCTCTCTCTCTCCCTCCCTCCCTCCCTCCCTCCCTCCCTCCCTCCCTCCCTGCTGTGCATGTAACACAAGTTATTAGCCAGCTTGTGCCTTCCATTCTAATGTGGTTGACCTCCCTTCAATGCCTCTGGTCTAGAACTTGTCGAGATCACAGAAAGATCAAATGAAAGGGATTTAAAGAATAAGCATGGAGAGACAATGCAATTAGCAGGTGGACAATAAAGTCTACAAAACCAGGCTTAATATATCTCGATTCTGATCTTATTGATGGTCTGTGAGAGATCAGCATGCTTGAAACTGACATGTTGTATGAATGGAAAACACCAGAGTTAATAAAAAATCATGAAATATCGCAACCTGGCCATCAAAACTACACGGCTATGGATGAAACATGTAACAGTGATACCCATTGTTATCGGGGTACTTGGTACCAAGTCCAAGAATTTTATAAGATACATCAACAAATTGCAGCTTCCTGCAATAACACCAGCGAAACTGCAAAAAACTGGTGATGATGATGATGATGCAAATCCATCAAATTGAGAAGAAGAAAAACGAAGTTTGAATGATTATATGAATCAGAGTACAGAAAAATTGCTGTGAAAACAGAGAACATTATAAAAACAACAAAAACAAAGGCAGAATATAGGAAAAACAGCTGGATGACAGATTAAATAGATGGAAAACCAAAGCTTTGCATGGACAACACTTGAAAAACATTGAAGGAAAATCTGATGACAACTTTACATGGGCATGGCTTAAGATGGGAACCCTCAAGAAAGAAACGGAAGGTTTAATACTGGCTGCTCAAGAACAAGCACTACAAACTAATGCCATGAAAGCAAAGATACAAAAATCCACCGACAATCCAAACTGCCGACTTTGCAATAACAACGTCGAAACTGTTTCACATTTAATATGTGAATGCAGCAAAATCGCACAAACTGATTACAAAGCGAGACACGACTGAGTTGCTAAATTAATCCACTGGTCATTATGTAAAAAAATACAACTTTCCTGTATCCAAAAAGTCACGGGAACATAAAGTGGAAAAAGTTAGAGAAAATGAGAAGGTGAAGATCTTGTGGGACTTTCGAATACAGACGGATCGTCACTTGGAACACAACATGCCAGATATCACAGTTGTTGAAAACTGAAACATACCATTTATTGACATCACAATATCAGGAGATGCCAGAGTTGAAGAAAAAGAACTGGAAAAAAATCATGAAATATTGCAACCTGGCCATCGAAACTGCACGGCTATGGATGAAACATGTAACAGTGATACCCATTGTCATCGGGGCGCTTGGTACCAAGTCCAAGAATTTTATAAGATACATCAACAAATTGCAGCTTCCTGCAATAACACCAGCAGAACTGCAAAAAACTACACTACTTGGAACATTATATAAGTCTAAATGCTATTGCTATTGCTATAGTCCAACCTCCTGCTCAAGCAGGAGACCTATAGACCATGTCAGACAAATGGTTGTCTAATCTCTTCTTTAAAAAACCCAGTGTTGGAGCACCCACTTCTGGAGGCACGTTGTTCCACTAATAAATTGTTCTAATGTCAGGAAATTTCTCCTTAGCTCTAGGTTGGTTCTCTCCTTGATTAGTTTCCATCCATTGCTTCTTGTCCTGCCCTCAGGTGCTTTGGAAAATAGCTTGGCTCCCTCTTCTTTGTGGCAACCCCTGAGATATTAGAACACTGCTATCGTATTACCCTTAGTCCTTCTTTTCATTAAACTAGACATACCCAATTCCAAAGATGCACACTTTTCATTCTCTTCTTCACTTTCACTGCTTCTACAGATACAGATCTACTGGAGAAGGTTATGCTCCTAAAGGTAAGATAAACGTTCCCCTCGCACATATGTGCTAGTTGTTCCCAACTCTAGGGGGCGGTGCTCATCCCCGTTTCAAAGCCGAAGAGCCAGCGCTGTCCAAAGGCATCTCCGTGGTCATGTGGCTGGCATGACTCACTGCCAAAGGCGCACGGAACACTGTTACCTTCCCACCAAAGGTGGTCCCTATTTTTCTACTTGCATTTTTTTAATGTGCTTTCGAACTGCTAGGTTGGCAAAAGCTGGGACAAGTCACGGGAGCTCACCCCGTTCCGCGGCACTAGGGATTCGAACCGCTGAACTGCCGACCTTTCGATCGGCAAGCTCAGTGTCTTAGCCACTGAGCCACCGCGTCACTTTTAGCTCCTACCACACCTATAAAGCAAGGACTTTTTCTGAGATTGCACCAAAATTTCCTTACCTTCTTTACTAACCATGTTCATTTGGGACCGTCTCTTAGCTTCCTATAAGTACAGCTGAAGCCTCTTTTTTTTCTTTCAAGCCTGCAACAACTCTTAATTATATCTGACCCCTTTAATCATCTGCTGCTATTTTAGACCAGATTTAAAGAGTAAATAGAGAAATGATCTACTGTCTGACTCTTAATGCCGCTTTACTTGTGCATGGATTATTGTTTTAATCAGATGTTTGTAATATTTTTGTTGCTGTCACCGAGTTGGGTTTTTTTCAACCCCCCCACCCCCATCAGAATCAACCTTGAAGCACTTTTAAAGGCTGGATAGAAATCTCTTGATTATTTAATTCTAGCGGAATCTTAAAAAAAAACCAGATTTGGAGCCCACCACTCCAAAGTTTAACTGGGAACGCAATGGGCAATGCCTAATTATTAGACCTCGCTTGCTTTCTGTACTCCAGAGTTCAGCTCAGATTTAATTATTGCTATCCATGCAAGATATAAAATACATGGTATTTAATTAGGTCGTTTGGAGTTCTCGCTTATAGAAGAAATGAAGGCCTTTTACTTTGAGATCATGTAATTATTTCTAAACCCCCATCTTTTCAGCTGGGAAAAGGCGAAGGGGGTAAACCATTCATTAGATGTCAGCTGCCTTCACTGCACATCGTACATAAATCTCAGGTTCTTTTAAAAATGATGTTAGTTACCTATAGCTTTGAAAAGTGAGGCAAGAATGGGGCATTTTAAATAGACGGATTAGCCTAACGGAACTTTCTGCAAACATCCATCTCCAAGCTGACTTTGTAGCTCCCAAAATGTACTACTCCAGAATGGCAAATTTTGTTTTCCCCCCTGCAGCCTTTGTATAGCAATTCCAGACTTTAAATGACCCTCTCGACTGATGACCACGTACAGAGCCAGGATTTCGGGTGCTAAACAAGGCACTTGTTTAGCCAAATGTGCCCCAATTTACAGCCTTTTTTTTTTTGCCATCATCGAAGTTGTTAAGTGAATAACAGTCATTAAATGAATCTGGCTTCCCCATTGACTTTTCTTATCGGGAAACAGATTGGAAGGGACCTAGTAGGTCATCTAGTCCAACCCCTCCCAAGCAGGAGACCCATTTCTGATAGATGGCAGTCCAGTCTCTTCTTGAAAGCCTCCAATGATGAAGCTCCCACAACTTCCAAAAGCAAGGTCTGTTCCATCAGTTGATTGTTCTCACTGTCAGAAAATTCCTCCTTATTTCCAGGTTGAATCTCTCCTTGATCAGTTTCCATCCATTATTCCTTGTCTGGCCTTCGGGTGCTTTGGAAAATAGTTAGACCCCCTCCTCTCTGTGGCAGCCCCTCAGATATTGGAGCACTGCTAGCCTGTCTCCCCTGGTCCTTCTCTTCACTAGACTAGCCATACCGAGTACTTGCAACCAGTAGTGGGATCCTCTCGGTTTAACAACCGGTTCGGTGATTAGGCACGCCTGATGCACGACGCGTGTGTGTGCAGTTTGAAGAAATCTTCACTTCTGCGTTTCTTCGGAGGGGAAACACAGCTGAGGCACAGAAATCTGCTCTGTCGTGCGAATCAACCGAGAAGATAAAAGTAGGAAAATAGTGTGGGTGGTTGGGTGGGCCCACCTGATCATTGGGGCCAACCGGTTCACTCCCAGCTGATCGTTGGATCTACTGGTTCGTAGCGGAGACCTGAAGACCAGCTGGCCAGCGGGAGGTGTGAATGCATGCATGGTGGAGCTAAGCTGGGGCAACGGCTCGCGTGTCCACAGAGTGGGTGCTACATGCCACCTGTAGCACGCATGTCATAGGTTCGCCATCACGGGCATAGGGTCTCCAGTTTGAGCAGGGGGTTGGACTAGAAGACCACTAAGGACCCTTCCATCTCTATTCTGCTTGATTGATTGAAAATTATAACCGTTCTACCAACCACCTCTAAAGGAGAAACTTATTTTTTTTCCCATGCCTTGTTTTTTTGTTTTTTTTAAAAAAAGAAGCCTTGAGTGTCATTGATGCTACTATTCCTTCAACTATTGATTCCTTCATGTAAGGCTCAGTCTGTCCCTTCTCCTCCTCCTCCTCCTCCTCCTCCTTTTCTCCTTTCTCTCCCCCATCGCCTCTTTGCATCTGGTGGCTTTGTGAACTATTTCTTCAGATTTCCTGCTCAAGAGACTAGTGTTATCAAAAAAGGTCAATTCATTCGGAGGGGCACCAAGCAGAATTGAATATAATTATCCCAATCTTTACTGTGTAGAATTCATGCTTGAATTCATTCAAAAAATAGAAAGCAGTATAATTAACTCCAAGCCAAAGGAGAATGCCTCAGGTATCATACAGTCCTACATACAATAGAACATTTTCATTTAAGGACATTGTACGTATTAACCCTAGTCCGCATCCAATTACTCTGAATAAGTGAATTCTCTGTTTCAGGAATGTAATTTGAAAATGTTGTCATGCAATGGAAGGTAAAAGGGTTTTTTTTTCTTTCATTAATCTAACTCTCATTAAAGCAGGAGCCTGTGGGTTATTTCAAATCCATTAGTCTTAAATACAGATGATTGCAATTCGGCGCGGCGTAAAGACAACCAAAATATCTATCAGGGAAATAGTGTAAACTAATTTTTTTTATTATTATATTTGTTTTGGAGGGAAAGTGGGAGGGGGAAAGGAAATCTGATGAGTTTGTGACTGGCCAACTTGTTATAAAAATTAAACCGTCTGCCCGAGTAATTCTGGGACTTGTACCCTGCTAATTGGACACCTCTATGAGCGCTGGAAAAGAATGGCAGCAGGGCCATTGATTTTGAAGTGATGGACAAGGAGATGGTGTAAAGCTGAAAAAGCCTCTTGTAGTTCAAGGAGTGAAGGAAGGAGATGCGTCGTCTTAAATTATCTTCAGGAAATTTCAATAAGGCACAACGTAAGGGAAACAAAGATGACATTTCAAGAGCAGATCTGATTTGTTTGTTGCTTGCTATGAAAATTAAACCACTGGCTTGTAATTGTGTCTATACCAAAGGTGTCCAACATCATCAACTTTAAGACTTCGGTCCATGGAGATTCTCAGTCAACCAAGTCATGGTTGTCCCAAGATACAACTGGACTTCCTTTGTTTTTCCTTGAGGACATTTCGCTTCTCATCCAAAGAGCTTCTTCAGTCCCGAAGAAGCTTCTTGGATGAGAAGCGAAACGTCTGCAAGGAAAAACAAAGTCCAGTTGCCTTTTGAAAAAGCACCTTTGGGTTTAAGACTGGTGGGCTTTGACTCCCAGAATTCCCTAGCCAACACGGCTGGCTGGGGAATTCTGGGAGTCAAAGTCCACATATCTTAAAGTTGTCAAGACTCCTGCTCTAAACTCTTTAGTGATGGCATCTAGAGTTGTTTCCAAGCCAGGGATGGGGTTGATATTTGATTGTTTTCAGAGACACCTTTGGACACACAACTGAGTTGTGAGCAAAACATTTGCCCCTCCTCTCCTCTGGGGGGGGGGGGGCAATACAGCCAATGGGAAAGAGATATATGGAAATCTGGAGTAGAAAATTGATTGAGCAGTAGCCATCAAATGCAGCTTAAATTTTCCTGAATCTGGGACCTTCCATACCCCGTAATCAAGGGCATGTCCCTCAGGGGTGGGCTGAAGTTCGGAGAACCCCCAAATCCCACTTCTGGCTGGCCCTGCCCACCTCACCCCACCCCTCACAGTAGTCCCCACATGGCCCGTTTTGGATGCAGGTTGGGCGCAGAGGCTCAGGGAGGGCGAAAAATGGGCCTACTGGAAGTTCAGGCTGATTTCTGACCTCCAGAGGGCCTCCGGAGCCTGGGGAAGCCATTTTCACACTCCCGGAGGCTTGAGAAAAGCCTCCGGAGCCCGGGGAGGGCAAAAACACTCTCCCCCCCCACATTGTGGTGCAGGAGACTGATTAGGCCACACACACCATGCCCACGCCCACCCTGCAGAGAACCCCCTGCTAAAATTTTTGAAGCCCTCCCCTGATGTTCCTGATTCTTGAATTAGAGCCATTCCACCCAACCGCTCGTTTCTTTGGTGATTCTCCTACTGCCTTTTAATTCTCACTTAGCAAAAAACAGCAACCGTTGAAGAATTCTGCAGTACTTAACCTTTCATCCCTGAGAAGACCTCACCCTGACCCCTGACCACGTGTGGGTGCTCCTTCAGCCGATCTGAAATCCTTGGGTGCTCCTGAAGCTTTTACCCGGGTCATCCCTTAATGTAAACTACTGCTGGAGGCCACAATAAGAAATAAATCATCACATCTATGACCTTCTGACGAAGCATTGCAACTTGTTTGTCACCCAAAAGGCTGCCAAAGAGGTGACGACCGTCGTCCGGAAACCTGGAGCCAGTCTAAATTATGTTGACAACGAGGGAGCCATATTTTACTAGGTCGGTGGTGGGTGGTTTTTTTTTTTTTTTTTTTTTTTTTTTATGACTACTGAGTACATGAAGGAGACAAGTGTGCTCCAACTCCTGAAATTTGTTACATCAACTTTTCGGTTCTGTTTTCGTTCAGGCTGGCCAAGCCCCTTGGCGGATTTATGGACATGTAGACACCAATGGAGCATAAGCTGTTTGTCTCGCTGCATAAATCATTCTAAATATTCCGATTCCATCCGACTTTGAAGAGCGAAGGACTTTCTAATGTAAAAACGGTGGCTGAGTTTATACAATAAGCTTAATTGCCTAATTAATCCTTTTTCTGGGGCTGCATACCGTAAGGTATTGAATCATATACTAAATCACTGGCCAAAACCCCTCTGTGTTGGGGATGGGTGGTTGAGAAGCTTGTATATAAAAATAGATGGATGGATGGATGGATAGACGAATGGGTAGGTAGATAGATATAAAGATAGATAGATAGATAGATAGATAGATAGATAGATAGATAGATGATGGATGGATGGACGGGTAGGTGGGTGGGTGGATGGATGAATGGGTAGGTAGGTAGGTAGATAGATGTATGGATGGATAGATAGATAGATAGATAGATAGATAGATAGATAGATAGATAGATGGATGGATGGATGGATGGATGGATGGATGGAGAGGGAGAGGGAGAGGGAGAGGTGGAGATTCTCAGTAATCCAGGTCATGGTTTCCCAAAGGTGCTCTTTCAAAAGACAACTAGACTTTCTGTTTTTGTTTAAAAGATGTTTTGCTTCTCATCCAAGAAGCTTCCTCAGTTCTTACATCAGCTTCTTCAGTCCTATCTTCTATCATCTACAAAATACGCAACTGAGATGAAGGCATGAAATCAAGACAATTCACATTGAGCGGGTTTGCTGTTTATGGGAAGACTTTAAAGAGCTGCCACGCTATCAGGAGACGGTACAATTGTGGTCATAAGCCGAGGAGTGCCCGTATCGATACATGCATGAACTCTGTTTCGTTTTGGACGTACCACTTCTGAGGGTATAACACCCTGTTCCAAAGCCTTATGCAATCCTTAGCCCAGCAAAACACAACGGGTGCCTGTTTTAACAAATGCCACTGCAGACGCATCAGGATTTCTACGGATTAAGAAAGAGAAGTGCTAAGTTAATGCCTCTTCATTCACATTACTTATAAAGCCGATCAGCAGATGCTGGAAGGATTCTCCTGCTTCCTGCCCAGCCCTTTGCCAAAGTTCAATTGATTTAACTTAATAAGGACAGATAGAAGAAATTACCCAGTCATTGAGGGTTAGGGAAACTAATAACTCCGGAAAGAGGCCACTAAGCAAATATGAGCAACTTATACCACAAATTCTGAAGATTCATTCATCTCACAGAACTTGATGGAGTTATATCATCAGATCAATGAAGGACCATTGCTATTTCTTTTCTTTTTTTTAAAAAAAAAAAAGGAAACAAATAAGCATCCCAGATCCTTAAGTTCATAGGTTTTCAGCATTTCATACGTATTGATCAATAAGTCATTTAGGTTGTAATCTATGACCCATTTACTCCGGAGCAGTCTTATTAATGTTAGTGTAATTGCTGTAGAATAAACAATTGTAGGCTTCGTACTGGCAAACAAACACTTAAGCACATCACAAGGATATAGCCTGAATTAAAATCCCAACTAGCTGGGGCGGGGGGACCAGAGTAATAACTTTTGATTTAATAGAATAGAATAACAGAGTTGGAAGGGACCTTGGAGGTCTTCTAGTCCAACCCCCTGCTTAGGCAGGAAACCCTACATCACTTCAGACAAATGGTTATCCAACTTCTTCTTAAAAGCTTCCAGTGTTGGAGCATTCACAACTTCTGGAGGCAAGTTGTTCCACTGATTCATTGTTCTCACTGTCAGGAAATTTCTCCTTAGTTCCAAGTTGCTTCTCTCCTTGATTAGTTTCCACCCATTGCTTCTTGTCCTGCCTTCAGGTGCTTTGGAGAATAGCTTGACTCCCTCTTCTTTGGGGCAGCCCCTGAGATATTGGAACACTGCTATCATGTCTCCCCTAGTCCTTCTTTTCATCAGACTAGACATCCCCAATTCCAGCAACCGTTCTTCATATGTTTTAGCCTCCAGTCCCCTAATCACATTTGTTGCTCTCCTCTGCACTCTTTCTAAAGTCTCCACATCTTTTTTACATCGTGGCAATCATTTAACAGAATGATAGGGTTGTGAGGGACCTTGGAAGTCTTCTAGTCCAACCCCCTGCTCAAGCAGGAAACCATATACAATTTCAGACAAATGGTTGTCCAATCTCTTCTTAAGGTCTGTAGAGATTCTCAGTCAACCAGGTCATGGTTGTCCCAAAGGTGCTTTTTCAGGAGGCAACTGGACTTTCTTGTTTTTTCTTTGAAGATCTTTCGCTTCTCATCCAAGAAGCTTCTTCAGCTGGGACAGAAAGTCCTGTTGCCTCTACGAGTTTATTTCATGATACCTATACATAAGAATATGATCTACTACTAGTTGTTGTTGTTAGTTGCGAAGTCATGTCCGATCCATTGCGACCCTATGGACAACATTCCTCCAGGCCTTCCTGTCCTCTACCATCCTCCGGAGTCCATTTAAGCTCACGCCGACTGCTTCAGTGACTCCATCCAGCCACCTCGTTCTCTGTCGTCCCCTTCTTCTTTTGCCCTCAATCGTTTCAAGCATGAGGCTCTTCTCCAGGGAGTCCTTCCTTCTCATTAGGTAGCCCAAGTATTTGTGTTTCATTTTCAGGCCTTCTAAAGAGCAGTCAGGGTTGATCTCCTCTAGGACTGACCGGTTGGATCGCCTTGCAGTCCAAGGGACTCACAGGAGTCTTCTCCAGCACCAGAGTTCAAAGGCCTCCATTCTTTGGCACTCAACCTTTCTTATGGTCCAACTTTCACAGCCATCCATTGCAACTGGGAAAACCATAGCCTGGACTATATGCATTTTTGTTGGCAGGGTGATGTCTCTGCTTTTCTACTAGTGGTTAAAGCAAATTGGCACTAGATAAAAGTTAACAGAATTCACGGAGGGCTGGACTTAGGTTTCTTGTGGGAGCATAATGACTCCAAACTGATGACATATTTGACCCTGTCCTCAGGCTCAGCCTGGTTATTTCTTACAAATAACTTGCCATCCATAGTTATCTAGCTGAAGAAACCTACGACATTCCGCTAAGTCTTTGAAGCATAAACTAAACTTTCTCCGCAAAGTAGAAGTAATATAAGAGAAAGGGAAGCTATGAATAAGTCACTCATGCTCTGCATTGTGAACCAA
The DNA here is from genome assembly GCA_022577455.1 of Arizona elegans. Classification (NCBI taxonomy): domain Eukaryota; kingdom Metazoa; phylum Chordata; class Lepidosauria; order Squamata; family Colubridae; genus Arizona; species Arizona elegans. Next base: position 3,086,513 of record JAKOOJ010000014.1, on the reverse strand, counting down.
TGAAGGGGGGTGGGGGACTCGACATCTCTCCCTGTTGCATCTACTTGTGACCATAGATGGACCTCAAGTGGATAATGATAGAATCCCACTTTTGAAAGGTGAAACCTCTGAATGGAACAGTTTCAGAGACCGAGAATTTGACACCGCCCTATCTTCTTCGGTGCATTTATTAAATCTAATGGAAGAAGACAGAAGAAGGTTGAAGATTTCTTCTTATCCACGCCTGGCCTTTTCTGAATGAATGAAGGCGCTTTTTCATGAACAAAGTGGTGGAAGGGATCGCCTTTCCTGGAGCGGGCACGGTGCATGGCTAACCCAAAGTATTATTGCCATAGGAAGGGAAAGGAAGGGATTAATTGAAATGTAAATTTGTGGAACACGTTGACCCAATTTACTGTTAGGAGGAGGAAGAAAAGGGCAAAATTATAATTTTCAAAGGACTTAGGTTTTGCAAGGCCATTAATCATTAAAGTTAGGGATGGGAAAAGAAATTCTCCATATGGTGAGAGTGGTTCATCACCAGATGGCAATGACCTTTGTTCTACTTGGGTTGACTCAGGAATAGCAATAGCAATAGCGCTTAAACTTATATACTGCTTCACAGTGCCTTACAGCCCTCTCTAAGCAGTTTACAGAGTCAGCCTCTTGTCCCCCAACCATCTGGGTCCTCATTTTACCCACCTCGGAAGGATGGAAGGCAGAGTCAACCTTGAGCCAGTCAGAATTGAACTGCTGGCAGTCGGCAGAATTAGCCTGCAATACAGTATTCTGACCACTGTGCCACCAGGAAGGAGAATGAGAAAGGGAATAAGAGAGGAAGGAAGGAAGGAAGGAGACAGAAAAGGAAGAGTAACAGCAATAGCACTTATATACTGCTTCGCAGTGCTTTACAGCTCTCTCTAAGTGGTTTACAGAGTCGGCCTCTTGCCCCCAACAATCTGGGTCCTCATTTTACTGACCTTGGAAGGATGGAAGGATGGGTTAACTTTGAACTAGTCAGGATCAAACTGCTGGTAGCGGGCAGAGTCATCTTGCAATATGGCATTCTAACCACTGCACCATCAAGGAAGGAAGGAAGGAAGGAAGGAAGGAAGGAAGGAAGGAAGGAAGGAAGGAAGGAAGGAAGGAAGGAAGGAAGGAATAGCAATAGCACTTAGAGCCACTTTACAGCCCTCTCTAAGCAGTTTACAGAGTCAGCCTCTTGCCCCCAACAATCTGGGTCCTCATTTTACCGACCTTGGAAGGATGGAAGGATGGGTTAACCTTGAGCCAGTCAGGATTGAACTGCTGGTAGCGGGCAGAGTCAGCCTGCAATGCTGCACTTTAACCATTGCGCATCATGGATGGATGGATGGGCAATAGCACTAGCACTTAGACTTATATACCGCTTCACAGTGTTTTACAGCCCTCTCTAAGTGGTTTACAGAGTCAGTCTATTGCCCCCAATAATCTGGGTCCTCATTTTACTGACCTCAGAAGGATGGAAGGCTGAGTTAACTTGAGCTGGTGAGGCTCAAACTGCCGGACTGCAGGCAGCTGGAAGGCAGCAGAAATAACCTGCAGTACTGCATTCTAATCACTGCGCCACCATGCCAACCCCAAGGAATGTTGTATTGTTCTAGTCTTTAAAGAACCCTAAAGTTTTTGAATAGGTTCCTCGATGTTAGAATTCTACCTTCCATGATATTTATGGAGGTTTTAAAACTGATGGCACCTTTGTAAGCAAAGAACATTTTAAGCTTAGTGTAAAATTTAAGGAAAAGATGATTCTATCACCATCTCCACTACTATCACCATCACCTGCAATCTGTTGCATGGAGGAAAAATGGATCACTGCTAAAAACATTGGAACGGGACAACCTATTTCTTCTTCCTTTTTCCCAATCACGTCAAGGAATATCTTTGTTATCCTGTCTTTTTCTCTGGACCGTTAAAAAAAAAATCACATCCTGCGAAACGTTTGGCAATATTGCTTCCATCTTCGAGATTTAAGTTTTCCATCTTAAGTCATCTGTATGTGCATTTAAACGTCTCGCATTCCCACGGGGAACTTTTAAAAATGATGTTTTGGTGATGTTCCAGAAGTTATGAAAAAAGGAGAGCTTGACTCACAAGGCTTTGAGTCATACGTCTTTGGGACCGAGTTGGTGTCAAGTCTTTGAAGAGAGTTGCAGAGTTCCGAAGCGGATGCCTTACTACTAGACGCAATCTGTAGCACAATCTGAACCCCCCGCAGCCGAGGGGATTTCTCTGCATTCACAAACAAGGCATCCTTTCCCAACTCTCTCTCTCTCTCTCTCTCTCTCTCTCTCTCTCTCTCTCTCTCTCTCTCTCTCTCTCTCTCTCTCTCTCTCTCTCTCAGAAGAAGAAGAAGAAGAAGAAAATATCCAGCTTTCCAAAAGAGAGAATGCTCCTGAGAACCAGAACGAAAATGATGCATAGTGGGGTGGGCATACATGAAACCAAGAAATAATAAATAAGTGAAATGGCTATATCGGCTTCCTAAAAATATGAGTCGTTTCTGCCAAAGCAAAGCTGGGGGAATTTCATAGTAGATAGACAAAAAGGGTTTTGATGGTTGTTTTTTAAATTTTCAACCCTGCCAATCTCAAACTATTTCCCCCCCCCCCCTCTCTCTCTCTCTCTCTCTCTCTCTCTCTCTCTCTCTCTCTCTCTCTCTCTCTCTCTTCTCTCTCTCTCTCTCTCTCTCACACACACACACACAGATTTTTAGTTATGCAATCCTTATTCTCTCTCACCCCCTCTCTCCCTCCCTCTCCCTCCCTCCCTCCCTCCCTCCCTCCCTCCCCCCCTCTCTCTCTTTCTCCAGGTGAGTTCTAATCCTGCCTTGGGCATGAAAGTTAGCTGGGTAACTTTGAGCCAATCACCAGGAGACTGTGAGCTTTAGTTCAGCCTTATACACAAAAGCCAGTTGGGTGACTTTGGCCCAATCATCAGGAGACAGTGAATTCTAGTCCCTCTTAAGGCATAAAAGCCATCTGAGTGACTTTGGGCTAACCACCAGGAGACTGTGAGTTCTAGTCCCTCTTTAGGCATGAAAGTTAGCTGGGTAACTTTGGGCCAATCACCAGGAGACTGTGAGTTCTAGTCCCACCTTAGTCATGAAAGCTATCTGAGTGACTTTGGGCCAGTCACTTTCTCTTAATCCATGATGTCAGGCTCAGGCAACAAGCTAGTTGGTCAATTTCTGTCACAGCCAATGGATTGATACTCATTTGATTGGAAAAAGCATACATATATATACACACATATACATATACATTGTATGGATATAGATATAGATAGACAGATATAGATATAAACTAGATAGATAGATAGATAGATAGATAGATAGATAGATAGATAGATAGATACTTTGTTTTCCCCAAAATAAGACCCTGTCTTATATGTTTTTGAACCCCGAAATAAGTGCTTGGCCTTATTTTTGGAGAGGTCATATTATTTTAGGGCGCGTGGAGCAAGCCGGGGCTCCTCTTGCTGTTTTACCTGATTTCCAGCTCTGTCTCCCTAACACTAACTAGAGGAAATAGCAGGGACCGGCTGCACATGTGTTTAAATATGTTCGGGGAGGGCTTATTTTCAGGAGGGGCTTATTTTAGCACATGCGCTCAAAAGCCCGATTGGGCTTATTATCAGGGGATGTCTTATTTTCGGGAAAACGTGGTAGATAGATAGATAGATAGATAGATAGATAGATAGATAGATAGGTAGGTAGGTAGAGATAGAGAGATATAGAGATATAAACTAGATAGATAGATAGATAAATAGACAGGCAGACAGACAGATAGATAAATAGATACTGTAGATAGATATAGATATAATACTCTATCCCATGAGAATGACTCTGAAATTCTTTTCTTCTTGAGAAAAGATTTCACAAGCAACTTTCTCTTTCATCCAAGTAAATGAGATCTGGGAAATCATGATAGGAAAATTTATCTGCCTAACCCCATGGTGAAGCTACATCTGTCCAAGTACTATGTAGAGTAAAGTTGTCACATGAGAATCATTAGCTCTCAGCACGCCACAGAACTCTCTGCTGTTGTTGTTGTCATCTCTAGCACATCTGGAATTCAGATGGATGGAGTATGTAAACTGACTACGAACATTTAATTTTTATAACAGAAACCATAACCTTCCAATGAAGCTGTACTTGTCATAAAACACTTGCAAAACGATCGGCAAGCATCTGGAACGAGAGCTCTCCAGCACCAGATTGTGTAGATGGGAAAACCTAACTCTCCCTTGCATTCAACTCAACAAAACAGCTGTGTCCTTGAATCAAACTCACAAGGCTCACCTGTGTGTTTGTGTGTGTGTCTACATTCTGTACAAAAAAGGCCCTTTAACAAAACTTTTAAAAAAGAGATGGTTCGCAGGGGTTCGGGAGAACCTCTAGCTAAGATTCTGTGCAGTTCGGAGAACCCCCAAATCCCATTCCTGGCTGGCCCCGCCCACCCTGCCCCTCCCCTCCCAGGAGTCCCCACGCAGCCCATTTTGGATGCAGTTAAGTGCAGGGCACGTGTGGAGGCTCAGGGAGGGTGAAAAATGGGCCTACCAGAAATTCTGGAAGGCCTGAAATGGGCCTGTTTCTGGTCTCCAGAGGGCCTCCAGAGCCTGGGGAGGCCGTTTTCTCCCTCCCGGAGGCTCAAAGAAAGCCTCCAGAGCCCAGGGAGGGCAAAAATGCCCCTCCTGCGGTGGTGCAAAGGCTGACTAGGCCACATCCACCATGGCCATACCCACCCAGCAACCAGGCAGAGAATCCCTTTCTAAAATTTTTGAAGCCCACTCCCGACTACAGCTAGCCAATGAAAACCAAAATGAGACAGTTCTATTGCATTGGCGTGATATAAATAGACCCAACAGAAAAGATTTAAAATTTTGGCACAAAACAGGGGCTCCCTTCTGTTTTTCTGGAACGCCCCGAGGGGCTTCCATCCATTGTGTTCTTAATATTATTTCTTTGCTTCTTTCTTCCCTCCCTGGAAAATGACAGCGCCGGGAAAGTATGATATATTAATTTTCACCCACCGAGTTGCTGTCAGTGCAAATTAAGTGTGAATTAATAAACTGTAATTCTCATTTTGGAGAGGGAGCAGCTTTCCTTGAGATTATCGCACTTAATTATGAAATATTATTCTTGGGAAAATATTTATCCACATTAGCGAGTTGAGGATCATAAATTAAAGTGTTGAAAAAATTGATTTTCCTGTGTGATGACTTCTCAGTGCATTCGCTAAAGACTGAGATTCTATCAAGGTAAAGAAATCTTTTCTCATCCCAAAAGGCCTACCAAGGAAACTTAAAATAGGTTTCCCTCAAAATTTATGAGCCAATAGCTTCCATTTTGTTTTGTGGCATGCTGACAGAGGGGTCCAATGGCTGTATGCATGAGAGGATAAAAGTGTTATCGTAGTATTGCAACATACTGCAACAAAGAGCCGTGGTGGTGCAGTGGTTAGAATGCAGTATTGCAGGCTAACTCTGCCCACCGCCAGCAGTTCGATCCTAACTGGTGCAAGGTTGACTCAGCCTTCCATCCTTCCGAGGTGGGTAAAATGAGGACCCAGATTGTTAGGAGACAAGAGGCTGACTCTGTATACTGCTTAGAGAGGGCTGTAAAGCACTGTGAAGCGTATATAAGTTTATGTGCTATTGCTCTTCCTTCCTTCCTTCCTTCCTTCCTTCCTTCCTTCCTTCCTCCCTCCCTCCCTCCCTCCCTCCCTCTCTCCCTTCGTGGTACAATGGTTAGAATGCAGTATGTCAGGTTCTGCCCATAGCCAGCAGTTCAATCTTGACCGGCTTAAGGTTGACTCAGCCTTCCATCCTTCCGAGATGGGTAAAATGAGGACCCAGATTGTTGGGGGCAAGAAGCTGACTCTGTAAACCGCTTAGAGAGGGCTGGAAAGCACTGTGAAGCGGTATATAAGTCTAAGTGCTATTCCTTCCTTCCTTCCTTTCCATGCAATCGTAGCCCTGCCGTATCAAACACACCCATTTCAAACAGATGATCAAACCTTCCCAGTTACTAAATGTGATTTGTTTGGCTGGGAGCAAAGAGAAGGAAAAAAGAATTGCTTGAAGAAATCTTTCTTTTTCCTAAAAGCTTTCCCCCCCTCCCCATTTCTTTCATTCTTTATTGCATTCAGCTGTGGGCACTTTTTAGGGATGGGTGGGAAGTTACACTCTGGCTGAAGTTTAACATTCAAGGATAATTAAAAAATATATACATAACAACCAGGTGCAAATCAACAGTTCTGACGTTAGTGAGTCAAATGTTCTATGGACGATTTCCCCCCCACCTCCGTGTTAAACTGCAGTTTTCTTGAACCGTGGTTGTTGAACACAATCCAGGGGCTGTGATGTTTACAGGACACGCTTAATTAGTACCAAATGCTCCTTTACCAAGGTTTAGTTCGCTACCTCCGAAGCATTAGGTGACTTCTTACAAACAAGCCCCATTAATTCCGATGCTACTTACTTGCGAGTCGTTGCACTGAAGATTGCAGCCCAGGTGAGCCCACCGTTTTGGAGATCAGAGGCCTCATAAATGTAACGGTCACGGCATAATTAGCTATCATTTTTTTCCCCTCCTGGGAGACACGTGTGTGTATGCGCAGCATATTGTACACGTGTGCCAGCCACATTCAGATGTTGCCTCGATCCACCCATCTCCATCAGATAAGTGCACAAGGAGGAGATGTTTGCTACGATTAAGAATTGGAGTCAATATGTAATATGGAACAAATGGTACAACTGTCTGGAGATTAGAAATAGTGAACAATAATGAAAGGGGAGAAATCATAAATGTAAAAGGTTTACAGGACAATGTATAAAATGTATAAAATTAATATCACAACCAAGGAACCTGTTGCTAAAATTCACCTCTGGGAACAGCTGATTGGGGGTATTCCGGGAAGCCAATTCACCTGCCAATCAGCTTTTTTCTTACTTTCCTCCCCAAAAACTAAGGTGCGTCTTATACTCTGAAAAATATGGCAATTTCATTTCAGGACCTAAATCATCATCAGGAAGCAAAAGCAGTCCTTTGCTGTGCTGAAGTCCCAGATGTGGGATCACCAACCTTTCCAGGTAGAGCTAGGAAAGGTATCTACCTGAACGTCAAGATAACTGCTGTCAGTTGTGAAAAAATACTAGAAGAATTGATATTCTTATTCAGCAGCTCCCTGCCTCATCCGGGATTAAAACATTTCCCTCAACGGCAAATTTTTATTTTTTCTTTAAAAAAATAAAATAAAAAAAATCAAAGGATCACATTCAAGGAGCATCCATCAAATAAGATCCTAGCCAAGCTGCACAAATTTAAACTCCCTCCTTTCTCACTGCAGCTTCCTCTGTGTGCACCTCGCTACCGAGAAGAAGATATAAATCTTCCACGTTGAAAAATCCTTCCTTAAGGTAATAAAATCTGACAGTTTCCATAATGGCTGACGAGACAAGAGTCCACAGGTGTATCTCTCTCTCTGCTTTTCCTTTTTTTTAAAAAAAAAACACTCAGGAAAATCAGTTTATAATAAAAAGCCCTCCTACCCCCCATCACTCAAATTAAGCGTTACTAGACTCATCGGTTCTGTTCTCGGAGGAGAAAAACAGCGATGGCTTTTTACGGCTCTGCTTGTGATGTTCTGCCTCATCAGGAGTAAATAAACGCAATCTTCCTTTTTTTTTTTTTAATCTCCCCAAAGAAACATTGATCATCCTCCCCAAATGCTGCCTAGCTGGAGATTCCCATGCATTTTCCGACAAAGGGATCAGTTTTAATGCTTCTTTGTTTTTTTTCCGCGGGGAATGGTGAGAGGCAGTATGTATGTATGCAGACTATATACAGATAACACTTCTCTTCCCGATATTTAAAGTGAAATAAATAAAACCAAAGGTGTTTTTTTTTCCTTCAAAGAGGCAACTGCGACTTCCTTGTTTTTTTTTTGAAGATGTTTCGCTTCTCATCCAAGAAGCTTCTTCAATTCTGACTGGATGTTGGGGAATGGAAGGATTTATACTCCTTGCAGACAGCTGGTCCTTTGCATCCTTCTAGAGGGTCATTGAGGCCACTTGGGAGGTTTATCTGTGTCCTCAGGGTCACCTGAGTGGTGCTCCTGATTCCTGTAGTCTGCATTTTTTCCCCCTCTAGAAATCCATTTCTATTCCCACACCATTCAAAGGATGTTCATCCCAAATTGTATAGCTAAAAGTCTGTAGAGATTGTCAGTCATCCATCCAGGTTATGGTTATCCCAAAGGTGCTTTATTTTTTCAGGAGGCACCTGGACTTTCTTGGTTTTTACCTTTGAAGACGTTTCGCTTCTCATCCAAGAAAGTTCTTCAGCTCTGACTGGATGGAGGGGAATGGAAGAATTTACATTCCTTGCAGACAGCTGGTCATTTGCATCCTTTTAGATGGTCGTTGAGGCTACTTGGAGGTTTTATCTGTGTCCTCAGGGTCACCTGAGTAGGGCAAATGGGTAAGGAGCCATTTGTAGACCAGAGATCGATGATGTCGTATCCATCCGACAGAGATAAACCTCCAAGTGGCCTCAATGACTCTCTAAAAGAAGGCGAACGACCAAACGCCTGCAAGGAATATCAATCCTTCCATTCCCCACCATCCAGTCAGAGCTGAAGAAGCTTCTTGGATGAGAAGTGAAACGTCTTCAAAGGAAAAAACAAGAAAGTCTCCCGTTGCCTCTTGAAAAAGCATCTTTGGGACAACCAGAACCTGGATGACTGAGAATCTCCATAGGCAAGGGACAACTGGACTTTCTTTGTTTTTCTTTGAAGATGTTTTGCTTTTCATGTAAGAAGCTTCTTCTGTTCAGTCCAGTCCAGTTGCCTCTTGAAAAAGCAACTTTGGAACCAGTGGTGAAATCCAAATTGTTTTACTACTGGTTCTGTGGGTGTGGCGTGGCTTGGTGGGCGTGACTTGGTGGGCATGGCAGGGGAAGGATACTGCAAAATCTCCATTCCCTTCCCACTTTGGGACCCGCCAGAGATAGTATTTGCCAGTTCTCCAAACTACTCAAAATTTCGGCTACCGGTTCTCCAGAACCTGTCAGAACTTGCTGGATTTCACCCCCATTTGGGACAACCAGGACCTGGATGATTGAATATTTTCATAGACATTTATTTATTTATTTATTTTATTTTATTAGTTTGATTTATATGCCTCCCTTCTCCGGAGACTCAGGGTGGCTTACAATGCATTAAGCAATAGCCTTCATACTTTTGTATATACCTGCTTAAAAGGGCTTTTTGCCCCCCCCCCCAAAGCGGTGTTCTATTTTATACAAAGTCAGCTTATTGCCTCCACAAACCGGGTCCTCATTTTACCTACCTCGAAAAGATGGAAGGCTGAGTCAACCTTGAGCCTGGTGAGAATTGAATTCACTGTAATTTCAGGCAGTTGGCAGCTAAATGCTACTTTAACAGCAGTTTAGTCCGTTGCGCCACCAAGGCTCTTTAGCTATGCAACAGAACTGAAGAAGCTTCTTGGATAAGAAGTGAAACATCTTCGTGAAAAACAAAAAACAAAAGACAGTCCTGTTGCCTCTTGAAAAAGCACCTTGGGGACAGCCAGGATCTGGATGGCTGAGAATCTCCACGGACATCCAGCTTCAAGAGTCAGCAGGGGGGGGAGAGAGACAGTTGCTTTCAAAAGGGGCCACCTTAATAAGAGCTAAACAAGGTTTAATTCCTCTCTCCAACCCCAACTCACATCTGACCTTCGCCAATAAATACTGTCAACAGGAGTAGGGGTGGGGTGCATTTCCCTCACCAGAAGAGATCAATTCAACACATATTTGCTATCCACAATTCAGCTGTTGTGTTACTCCAAAGCCTAATCAATACTCCGGGCCCCGTAAGAGCCCAGAGGAAAACACAACGTTACAAGCGATGGCTTGCTGAGGGTTTATTATTGCACTAAAAGCATGTTGCCTTCTCTAATTTGAAATAAAGATTAATGCCAGGAGTGGCTGAAGCAAGCATCATTACGGAGGCTTTTTTTTCCTCCTTTCAAAGTCTCAGCCAAGGAGTGGAGAGGGGGGGTGGAAATTCTTGTTCTGCGTTCCCACCTCCTTCATCATGGTCTTTTCGGACCAGCGGATCCATTCAGGAGCGTTCAGGATGGTCTTCTCCTCCTTGCATCACTCGAGCCAAAATTATCCCATTTTTATGTAGAGAAAAAGGGAACGGCATGAAACAAACCAAATGTTAAAAAGTGATGATGTTTCATGAAAAGAAGGACCAGGGGAGACATGATAGCAGTGTTCCAATATCTCAGGGGCTGCCCCAAAGAAGAGGGAGTCAAGCTATTCTCCAAAGCACCTGAGGGCAGAACAAGAAGCGATGGGTGGAAACTAATCAAGGAGAGAAACAACTTAGAACTAAGGAGAAATTTCCTGACAGCGAGAACAATTCATCAGTGGAACCACTTGCCTGCAGAAGTTGTGAATGCTCCAACACTGGAAGTTTTTAAGAAGATGCTGGATAACCATTTGTCTGAAGTGGTGTAGTTTTTCCTGTCTAAGCAGGGGGTTGGACTAGAAGACCTCTAAGGTCCCTTCCAACTCTCTATATATGTATATTCTACTCTATTCAACTCTCTATATTATGTATATTCTACATAATTCTATTAATTCCCAAGCACATCTAAATTATGTTAAAAGTAAGCAAAATATCTTTCCAGTCCCCAATGCATGTCACAACATTTGAGCACCCTTAATATTTGTAAATGGAACATTGAAAAATTTGACGTACACCCTAATCGTGTAGGTAGTCCTCGACTTACAACTGTTCATTTAATGACCATTCGAGGTTACAGCGGCGTTGAAATAAGTGACTTACGACTGCTTTTCAACACTTACGACCATTGCAGCATCCCCAGGGCGATCACGTGATCAAAATTCAGAAGCTTGGCAACCGGCATGTACTTATGACGGTTGCAATGTCCCGGGGTCATGTGATCATTCTTTGCGACCTTCAAAGTCGTAGATTCACTCAATAACTGTGTTACTCACAAAACAACTGCGGTGCTTCGCTTAACAACAGTGGCAAGAAAGACGGCAAAATGGGGCAAAACTCACTGTCTCACTGGGGAACGGAAATGTTGGGCTCGATGGTTGTCATAAGTCAAGGACTACCTGTATAAGAAAGTTCAACCCCAAGAGGGAGCTGGACGATACCCAATCTTGACTTTTGTGGATTGTCCCTCAGGCAGCCTGTAGAGTTATGAAGCAGAGCAGAGGTTCATCGAGGGATGGGCTACTACAAAATTAGATTATCTATTTCAGAGGCTCTTGAATAAATCACGACTCTGAAAACTGGTAGCTTCCCACCTCCTTTCCATGCATATAAACACCCACAAGCTTGAACTGAGCAGCCTCTTCAGTAAATCATCATCTGCAGTGAAGCCCAGCAGCTGGGAGGGAAGAAATTAAGGATATTTAACTGTAACCTTGAAGAACACTCCTGCTGGTTTAGAAGATGCCATTCCAGATGCTGGGAACCCAAAAAGCGAAGACTTCTTGAGCGTGACATGATAGCATTGTCCCAGTATCTCAGGGGCTGCCACAAAGAAGAGGGAGCCAAGCTATTCTCCAAAGCACCTGAGGGCAGGACAAGAAGCAACGGATGGAAACTAATCAAGGAGAGAAGCAACTTAGAACTAAGGAGAAATTTCTTGACAGTGAGAACAATTAATCAGTGAAACAACTTGCCTCCAGAAGTTGTGGGATGCTCCATCACTGGAAGCTTTTAAGAAGAGATTGGA
>JAKOOJ010000014.1:3032205-3069705 GCA_022577455.1 Arizona elegans | reverse complement strand
CATGCTTAAACTGGGACTAGAACTTTCCAGCATATTAACCACGATACCAAACTGGCCCCTGTTATTATAATTATAAAGGTAAAGGTTCCCCTCGCACATATGTGCCAGTCGTTCCCGACTCTAGGAGGCAGTGTTCCTCTCCGTTTCAAAGCCAAAGAGGTCTCTGTGGTCATGTGACCGGCATGACTCAACGCCAAAGGCGCACGGAACGCTGTTCCCTTCCCACCAAAGGTGGTCCCTATTTTTCTACTTGCATTTTTTACCTGCTTTCGAACTGCTAGGTTGGCAGAAGCTGGGACAAGTAACGGGAGCTCACCCGTTACGCGAAATTAGGGATTCGAACCGCTGAACTACTGACCTTTCGATTGACAAGCTCAGCGTCTTAGCCACTAAGCCACCGGGTCCCTTTATTATAATTATAATCTATAATAATTATCATCTCTTTAACCAACCTGTCCAAGACTTAAGGAATCGTGGGCCAAATGACACGACGAACTTAAGTGGTCGATTTTTTTTTTTTTTGCACAATATTCTGATTTAAGGCAAATTTGTTTTTGTCTTGTAAATCTCTCAGCAGTTTATTTGGTTAAGCCGTTAACACATTGTCACAACATGCAAAAGTGCAACCTGCCTCTTTACCCACACACACGCCTGCACACACATACTTTCTGTCTTCCATACCTTTGTTAGCACTTGACAATCGTTTCCATACCAAAAGCTTTGGAAACTAAACACACAATCACTCACACACACACAAAACAAAGTACTGAACACAAGTTTAAAGCCTCACACGGTTGCCAAACCACATTATTGCAAAACTGAAGGAGTTAGTTCTCTCATTTTTTTTTAAAAAAATGTATCTGTGGCAACCTTAGTGACTCACTAAAACTTTTATCCTTGCAAATCAAGGCTAGAAAAATTGATGGCATCAGAAACTCAGTTCAAAAAGGGCAAAACACTATTTTATACAGAACAGGAATTGTTTGGCTTCTAAAGCCTCTTAGTGAATATCAAGAGTGGTGTCATAGCGAAATTATTAATACAGAACAAGGCGCAAAGGCACTGTTATCATTTTACAACTACATTGTAAAAAAGAGAGGGAATGTTTCAAGCCATATATTCATTATTATTATTTTTTTTAAATGAACAAATAGCCCAGAATCTAAGTTAGAAAATTGGAAAGGAAAAGCAAAACATTTCGGAAGTTGCAGTTTCTGGTTTTGCAATTCCATTGAAAGATCTCTTTAAAAAGAAAGGATGGGGGGTGGGGGGGAAGCTGCATAGATGCATAGGAAAATATCTGATCCATCTCTTTGTGTCATTCCCCCCACATCCAGGAATTCTGCATGACAAAGCACCCAAATTGCATAACAATCCTCAAGGAAATGAGAGCCCCTATATATTTGTTTACTGATTTTGGGAGGGCATGCATAAGAAATCACTAAATCACCTCTCCTTTGCAATTTTTTTCCCAAGTGTGTTGCTTCCCTGTCTCCCACCCAACAAAGTTTCTTTTTCTGCCTCATTCCCCTACAGAGCAGGCGAATTCCTTTCAAATTTCTTTCAGTTATATTTTTTGAGCTCACTTCATTGCTGGAGACCCTAGAAGGGGCAACGGTGAGCCTTGTTGTTTGTTGATATACAGCTGTCCTCTTCCACCTCCAAGAATCCTTGGCTGCCATACGCGCAGGGGTGGGCTTCAAAAATTTTAGCAAGGGGTTCTCTACCTGGTTGCTAGGTGGGTGTGGCCATGGTGGGTGTGGCCTAGTCGGCCTCCTGCACCACAGTGGGTGTGGGTGTATTTTTGCCCTTCCCGGGCTCTGGAGGCTTTTCCGGAGGCTCCAGGAGGGTGAAAATGGCCTCCCCAGGCTCCGGAGGCCCTTTGGAGGCTGGAAACGGGCCCATTTCTGGCCTTCCCAAAATGCCACTAGGCCTGGGTTTTGCCCTCCGCATGCGCCCTGCATTTACCTGCATCCAAAACGGGCTGTGTGGGGACTCCTGGGAGGGGAGGGGAGGGAAGGAGTGGGCAGGGCCAGCCAGGAGTGGGATTTGGGGGTTCTCTGAACTGCACAGAATCTTAGCTAGAGGTTCTCCCGAACCCCTGTGAACCCCCACAGCCCACTCCTGCATACGTGATCGTCCTTAATGATCGTAGCCAAAATAAGGTGATAAAAATCGGGGGGGGGGGCGCGATTCATTCAACAACCACGTTGCTCAGCAAAGAAAGTCCTGCTCCTGATTTGAGGTCATAGGTCAAGGACTTCCTACACTTCCTGCCAGTATCTGAAGAAAAGCCCAGAGGGAAAATTTTATCTCTTTTTTTTTTTTTTTTTTTTTTTTTGAGATTTAAGCTCCTGTCAAAAGTTTCAGGCTGCCAGAGAGGTAGCTGAGAGGTACCAAAAAAAAAGATATTCTTGAAACATCTCCCTCAACGCTCAAGCTGTCCACCTGTGAAAATTTCAACAGAATTCTGCGGTCTGCTGGGAAGAGAAACTTAGCTTTATCGCATCAGCTGAAATGGGCAGCCCAAATAAATAAATAAATAAATAAATAAATAAATAAATAAATAAATAAATAAATAAATAAATAAATAAATAAAGCAGAAGAAAGGTCATGTATGGGAGGGGGTCCTTCCCAACTGTTGGCCGTGAGGGGTTTGCAACCGGGCCACAGAAACGGCCAGTGAGTGCACAAGCGTGCACGCACATTCTCACTTGCACGAGCAGAGGGTGAGCGCACACACGTGGGGTCCCATGAGTCGCAGGCATGCACGCACACTGCTTGCGCAAATGGAGCTGTGTACGAACGCTTGGCGGGCCGCTCGCGCAGAGCCATCCCCTTCTCTCCCTCCCCCATCTGCAGGTCTGCAAAGGCGGAAACAATGGGGAAGTCTGATGTATGGTGTATACTGTATTTTTCAGAGTCTAAGGCGCACCTTAGTTTTTGGGGAGGAAAATACGGAAAAAGCGGATTGGTGGGTGGCTTGGCCTCCTGGAATACCCCCAATCAGCTGTTCCCAGAGGGGAATTTTAGCAACAGGTTTGTTGATTGTGAGCTCTGTGCCTTGCTTTTTTTTTTTTTTTTTGCTTTTTTTTTCTGCCTCTGAAACTTCTGAAACTCTGTTTCAGAAAAAACTTTTTTGTGTGTGTGCCTTTGAAAGCCTCCGAAACAGAACTTCAGAAAAAAAGGCTTTTTTCTGAAGCTCTGTTTCGGAGGCTTTTTTTCTGAAGCTTCGTTTCTGAGGCTTTTTTCAGCCTCTGAAACCTCCGTTTGAGTGGTTGGGCAGGGCTACACTTGGAGTATAAGACGCACCCAGATTTTCACCCTCTTTTTTGGGGGGAAAAGGTGTGTTTTATAATCCGAAAAATACGGTAATCATCACTCACAACCTGTTGCAAGAACAACAGTCACAACAACAGCAGGCCTATCCTCATAATTCATCTCTTCGTGCCTTGAAGTAAAGGGAATTGGTATAGCCCTTGCTACGTGAGGAAAAACTTCACATAAGTTACGATAGACGAATTAAAACTGTTTGTGAAGGTCTCCTTGCAACCCCAAGCAATCAAATTAAAACCTGGACTAATGCCACAAGACTTGGCTATTTTTGTCCAATATTCCCGCCTTCTTTAAAACAAGAAAACTGAAAGATTGCTTTTTGAGTTTGCTGAAGAAAAACCGCACCATTTGCAAGAGAGCGTACAAAATCTCAGCGTCCTTTCAGGACGATGCAAAGTCCAACTTCAAAGGGAAGTCTGGCCCAGATGAGCTTCAAAATTATGAAGCATTACTTTAAGAAAAACAGTAACATCAACCCTCAAACTCAACCCCTCAAAAGCTCCAAAAACCGTTTAAATCAGGCATTCATCCATAATGTGTTTCAGGGTTTAACAACTCCGTGCAATAACTTGAACCTGAAACCACTTACTTGGGAGTAAGCTCAAATCAACTCAAGGAGATTGACTTCCATGTATAAATATCTGCGGACAGACTCCGTTCCTTTCTACATAGACTTAACTAAAAAGATTCAACTTAATTCAACTTGAAGCATGCTTCAAGTTGAATGTTCCTGCAGTTTTCTTGGCAGGAGAGCATTAGTCATTTGTCATTACCTTCTCGTGGGATGATTTTCAATTTCCTGTTCTAGCCTCTAAGCTTTATAGCTTCTCCTCCTGTAGGCCTCGTTCTTCGTAGCTTTTGGAGATCTGCCAAGGTTGGTTAGGTCCTGCCACTAAGCTGAGCACCAGCCTTAGCTAGAAGAAATATGCAGTAGCAACAGTAATAATTTCAAAATAATGATAAAACTCGCCTGCTCTCTGTTTTAGTCCATGAGCCAAGCAACATGGTTACCTTTCATTCCCTGCATGGAACAGGTCTCATGGGTTGAGCCTGGAACCTCCAAAACCAGCTATGGTATACATGGAGTTATTTGTACCTAGAACGTCTCACAGGTTGCCACGGCTTAGCTATTATGGGATGAGCCAAGGCCAACTAGCCAAATGCAACAGTTTCAAAAGTGCTTTTCGAGAGGCAACTGGACTTTCTGGTTTTCCTTTGAAGATGTTTTGTTTCTCATCCAAGAAGCTTCTTCAGCTCTGTTGGACAACTTGTTCTCCCAAATGAAAACCGAACTAGTCGGAAAACATCTCTGCTTCTCAGAATCTACTTCTTCATCTTCTGGATCAAGTGATGATAGGAATGAACAACAGTAATGTTCATGATATTCTCATACAGCCATCATCACCCCTTCACAGTGGCCTTGATCTATGGCAACAGTGTTGACTGTCACAATTAAGTTGTCGTTCTTTTCCTGTGCCAACCTGGTATGAAAATCCATTGGTGATTTCTAGCCCAATCTTTATTTGGGAGAATGAGTTGTCCAACAGAGCTGAAGAAGCTTCTTGGATGAGAAGCGAAACATCTTCAAAAGAAAAACCAAGGAAGTCCAGTTGACTCTTGAAAAAGCACCTGTGGGACAACCATGATCTGGAGGACTGAGAATCTCCATAGACAAATGCAACAGGTAACTGTTCTCTACAAACCATGCATGGGACATGACTATCAAAACTTCTCAGATGACTTGGTCATGAACAAGGCAGTTCAGCAACGCAAAAACCCCACAACGTACTAGTCTAATTGATGGTCTTGTTTAGATAAACTTTAAATATTTCAAAGGATCATGTTGCTATCCGAGATTAGGAAAAAGAAAAAGACATCCACATATGGAAATTTCCTCCAGAAAATCTGGGCTTCCAAGAGCTTTACGAGGGAACCCAGAATAATCCTGGTTTAATCCTGAAGATTACAATCTTCATACTGTACATTATAAGCATCATAACAAGCATTCCAAAGGAAGCATCCCTTAGATGCTTTCTTTCTCTTTTCTCCACAACAGGTTTTCCTTTGGGCGGGAAAAAAAAGAAAATTGGAAATGAAAAGCAAAGGGAAATTTTCCTTCTCTGAAAATTTCAAATTTCTATAGACAATAATGTATCCCAACCCACCTACTACGGTTGTGGTTTGGAAACGGGAAGGGGAAGAAAAACTACTGAATTGACCACCTTTTTTTCTCCTGAGCGTAAGGTGGAACATAAAGACTAACAAATCACTGAAAAAGCACAACGGATTTCCGTCTAAGTTTTATTCTAAAGCAGGACGAATGATCCACAGATATCTGGCTATCGACTCAATTTTTTTTCTCTCCTGACTTCAAAATATCTTTCAACCACAGTCCCGAAATCCCCAAAGCTTCTGGCTGAATATCAGTATCATCACCAGGTGGGAACAAGAGTAAAATACAGGTAGTTCTCGACTTACAACCAAAATCGAACCCCACATTTCTAGGCAGTTGTTTTATGATCTTTCTTGCCCGTTTGTTAAGCCGGTCACTACACTTGTTAAATTAGCATAAAGTTGTAACGTTAGTTATAATGGGAATCTGGCTTCTCTGCTGGCTTTGATCATCAGAAGGTCGCAAAAGGAGACACCGCAACTGTCATAAATACGAGTCAGCCGCCAAGCATCCGAATTTTGATCACATGACCATGGGGATCAGTGGTGGGTTTCAAACATTTTTACTACTGGTTTTGTGGGTGTGGCTTGGTGGGTGTGGCATGGCTTGGTGGGCATGGCAGGGGAAGGATATTGTAAAATCTCCATTCCCACCCCACTCCAGGGGAAGGATACTGTAAAATCTCCATTCCCTCTCCAATCCAGGGGAAGGTTACTGCAAAATCCCCATTTCCTCCCGATCAGCTGGGACTTGGGAGGCAGAGAATAGATGGGGGTGGGGCAAGTCAGAATTTTTACTACCGGTTCTCCGAACTACTCAAAATTTCCGCCACCGGTTCTCCAGAACTGGTCAGAACCTGCTGAAACCCACCTCAGATGGGGATGCTGCAACAGTCATGTAAAAAACAGCCTAAGTTACTTTTTTCAATACCATTGTAACTTCGGTCACTAAAGAAATGGTTATAAGTCAAGGACTACCTGTAGTCATTTAAGCCTGAGGCTGAGATTTCATTTCACCAAGTTTTTTTTTAAAAAAATATTTAAAACAAAAGCAAATTCAATACAGGCAGTCCTCGACTTACAACAACTCATTTAGTGACCGTTCCAAGTTACAACGGCACTGAAAAAAGTGACTTAGAACCAATTGTCACACTTACGACCGTTGCAGCATACCCTGATCAAAATTCAGATGATTGACAACTGGCTCATACTTTATGACGATTGCAGTGTCCCGGGGTTATGTCACGTGATCTTCTTTTGTGACCTTCTGACAAGCAAAATACATGGGGAAGCCAGATTCTCTTAACAACCGTGTGACTCATTTAACAACCGCAGGAATTCACTTAATGACGACAAGAAAGGTCGTAAAATGAAACCAAGCTCACTTAACAAATGCCTCACTTGGCAACATAAAAAGTCTGAGCTCCATTGTGGTCGTACGTCGAGGACTGCCCTGTATCCACAGAAAATGTCAGAACAGCAGAGACGTCTGGCAAAGCCTGCCTTATTTCACACATGTGTGTCAACATGCTACCGCCATGTTGCCTTTTTCAAATATCCCCTGGGCATGGCATTGTCCTCCCCAAGAATATTCCGAGCTTGGCCACTTCGTGTCTCCTTCTCCAGCAACGGAAGGCTGAACAAAATGACAACACTAAAATAGGAGTGACTGTGGAAAGTGGCCATCTTCCATTTTTTTAACATAAGGAGGACTAAGAAGGCATGGATTTGGCACCAAGAGAAAGCCCTCGAGACTCCATTCACTTGTGAAAACCCACGTTTGTTCCTCCCATTGTGCCCTGCTTGCTGGGGCTGATAGGAGCTGTAGTTCCACTCTTTATCCCCCTCCACCTTCTGTTCAGCACTTCTTCATGTCTCCCTTCCCATCTTTTTTAACTGGCCCGTACGACTAATAGGCCATGGTCCCACATATTCTAGAATAAACCATCTTCGTTAAAACAGACACACAAAATCCAGTTTTCATCTGTTGGAGGGGGAAAAAAGTGTATTTGATTACTGGCAGAAAATTACAGTCTCTCTCCGCTGTTAGTAAGTATTAAAAGGATAAAGTAACTGGACTTATTTCTTTTTTCAGGCTTTCCAAGAAAGTGCATATAACAGTCCAAAGGTATTTCTGTTTTTTTTTTTTGTTTGTTTTCCTGTCGTACCCAATACAAAATAAACAACACTGCAGTTATTCCCTTAGTCAAGACGTTGATCTGGCTGAGAAGATATGTACATTATTATTATTATTATTATTTTAATGATCTTGATATTTCTCACCGTATGTACAAGAACATCTTAAGTTGTCCATGGAAGGTGTGGTTTGAGATCATCTTAGCAGCACAACAGTACTTTTTTTTTTTTTTTTTTTTAATAATATACCTACGAGGCAGAGGGTTTCGAACTAGCAAAACAACACTGTGGGGTTTTCGCTAATCATCTCGTGCTTCTTTACTGTACAGAAACAAACGGACATCTAAAGACGACTCCAGTAAAAAAGCACAATACAAAATAAAATAAAAATAAAAAAAATAAGGACCGTTTCTAAAGGGGACAAAAGAAATCTACCTAATCGTAATCGTAGCCAATTTAATTCGTCGTCGAGTAAAAAACAAACAAAAAGAAAATCTCCAACCAAACCAATGAAAATCAAATCAAGCCCGCGGCGAAGGAATGGGTGTCCTTCGGGGTTTTTTTGTTTGTTTTTTAAACATGGTCCGTTGCTGGTTGTGCAATTAAAGCAACTTCTTTGCCAAGAAATGTTTCCATCGGGATGGAAGGGCGCGTACAGGTACGTGCATTGGTTTGCGTTTACCCGCGCGGGAGGAGTGAAGTGTGGCGGAAAAGGACTGGAGGAACCGCACGACCAGCAAAAACGGCTTAGGTTAAAACTGGAAGGAGAGAAATAAATTAAAAAGCCAGAACAGAGAACCGCCTGGCCAAAACAGACTTGTGTTGCCATAAATGTTACAGCACTCTAGTCAATTAGTATCTACTTCAACTTACAGAACTTGTAACGCTTGCATATCCCTGCAAAGCCATGAACAAACAAACAAACAAAACAAAACGAAAAAAAGTTATGATCACTAATAAATAAGCTGTTTTTTTTTTTTTTTTAGAACTCTAGATGTCGAACAGGTACAAAAAGGATGTGTCTTTAATGTTTCTGTGTCGTGGATTTGCCAAAACAAACAAAAACAAACAGGGGGGGAAAAAAATTCCCGCAACACAACCCCCTCCCCAACCCACTTTCAATTGCAACAAACTGCACAAAAGTATCCGCAACCTTTTGTCCTAACTCGTTACAATCTCTTTGCTGTCCTCCACAAAGCGGGTGAGACGAAAGCTGGTCCCGTTTTCACTGCCTGCCATCTTCTCCAGGCCAGCTAGAGGCGCGTTAGGTTCCGAATCCTGGAATTTCTCCAGGCTGCCGGTCAAACCGCTAAGCGGGGAGCTGCTGCCATTGCCCAGGCTCCCGGGAACAGGGGCGATCCCCCCGTTCTGGATGACTGAGATCTCGTTGGTCTTCATGGCCAAACCGTTGGAGAGGGCCGCAGCGTATTGATTCCAGAAGCTGGAAGCGTCACCGTTTCCCGACCTTGCGGCCAAATCTTTTGGAAACATGTCTGGAAATTTGACGGGGTTGCTTCCGAGGAAAGTCATGGGCCCATCCACGGAGAGCCGTCTGCCTCGCCTGGCAGGGGTGCTGTTCCACATATGCGTCCCCATGTGCACCTGAAAGAGACACGGGTTAGCAGCGGCAATGAGGTAGGGTCAAGGGAGCCTTGAGTGCAGTAGCCTCTTCTCTCTTGAGTTTTGTTGTCTAAGCCTAGGGGGTGTCTCCAAACATGACCATTTGAAGATTTGTGGACTTCAACTCCCAGAATTCCTCAGCCAGCATGGAATTCTAGGGATTGAAATCTATTGGCTGAGGAATTCTGGGAACTGACATCCATAAGTCTTAAAGTTGCCAAGTGTAAGCATAGAACGTATAACATAGAATCACAGGGTTGGAAGAGACCTCAGTCCAACCTGCTGCTCATTGCAGGAGCCTCATACCATCCCGGACAAATGGTTGTCCAGTCTATTTTTGAAAGCCTCCAGTGATGGAGTACCACAACTCCCAAGAGGCAACCTATTCCATTGATTAATTGTTCTCACTGTCAGGAATTAGTTCCAGGTGGGATGTCTCTTTAACAAGCTTCCACCCATTACTCCTTGTCCTGAGGTGCTTTAGAGATGTCTCTCTGACAGTCTCTCAAGGACTGGGAGATAGCTAACCTGTCATCCTCAAGTCTTCTCTTTGATGAACTAGACATCTCTCTCTCCCTCAGCCATTCGCCATATGGTTTAGCCTCCAACATTAGGAAGTTATTCCTCCAGATGTTGAGGATTTACAACTCAAAGCCTTCTTCACTATTGGCTGTCCTACAGCAGCTGGGAGGGGGCAATTGAGCAACATCTGGATAACCACCTTTGGTCTAAGGTGGGAATAAAGAACATTACCTATCAACATCACCTGACAGTGAAAACAATTAATCAGTGGAACAACTTGCCTCCAGAAGTTGTGAAAGCCCCAACACTGGTTGTTTTTAAGAAGAGATCGGACAACCATTTGTCTGAAATGGTATAGGCCAGGGTTTCCTGCCTGAGCAGGGAGTTGGGCTAGAAGACCTCCAAAGTCTCTTCCAACTCTGCTATTCTGTCCTGTCCTATTCTTATTCTGCTCTACTCTATTCACCAACAAGTAAAGTTTGAGGAAACTCTAGCTCAAATCAACAGGATAGCAGGCTTCTTATCTCTGCCTTTGACTGGGTGAGTCTCTTATCATCACAAGTCTTGTTTTCCTATCCCAAGTAGATCTACAGTGGATCTGAAGATACACACCACACAATGACTTTGCTAAAAAAACAACAACATTTGATCCATGATTGAGCAGGACTCGAGTAAATTTCAAAAGTATTACTACCTTGAGTTAGTTTCATGTTGGAGAGAAAATGACCTGAGATGACCTTGAAGGGCCATGAATGAATACATGAATGAAGCCAGAATCCAATTTAGAAGAAGGTCAAGATTTAACTGATTGAAATACAGGTAGTCCTCGACTTACGACCACAATGGAGCCCAAAACGCCTGTTGTTAAGCGAGACAGTTGTTAGGTGAGTTCTGCCCCATTTTATGACCTTGCTTCCCCATTAAATTTGCTTGTCAGAAGGATGCGAATATGAACCGGTTGTCCAGCATCCAAATTTTTGAATGGTCACTAAACAAACTGTTGGAAGTTGGGGACTAACTGTATTTCTTTATTTGCTGCTCATTTCACATACATGGAGGCCAGGGGTCCGAACAAATTCAAAGTGGCAGTCGTAACAGTGTTTAAACGACCCTGGCACTGGTATGTTTTAATTTCATATTTTTTGCAACCATTTCTGGAGGAATGCTCAGCCAAGCAATGGGATGGGCAGGAGAACAAAAATCCATTTAAAAGTTTCTTTACCAGCCCTTTCAAATTATACGGGAGTCAGTGATAAAATCGAGAATCTTAAAAGAGTTGGTAAAAACTTTGCCCCAGCCAAATACAAATAGTAATAAGAATAACAAAAGAACTAATTTCTCATTTGGTTAGAAGCTGCATTTCACAGGGACCTCTAAATTTTGAATTTCTATCTTGTGAAGCACAATTTGGGTTTCCTAGGGATGTGAACGTGCCTCTCTCTTGTTTAACACCAGGCAAGTTCGGGTGAGAATTTCAAAAAGGATTTCAAAAAAAAAAATAGGGATGAAAGGCGTAAGGAAGGAGTTACAAAGGAAGTCACCATCAAGAAAATTATGCTGGAGGATCAAAAGAAAAGGATGAAGAGAAAACCAACCAAATCCCGGTCCATCAACACTTACAAATATATTAATCCTTCTCCCATAACTTTTCCAAAAATCCAAAAACAAACCCATGTCATTTTTGGATTATATTGCCACAAGGATAGCAAGCACAGGTATGTTCACACATACCCAGACATACAAACACATGTTAAAGTAGTTTTTATTTACGTCCAGTCACTTAGTGACTGTTTGAAGTTCTGATGGACCTATGGGGTGGGGGAACAGGGGGTACTTAGGACCCTAGATTTGAAGCTCCAATGGTCTGAAATCCCCTTTCCCCACTCATGTGACACCCCCTCCCCTTCAGATGTTCATCAACTGGAGTGTTGCAGTGTCCTTCAGTCTCGTGACGATATTTTAGGATGGTTTTGCCAAACACTGGTATTTACTTCCAGTCTGCAGCAAAAAACCCACCTGTAGTAAACTAGAGATTCGCTTAACAACTATGGATTCGCTTAACAACTGCTACAAAAATAGCTTTCAAAATTATGACTGAATTATTTTGAATTACTATTATTCGAAACTCACAAGTTTTGAACGTGATGGGGCAAAACAGTCGTAACCCAAACGCTACCTGTAAATCCTTCAATCTATTCATACCTAAGAAAAGAACCTGTTCCTCTATTTTTTTAAAAAAAACATTATATGCTTATTCCAGGATTGGTAATCTAAGGGTTATGCGCTAAATACGATTTCTGGCTGCAATTTTATCACTTGATAAAAGAAAAAAAGCATGGAAGATATACGCCCACCAGAACGTGCCATCACTTCTCCACTTGGACCATGGTTTCAGAATGCATGGATACAGCCATTCACAAGCCACCTACTGGTTATACAGGCAGTCCTTGACTTACGACCACAACTGAGCCCTAAATTTCTGTTGCTAAGCGAGACATCTGCGAAGTGAGTTTTGCCCCATTTTTAAGACCTTTCTTGCCACAGCCGTTAAATGAATCCCTGCAGTTGCTAAATGAGTCACGGGGTTGTTGAGTGAATCTGGCTTCCCCACTGATTTTGCTTGTCCGAAGGAGATCCCGTAACCCCGGGGAGGGGCACTGCAACGGTCATAAATATGAGTCAGCTGCCAAACGTCTGAATTTGGATGACGTGACCATGGGTAAGTCGTAACGGTTGTTAAGTGTGAAAAATGGTCATGAGTCCCTTTTTCAGTGCCGTTGTAACTTCAAACAGTCACTAAACGAAATGTAAGTCAAGGACTACCTGTACAGAAGTCTTATTTATCATGCAAAAATCACCAAGAGAAATCAACAGCCCAGATCCCGCACACCACTCATGGTGGCCCAGTGAACGCATCATGCTAAGATCTGGTTTGCTCACCCAGGGTTCCCGCAGGTCCACACTGCACACCGAGCCATAACACCACGATTTGCAAAAGACAGTGGGGCTAGATCCACCCAAGAAGGGAAGCCGAATACCAAATCAACCCCGTTATGGCTTGGTGCAAAATGTGGATCCTGTTGGGATGATGTGACACAAGTGGGCAGCTAAAGGGAAAAACAAAACAAAACAGAGCATTGTAAGATGGAGGGAGGGAGAGTACCTTAAGGTTGCCCTTGGTGGTGAAAGCTCTTCCACAAATTGTGCAGGCGAAAGGCTTCTCCCCTGTGTGAGTCCTTTCGTGGATCTGCAAAGCACTGGAAGACGA
Organism: Arizona elegans; assembly: GCA_022577455.1. Taxonomy (NCBI): domain Eukaryota; kingdom Metazoa; phylum Chordata; class Lepidosauria; order Squamata; family Colubridae; genus Arizona; species Arizona elegans. The sequence goes on along the minus strand of JAKOOJ010000014.1, from coordinate 3,056,651 downwards.
GAAGGTCTTTCCACACGCATTGCAGAAGTGCTGCTTGGGTGTCCTCCGAGGCAGAGTTGGAAGTAAGACCGGTGATGTCGCCGAAGGCAGCAGAGGTCCTGAAGGAAGCAAGCTGGGCAGTGTCTCTTTGTGGTCCTGAGGAGAGCCATGTACAAAACCGTTGACCTCGGCCTTTATAAGGGACGAGAGAGAGTTTGCAGGTATGATGGAGGAGGAAGAGTTCTGAGCTGGGCCAAGGTTGGAGTTGGGTTCAAAGAGCTGTGATGGTAGATCTCGCATCTGATGTGTCAACATGTGCTGCTTCAAATTACCCTTTGTGGAAAAGCCACGATTGCAGACTGTGCAAATAAACGGTCTCTCTTTGGTATGACTTCTGTAGTGAATGTCCAAGGCACTCTGACAAGCAAACGTTTTGCCACAAATGTCACACGCCGTGTTCTTAAGCTTGCCTCTGTCGCGGAAAGGAAACAACATGCCCAGCGGCTCTTCCTTCACCATTTTTTCTGGGTTGCCCGAGGTCAAGTCCAAAGCGCCGCCGTTGGCAAAGGCGACCGGCCAACCGTTGGCAAAGTCGTTCGGTAAAGTCCGTAGCGGTTTGTCTTCGATGCCCGGTGATTTGTAGAAATCCGTTGTGCTGTTGGATGGGGATAAGGCCTGCATGGAAGAGGTAGACTCCGAAATGGCAGGACTTCCAGCACTTTGACTTTCCATATCACCACCAACCGATGAAGAATCGTTTGTCATCATGTCCCCTTCGACCGATCCATTTTCCACAGATTTTAAACTCGCTTGGAGCTGTTCAGCCAGCCCTGCATTGATCATCTTCATCTGGTTTTCCAAAGCAGCAATACTTGATATTTCGGGGGGCAACGGGGAGGATGATAAACTATCTTGAGATGCGTCGGCAGACTTAGGGGTATCTGGTACGCTACTGTCGGGACAGTCTTCCATATTCTCATCAGAAAAGGTATCCAGATCATCAAAGGTCTTCTCATCAAATGAGCCCGTATCAGATTCCATGGACTCGGGATAGTTTTCCATCACTGGTGTGTTAGGGATCTGGCCCCCCATATGCATCCTGATGTGCTGCTGCAACACAACTGCATTAGTGAACTTTTTCTGGCAGATGGGGCAGGAATGTTGCACTCTCAAGGGTGGCATGGCACGATGGACGCTATAATGGGTCTTGAGGTTGCCTTTCGTAGTGAAGGCCCGGCCGCAGATCTTGCACTTAAAGGGCCTTTCACCAGTGTGCGTGCGGTAGTGCATTTTCAGAGCACTCTGGCAACTGAGCACCCGATGGCATATGAGACACTCGTTTGGATCGCTTGCCTTTTTGTCTATGTTTTCTACAAGTTGCTGTAGTTTTGAGGTCTCCGAGGCTGGCGTTCCATCCAGCAGCCCTCCAAATGGAAACTTCGCCTTAAACTGGTCGGACATGAGAGGCATCAGCGGACTGGTAAAAGCAACCACGTTGCTAGAATCCGATTCTGCTGCTGGGGAGGTTACAGAGTGGTTCACACTAGAAGAAACACTGGGCATGCTTTCTTCTGGTTTGTCGCTGGAGGACAGCAAAGCACCCATTTCCCCTTCTGCCAGATGCCCATTCGAGTTCTTCCCCGTGGGATCAATGGAGCCAGAGTCGCTTTTGACAGAAGATGGAGGACTAGATGAAGGGTGACTGATAGGAATGGGCTGAGGCTCCTCCGTTTTGATAAAAGGTGTCAAGCTTGGAATTGTGGGTGGAAGCGGCAGGCCAACAGATGGGGTCAAAGTGGATAACACTGGCTTGTTGTCCAACCAACTGGTGACCGGTTTCTCTGGTGGTATGGACATCCCATACGGGATCCCCGTACTTGTAGGAATGTTGTCTAAATGCTCTGGCACCGGATAAGGGTTCATTTGTATGTGAGGGTATTTTTCTTTATGCCGTTGGAAGTGGACTTTTAAATTCCCCTTGGTGGAAAACCGGTTCCCACAGATGTTGCATTTGAAGGGCCTCTCCCCAGTATGAGAACGTAAATGGATCTGCAAGGCACTGTCGCTCCCAAAAACCTTCGCGCAGAACCTGCACTTATGCTTGAAGAAGGCTTCATCCGAATTACTTTTCGTTTCGAAAGCGGCTAGATTGGGCGGCTTGTTTTTCCTCTGCTGGGCCAAAGCAGACAACGGGTTTAAGTCCTCTGTGGTTGTTCCAAGATTGGATAAAGGATTGGGGAACACAGAGTTACTAGGAGTGGGCTGAGGTAGAAGAGGATTTGATACAGGGCTTAATAAACTGCTTATTGCAAAAGCTGGCGATGACGACACGGTCCCTGCCGGGTTGCCAAGCGGTGGACCTCCAGTGTTCATAGTCACTTTGTCGGAAGATGACGTTGTAATCGCTGCGGTAGCTAGGCTAATACTCGGAGATAAGCCGCTACTGGATGGAATCGTAGTGTTGCCAGAATTGCTCTGAGGTAGCTGTAGAGGAGACAGAAGTTTCACACCACCAATGCTGGCAGACTGGCTAGCGAGGCTTTGTGCCAATCCAGCTGCTGCAGCCAGCTGTTGGGATAAATGGGAACTTAATGTTGACAAGGGGTTGGCTGATGCTCGTACTGTACTCTGCGATGGGTTCGGAGACGTTGTTGGCAAGTCTGCATTCTGGGAAGCCAGCAGTAATATTTGGTGGCGAATTTGTTCAATCAGTTGCAGCTGATGGATCTGTTGCTGTTGCAAAGCCAGTAGTTGCTCCATGAGGGCAGGGACGGCCAACTTGTGGGTTGAGGTGCCATTGCAGCGCGCTTCCTGAGAGAACTGGGCCACCGCTACTTTCGTGCTCTGAAGGTTCTCGATGATGACGTTGCTGTTGATCACGGAGAAATTGCCCAGCATGGTCAGATCTCCCAGTTGAGGTAGAGAGGTTGTAAGAGCTGAGGTACCCTTGGTGGAGCAGTTACTGCTTGCAATAGTACTGTTGACGGTCTGGGAAGTACTGCTAGTGCTTTTGCTAACACTGGAAGAAGACTCTGTATCCATGGTTTCTTCCTTGTCAAGTTTGTCGTCTTGCTCAGGAACGTCGCTGCATTCGACTTGACCCACGTTATTATCTGTGTTGTTCTTCCGTTCATCAGGATTATCTTTAGGAGGGCTAGGAGGGAAGGCTTCCGAAGGAGATACAGAGTTTTCATTCACAATTAAAACCAGTTGATTTTTAGTACAGGTCTTCTTGTGTTGTAGCAGGTCCGGTAGTTCAAAGAACTCGGCGCAGCATCTGCCACAGACATGGGCATCCTTTGTCTTGGGGGTCCGGTTGGGCTGACCCTTCTGTGTGTCTCCTATAGACCCAAGGCAAGGGTGGAAAAAAAGAGAAAGCAAGAGAGAGAGAGAGAGAGAGAGAGAGAGAGAGAGAGAGAGAGAGAGAGAGAGAGAGAAAAGAAGCAAAATTAACAATTGTACAGAAACATAAATAGGTTACAAGGATAAAAGAAGCCAGACAGAGGGACATTGAGTTCATCCCATTCCTAAAGAGTTCTCCCTGTGGAAAAATCCCTTTGGTTCTCCTTTTTTGAAAAAAAAACAACATATTGGAAACTCAACCATGTCAACTCAACCAACCCATTGGAGTCTGAAGTTCCCTTCAAGCTGGTTCATCTTTGACTATTCAAAAATCTCTTGGCCGGTCAGCCTAACGGTAAAGGTAAAGGTTGCCCTTGCACATATGTGCTAGTCGTTCCCGACTCTAGGGGGCGGTGCTCATCCCCGTTTCAAAGCCAAAGAGCCAGCACTGTCTGAAGACATCTCCATGGTCATGTGGCCGGCATGACTCAACACCAAAGGCGCACGGAACACTGTTCCCTTCCCACCAAAGATGGTCCCTATTTTTCTTGCATTTTTTATGTGCTTTTGAACTGCTAGGTTGGCAGAAGCTGGGACAAGGAACAGGAGCTCACCCCCTTACGCGGCACTAGGGATTCGAACCGCTGAACTGAATTAATGTGTTGTTATTTAAAGTCAAGTCCATTTTTGTAAAGGTTTTCCTTTTTAACAAGGGACAGGTACAGAGTTATAGTATTTTCTTTCCATGTCACTTAAAGGTGCCCTAGTCTGCCATTGCCTTTTTTTTAAAAAAAAAAAAAGTTGCTAGTGTGAATCTATAGGATACGATGGCTTGTACCTTACTAAGATGATCCTTAAACATTCAATTTTGTGACAGGAAAAGGAGTTCAGAACAAAATTGGTACTGTGTCCATGACCAGTGCAGGTCAACATAATGCCCACGTAACATGTGCTAGGTGTTCCACCAATTCTATTCAGCACAACAACATATGATAAGATAATTATTATAATTTTTCTACAAAGGCACACCTGTCTTCTTGCGCCGATTTCAAAAACATAAGCACAGAAAAATAGAACATGGAGCTTTTGAGGTCTTTTAACTAGGAATTGAGATACAGTTGGAATACAACTAGGAATAAATTACAATTCCATATATGTTCGCACATACAATCCCAGTTCTGCGGGAATAGAGATTTTAAATCTTTCCAACACTTACCGGGTGGCAAATGTACCGTGTCACAATGTGAAATCTAAAAGATAATGTTCCAATGTTCACTTTGGACATCAGGTATCAGTTTTCATTGTGACAAACACCACATAATCTCTTTAAGCTACTCTACATGAAATGATAAGACAGAAAAGGGGGACATTTCAGGAATCTGATGAAGTCAGATTAAGACATTTATGTACCTTATCTCAAATTTTCATCTAGGAAATCATCTTCTCCCCTTAAGCCATTCCTAGCCTTTGGATGACATGACTTGCTAAAAATTGGCAAGTAAACCTGTAGACCGGACAGTTTCCCTTTCTTTTTTAAAAAGACATCTTAGTGGCCCAGAAGAAAATCAGGTTTGGACCACCAGATGCACATAAGGTGGAGTGAGAACAAAAATGACGTCACAAACATTGTCCATAGCTGAGTTTTAAGACTGTACAAGTAGATCTTTAAATCGACATTGGTGTTCAAGATTATGGGTCTTTCAAATAATCCATAGTGATATAAAATAACATGAATTGAAGACATGGGGCATAATCTAAAATCCACAGCAAGAAACCGATGGTTCTGTCTGTTTTGTTCCGTTTATCACCTAGTGATCCATCAAATGGGCAACTAACCATCTGTTGACTCATTTGACTCTCTTAAGTCTCCTTCAACCTTGTTCATCTTTGGCTGCTTCAAAAAAAAAAAATATCTTGGACCGTCACCCTATCTATCCCTGAAACTAATCTGTGGTCCTTCAAGGTCTCCATCAGTTATGGACAAAAGTGAACAGGTTGGGATGGGGAACTGAAGAGGAGAAAAAGAGTCACCACGTGTCACCAGAGCTTCAGGTTGGCCACAACAACAAAACAATCTTTTGAGCTCTTCAGGAAGACAGAAGCTGACTGTTTCTTTTCCGGCAAACCTCTTGTTTTCCATTTGTTCGTTCTGTTATTTCTAGGGGCTTTATGGAATAGGGAGAGAGAGAGAGAGAAACAGAGAGAGACAGAGACAGAGTAAAAAGAATAATATCTGTTTTCACAACCAAGCGTTTGTTGCTTAATCTTTCTCATGACACTTAGCTGAAGACCAGCAGTGCTCTTTGAACTGTATTGTTGCTCCCTGCAAAGCCCCAAAACAGACTTCTATGCAATGCAATTTTTTTTCCCGATAAACACATTTGGTCTGGGCTCCACAGGTGCCTAAACATTTGGTTAGCTTTAGCTTACAAAAAGGCCTTTCTCCAAACAAGCCCTCCTCAACTTCCAAGAACTACGGACGACCTACCAAATCACTGCATCGCTTGCAAACCAGTTCCTTCCTAATCGATAAAGATTCGCTGCTTCCTATGCCATTTTATTTACTTTTTTGTAAAGAAAAAAAAATCATGCTCCTTCTAACCTCTCCTATCACCATGGTAAAAATGTAGGCTAGTCCCACTGAAAATAGACATCAGCGGCCATAAAGTCCATAAAGTCCCTGTCATTTTACTACCACCCAGATTAGCTTAGTTTATATAACCTTATCTATAAAAAAACAGCATTATTAAATATTACATTTTCTGTTTAAGAGAAGGGAGGAGGGGGGGAGCAAAGAGCAGCAAATGGGTTAAAAGAAAGGGCGAAGACGAGCCGCTAAAGAGAAAAATGTTGCCATACAATAAGAAATCAATTTGGATGGTGCAGGTTGATAATGCCATGCAATCTTCTTCCTTGTCGGGTGACCCTATCAAAACTCTTTTTGCTTTTTAACTCTTCTCCCCGATGGTTTAAGCGATAGCTCTGAACCTTTCATTAGGGGTGGGGGAAAAGCCCCTTTCATTGGAGGTTTGTTATCAACCAGTTGCTGCTTTTTTTCTTATCGCCAAGATCCATTTGTAAATTAAACGTTATCCCTCCCTCCTCCGAAAAGAAAAAAGAAAGGAAAATTCTTCCTGTGCCTTCAAACTCGCTGATCTTATTCAAAAAGAAGGATGGTTCCCTATTGTTCCCCCAGCATGAGGACAAAAAATTCCCTTGTAGAGATTGTGTGTGGTCACTTAGAAAGACAGGGAAGGGAGGGGGGGAAAGCCCATTTAATTCAAGGATTACCTCCCTCCCTGTTCTCCTGCGACACTAAAATCAGATAATAGGTAGTTTCCATGACTTCCAAATTAAATCTTCGAAGGGAGGAGGGGGGGACACATTAAAAAGTTCTGAGGATGGAGAAGACAAAAAAAGAGAGAGAATATACAATTTCCCCCTTTTCTTTTTACAAGTTAAAACCAACCCAAGTTCAAAACAGTCCTTGGGCTTATCAAAAAAGAAAAAGAAAAAAGAAAGAAAAAGTAAGAAAAGAAAAGAAAATTGCATCGATTCTGTTTTCTTTTAAATGCCATATAGTTGGTGACATTGGTGCCAGATGGACACTTTTGTTTTAAGTTACCCTGTCTCTGGAGTTTGAAAATAAAGGGGAGGAGGGGGGAGAAAGGTTTTTGTATTGAAGTTAGTAACTAGGAATCTATTTAACGTAGGGGACATTTGATCGTTTGGTCTCTTAGCAGACAGACGTGATTAGAATTTTAGGACTTTTGGCAAGAAGATGTCAAATATTAAAGGCAACCATTTGAATATGCTGTTGGGCTTATTTTCTTGCCTAACCCAATGTATGCTTGTGTGTATATGCGTGTGAGCGTAGGCACAACACAACACACACTTAATTTAAAGCACTGTATTTTGACAACTAATCTTAAATGCTGTATCCCCTTCAGATGCTCCTTTCAAAAACCGGAGGAGCCAATTCTGAATACTGTCAGGTGAAAAACATTTTTTTTTCTTTTCTCTTCTCCCATTTCCATATCTAATGGTTGAGGCTTCCCTCTACTTTTCCAGCCAATTATGAAGGAACAAAAGCCACTCTGTTTATTCACACATTTTGAACAAAATGCATTAAAACTATTATGTCAGCATGTTCTATTAAGCTCGGCATTCAGTCGAAAAATACTTTTTCAACCAGATCACATTTATCAAAACATAAAGCCCACTTTAAAACGTGGTTTTGCTTGGTCAGCTGTGCTTAGACAAATAATGACAGATTCAGAAAATAAATAACTAGTGAGGGAAATCAGAAAAAGCAACTGATGAATTATACGCAGAACAATGGATTTGCTTCCAATCTATAGCACGCCTGTGCTAAAAAAATCAAAATGTGTCTTAAAGCCTCCTCTTCACCTTTATAACCCTACCTTATCTGCCTAATTTGCAAAAAGACTCTGTTCTATATTTTAACCTACCTACTTTTTTCTCTCCTTTACTAGAAAGCAAGTAAAAAAGGCTCAAATATCAAACAGAGAACGTGTCCAGTTTTTTCTAGAATTGTCCACATTTTCTCTAATAGTCAAGAACTATGACCCCCAGGCTAACATTAGACATATTAACATACCCATTTCATTTATTTTGGAAAAGGGAAGGCTATTGTTTTTAGGAAAAAACAGTGCATATATTTTGTAAAAAAAAACCCAAAAAAACCACCAAGTTTTCTTTTCTTTTTTTAAACATTCCTGCAAAAAATTTTCCCCCAAGAGAATACCCGAAAGGACTTCGTTTTCCCCAAATTAAATCTCACACTTTTCATTTCTCCATGTTCAAAATAAAAATATTTTTTTTTTAAAAAAAAGATACAAAGACACATTTTTTAATAACATCCAGCCACACTTCTAGTTTTGATAGAAACCAGGAAGCATTCTCACCAGCTTCAACCCTCCTTCAAAAATAACTTTTAAAGTTTACAGATGCTTCTTGGGTGTAATTTGCATAGAAGGAGGTTTAGGGCCTTGGGAATGGAGTAATGCATTATAGCTTAAAGTCTCTTTCCCTCCCTCTCTCTCTCTTCCTCAACCTCCCCCCCCCCCCCCCGCTTTCCCTCCTCCTCCTGCCTTTTTTAAAAAAAGCCATTCTAAGAGGGGGGAAAAGTTCCCTTTTTAAAAAATCTTAGCAACTGGAGACATAGTTATCCCAAATAATGGAGCCTCATCACCTGACAAGTGAGATTTCCCAGTTCTCGTGTCTCTTATGATAGAAAAGTTTAAATGAATTTTCAACCCGCAGATTTGAAACAGAAAATGCAGCGATCCGTCCATCCAACCCAAACAAAATAATAAGAAAGGTCAGACTAAGATCCTGTTCTCTTTAAAAACCCCAAACCCTGCAAATTATCCCAAGAAACTTTATGCTGGGCAAAGGCCCCTATTCCCAAAATCAGCTGCAGGATTTTCCAAATCTGTTGGTCTCTCTTAAAAAGGGCGAGAAATTCTGCCGCCAACTCAAAACACTATTTCGGGATGGCTCTCTTGGAAACGAGGGATTCTGCACGACTTTGGAGACACAGGCCCGACCACAGAAACCCAAATATAAAATTATCTTGCACCATTTTGGAAAAAGGAATAATAAACGCCCCCATCAAGGTGTCTTGAGGCAGGTCCTTAAAACTTTCGAAGCTTCCTGAATAACATCCTTTGAAGTTCATTCCTCCACATGACTGAGAATAGATTTTTTTTTATATTCACCCGAGAGAAAATGAGGTTAAGGTTTAGGCCAGGCACCCCTCTACTCTAACGTACACCAACACGCCTTCGGATTGAATCTTCACAATTCCCATTTGCACTTCTCTGCTTGAAATGAAATCAGATTTCAACGCGGTCTAAGATACTTCCAAAAAGACATTATTAAAGAGAATTTTCCTAAGTTTCGATATGCTCCTGTCATTGTTTGCATTAAAACTAGGGACAGGAATTGGGGCATGGATTTTATACATACAGTACATACATACATACATATCCATGCCCCAACTCCTGCTTTATATATATATTTATATATATTTATATATATAATTATATATAATTATATATGTATTCTGTTTTAAACCCGCTCAGAAAAAGTTGGTTCCAGTGGAGATTGAATATGCTAAGACTATGGCTCATTAACAGAAAATAACAAATGCATTTCGGTTGCAAAACGAAATAACAGACCAGGCCAGCCATTATTTTTCTTAAAAAAAAAAAAAACGAGAAAGAATGAATTCATTCTTCAGAAGGAAGGGGAGAAAAATGAACACTAGGTGGTGGGGTTCACTTGCAACAGTTTCTCTCTCTCTCTCTCTCTCTCTCGCCCCCCCCTTTCAAAGTCGAGAAGAGTTTCACCGTGGCAGGCCCAAAATAAATCGGGGTGGGCGGAGAGCCGGTAGATCGACCTAATATCTCAACTTCAGCTCCGTAAACATTGGCAAAGGAGCAAGAAACCAGATCCAGCTCATCTGATGGTGGCGGAAAGGTGCAAAAAAAAAAAAAAAAAAAAAAAAAACCACCACACAACAAAAAAACCCAACCAAAGAGCTGCTACAATCGCCTGTCAATCTTCTCTTTGGGGGTCCGGTATCCAGAGGCGTAACAAGGGAATAAGAGTTAGTCAAAGAAGCAGGAGCTGATAAGGCGAAGCTAAAAATCAACTACCTACTTCCTGCTAAGTGACTGGCAAAAGTCTATTTGGAGGTCACCAGCTGAGAGATTGAAGCGCGCGCGTTGTGATCTGAACTTTGTCACCTTTGGCTGGGAAGGAAGCTGACAAAGGTTAAAACATCTGAACTCTTCACTTCTCCCTAGCTCCAGTTGATCGGGTTTGACTTTGTGAGTCCCCCACACACCCCCACCTTTCCCCCAACCCAGCCCAGATCCAGAATCCAAGCGGTGGTTTCTACCAAAGCTTCCAGAGCTTAGGAGAAGACCTGCAAAAAAAAGTCAAGCTTGAGCAATCCCTCTAGACTGCTTTTCTTGACCGACACTTTTTCGCCTTGTTTTCTTTCTTTCTTTTTCTTTCTCTTTCTTTCTTTCTTTCTTTCTTTCTTTCTTTCTTTCCTTTCTTTCTTTCTTCCTTCCTTTCTTTCTTTCTTTCTTTCTTTCCTTTCTTTCTTTTTTCTTTCTTTCTTTTTTCCTTCCTTCCTTCCTTCCTTCCTTCCTTCTTCCTTTCTCTCTCTCTCTCTCTCTCTTTCTCCCTTTTTTAAATCCCACCATCATTCCCCCCCCCCAAATTCCCATTTGCTTCTTCCTTTTCTCCTTCTTTGGTCAGTCGGATTTGCTGCTCTGATAAAAACACCAACGTTTTTTTTTCTACATGTACGGGACACTTTTTTCCCTTTTTGGAAGGAACTTATCAAACAAAACAGCCAGAAGTGTAAATATGGTGGAAGGTGGGGGGGTGGGGGGTGGGGGGTTTGAAGGAACCAGGGAGGGAAGTGAGAGAAAGAGGATCTGTTTGTGAAACAGCCCTCTTTGAGATAATCGCCTGAAAATTAAATGAAGTTTGCAGAGGACAAACCCACCGAACAATAAGGGATGTTAGGATGGTTTTTTTGGTGTGAAAAAAGTACATTTTTTTTCCTACACAGAACTTTTTAATTGAAACGGAGACAAGTTTTTCCCATTGAAAAACATTTTTTTAAAAAAAGCCCAGCCGTTTAAAAATTATTTACCTCTAGGTAGAAGCACAAAGGGCCATTAAACAAAGTTAATCTTGCTCTATCAAGCCAAGTTGCTTTCAAAGTCTCTGATTGAAGAATGGAAAACGTCAACTAATTGCAGCAACCATCTTTGGAAGAATATCTAAGCATAATAAGAACCATAACAAAGCCTTTTTTAAAAAATAAATAAATAAATTGATTACAAAGTCCACACTGAAAGCAGAATTATAACTTGAGCAGGACTGGCACAGATAAAATAAGGAGGTATTAAAATATGAAATCATAACTATTTCTAATATTTTGCCTTAGAGCGAGAGAGGGAATTCTTTACATCTTATACAGATAGGTGTGCTTTCTCCCAGGCTGGTAGAATAATTCTGCAAGGAAATATATTTTTGTAGCACGCACTTTTAAGAAACTGCAGGAAAAAAAGAAAAAAGCACATCTCAAAAGGAAGCTGGAATTCCAATAAATTGCAGAATTACTCTATGAGTCTGCATATTTTGGCTCAGTAGAAAAATCTAATGGGGGTTTCCTCCCAGGAAAGTAATTATGAAATAATAACCTTATTTTATTTTTTTTTTAAAAGCAACATAGCAGAATTCTGTATTCCCATTGGCAAGGGATAACTTGTTGAATATACTTTAAAATTGCAAATGTTTGCTTCTCCTCTACCCTCCCCAAAGGAGTTACTAAATGAAGAGGTGAAAAAAAAAAATAGGGAGAAAAAGAGCAGATCCTACTGTCATTATAGTTCAACTGAGCAGTAACATTTAATTCAAACTAGCAGAGAAACTAGAGAACAAAACCAGGCAGGCCAAAAAACTTTCAAACACCTGATTCGCAAAACAGAGATTGGGAACAAAACCCCATATCATCAAATGAAGAGACCGTTCTTGCTTGTAATAAATAATATATTGGGGTTTTTTTCCCTTTTTAGAGCCATCGAGGTTTGCTTTTAATTACCCCCACCTAATCTCACTTTGATACTCTGACTGTAGGCTACACACAGTTTCCAAAAAATGCATGTTCCTGAAAAATAGATCAAATGCAAAGGCAAATTGCCCTGACAGATGGCGTTCACCAAAGTTCGTCCACTGTATACTATTATTACAATCCTGTTAACACTATTACAAAGCATCGCCTCCAGGCAACTTAGTCAAACTATGTAAGGCAGTAGTAACCTAGATGTACTGCTGGCAGTAGAGTTATTGGAAGAAGAAGAAAAGGAGGAAAACATTTCTGCAACTCACTGCTTTTTTGAGAGGGAGGGAAGGAAGGAAGGAAGGAAGGAGGAAGGAAGGAAGGAAGAAGGAAGGAAGGAAGGTCGCATTATTTAACTGAAACAAGTCAGCAACTAAGAAAACTGAATTGTCACTTTCCTCCATATCAATGTGTTTTGATTAAAACTGATTTTTTTTCCCTCCAGCACATCACTGAACAGGAAAAGCCTGGAGAGATAAAATTACTTTTTTCTTCATAGCAAACCTGGATCGAGACATTAAACTATAAGGGGGAGGGATATGGCTAAGAAACTGAAGATCCTGCCAAGGCCCTAAACAGAAGCAGAAGAAAGAAAGAAAGAAAGAAAGAAAGAAAGAAAGAAAGAAAGAAAGAAAGAAAGAAAGAAAGAAAGAAAGAAAGAAAGAAAGTCTTTAGAAATTCAGGATGGGAAGGGGATGGAACCAAGATCTTCCTCAAAAGAAGAGGTTTGACTCAGTTTGAAGATCACAGAATTCTTTTGTTACAAGTTCTTTTGGAGAAACCTCTCCCTCCACAAAGGAACAGGATCTGAAGTATTCTACTGAAATTTATACCTGGGCTTAGAGACAAATACAGCAGTGAATACAGAGAAGACATCTTCTAAGCCCACTCTTCCCCAAAAAAAATGCTCGAAAATGCCTCCAAAAAACACTTCCAATGTCTGCCAAGGATTTGAGAAGTTATAGAAAATAACTGTCTTTTTTAAAAAAAGAAAAATTGGGGGAAAAAATTGAAACAAGACTCGATAATTTTTTGAAAAAAGTATTTTTTTTTCTTTGAAAGAAAAAAAAACTGACTTGCTCCCTTGCATCTTTGAGTGGCTGAGTTAGTTCTCAAACTTTTTTCAAACCTCTTGAACCTCATGAAAAGAATAAGGAAGGAGGGAGGGATACCGTGGAGGGGCAATGTGTGAGAGATGGGGGAATGATAGGAACACACACACACACACACACAAACACACAACACACACACACACCCCGTATCCTTCTGGCCGGCTAGGATGCTGAAAACTTTGGGTGCTGGGAGAGATTGTTTTCCAACAATGTTTGTGTGTTTGTTTGTTTGTGAGCGCGAAATTTTAAACGGCACTGTGGAGGACAGAAGCAGAGCTTCAGGGCAGAGAGAGAGGGAGAGAGAGACGGAGATAGATAGATAGATAGATGATAGATGGATAGATAGAGATAGAGACGGAGATAGATAGATAGATAGATAGATAGAGATGGAGATAGATAGATAGATAGATAGATAGATAGAGATGGAGATAGATAGATAGATAGATAGATAGATAGATAGATAGATAGATAGATAGAGAGAGAGAGAGTTGTAAAGATATAAATATAAATTTACAGATATGAATAAGCAGAATCGCATCCCTCCAAATATATTAGCACAAACGAAGTTTTAAAGTCACATTTCTTTCTCCCAGTGGCCTGGGAGGAGGCTTTCTGTACACATCCAAAACAAGAGAAATTATCATTTCCACCCAGGCCTCTCTCCCCCCACCCCACCTACCCTCTCTTTTCACCTCCCGCCCCCAACTGCTAATCCCAGTTTAAACACAATTTAACCTTTGTATGTGTGCCTAAGCAGATACAACCTCCTGCACCTTTAGAAACTTGCAGGCATTCCTAGATACGCGAGAATGACCGCGGAAGAAAGTTTAATATATATATATATATTAAAAAAGAGAGGTTTGTAAAGAAAGGGAAAAAGAGAGAGCATCCCGTGCAATACTTCCAAGCGTGGCCAAGGAGATCCACCCGGATCCGCTTCTCCTCCACCAAAAAAATAGGGAAAAGCCGGTGTTTTTATATTCTACATCTCTTCAACTTTGAGATGTTCCAAAGGAGCCGAAGCAAGTTAGGAGTTCGCGCCCACTTACCCTACCCTACCCCCCACGTCCCCTCCAATCTTCTTTAATATTAACCCACCCAAGTTTATTCGCAACCTTCGTCAACCACGGATGTGGATTAGCAGAATACACCAACAAACGGAGAAAAGGAATAAAGAAAGAAAGAAAGAAACAGATCTTCATCTTTGGAGTCAACGAGATCACCTCTTTTTTTTTCCCCCGCTTTTCTTTCTCCAGAGAAAAATAATCTGATCAGATTCTCGGAGCCGCTCGTGAAATCGGCGTGGATAGAAAAAAAAAAAAAAGAAGATAGTCTGTGGGTTCCAGCTTCTCTTCTTTTCTGCTGTATTTCCCCCCACCCACCCACACAGCCACCCCATTACTCCGAAATAAGCCTCTACACCCGTTTAGTCTCCTGCCCCGCTTCGCTCCGTTCCCACTTTCCATCCGCGCGCGATCCGATGCCGGCGCGCGAAAAGTAGAAAAGACGATCCGCAACGGGGGGAATCCACATCGCCCGACGCCCACTCCCCAACTCTTCGTGGATCAGGGCAGAATGCCAGCAGCCCAAGCACCCTTTTCTCTGTGCCCTTCCCCCCACACCCACCGCCTTCCCCGCGCAACTTTCTCCCGCGTTCAGATTCCCACGACCGCTAGAAAAACGGGCCGGAGTTCCTTTTTATTATTTTTTCCCCCTTTTCCGCGCGGTACCCTTCAGAGCGGACTCCAAAGCCACAGCCGAGCGAGGATTGCGCGCAAGTTTGAGAGAGAGAGAGAAAGAGGGAGAGGGGGAGAAAGAGAGAGGGAAGGAAAGGGAGAGAAAGAAAGAGGGAGGGAGGGAGAGAGGGGTGATGGCAGTGGGAAGGAGGAGAGCTGGCCGGCTGGGAAATTTTCCGGCGCCGGTGGATGCCACGCAAAGCCAGAAAAAGCCGGCCAACGGATCGCACTCACCCATCTGCGCCGGGAGGGAGCCAAAAAGCCGCGCTCGTCTTTCTCCCTTTTTTTGTTTTTGTTTTACCAAATAGATTTTACGTGTCGCAGCCGGGGATGAAAAAAGCGTGGGTGTTTTGCTGCGCGCGTGTTTTTTTCCCCCCTTCTCCTCGCTAAAATTTAAGGGAAGGGGCCAATGGAGGGGACTTGGAATCGCTCCGGCGCAGCCTTTGCAACCAGCAGCCACTCTCGCTCCTTTTTCTTTTTGCGTGTGTATTGGGGGGGGGGGGGTGGCAGCGGCGGCGAGGGAAAGGAGGGAAGGCAGGCCTAGTGAGTGGGTGGGTGGGTGGGTAGATCTGGGAAGAAAGCGCCTTTTTTTTTTTCGCGAGAGGGTCAGGCCAGGATCGCTTCTGCCACCCTTACCCTCTCTCGTCCCCGCAAAGAAAGAAAGAAAGAAAAAATCCTGAGTGGTGATGATGATGATGATGATGATGATGATGGGGGGGTTTCAGAGGATCACCCCCCCCCCCCAAACAAGGCTCCTGCAGCGCCTTTTCCCTAAGGGCCTCTTTTCTTCCCTGCCCCCCCCACCCCAAGCTCGACTTTCGAGTTCCTAAGTCCGCGTGGTGGTAGGTCCGTGTGTGTTGAAGGGGGAAAGCAGCGTGGGTAAATTGTGAGAGATGATCCGGTTCTCGGCTTGGCAGATCGGCCAAAGGATCCAGTCAGAGCAAGACTGGGGGGGGGGGGGAGAGCGGGAGAGGGGCAAAGAAAGAAAGAGAGACCGAGAGGAAGAACCCAGAAACGATCCAACCTAGCCGGGAAACGACCGCGCCAGGAAGAAGCCACCAAACCTCCCCGGTGGACCAACTTCGTGAAGGTCCCTTTCACTTTCTCACCCACCCACCCACCCCCAGCCCGGGAAAAAAAAAGCGTCCTCCCTCTCTTTGTTTTCCTGCCCCCCCCCCCCCACAACCCCGGGGCCGCCTTTCCATCCTTCTCCTAAGCCCCCCCCCCCCAAGTAGGTAAGTTTCTTTGCGTTTCTTTGGGGCAAATTCAGAGTGAATTGTTATTTGGGGAGGGGGCGGTCGAAGAGAGGGGAGGTGGAAAGCTTGAGGCAGGCTTCTGGGAAGTAAGGCAGATCGCCCAACAAGAGATCCTTGGGGAGGGGGGGAGACACAATGTCTTGGGCAGGACCCCCCACCCAGCCCACCCACCCCCCAAAAAAATACCCCCAGGCAACCAGTTTTTTTTCTCTCTGTCTTTGGCCTCCTCCCCCCGAAGAGAGAGAGAGAGCCCCCCCCGCCACCCCTCCCCTCCCCGATCCGAGCCCCCTCACCGTTGCGTGGAGCTTGCGAGGCCAGCTCGGGGTCGGATTGGAAATGCTGCGGCTTCGCCTGTTTCCTCCGCGACATGCTGGCTCAAACATCAGCTGGGGCCGAATAAAAAATTACGAAAAAAAAATCTTCTCAAAATTACGGAAATCCAGCCTGCCCCCCCCCCTCCTCTCCTCCTCCTCCTCCTCCTCTTAGCTCTTCCCCTCCCTCCTCCTCCTCCTCCTCCTCCTCCTCCTCCTCCTCCGGCTAGCCCGATCCTCCGCGCACCGCGCATGTGTCCTGCGATAATTGTGATTATCAATAATGCACCGCGATTAATCATACAGGGGACGCTTTGAAAAGGCGATTGGCACCGGGCCAGCTCTATTCAAACCCGCTCGCCTTAATCAATTAGCCGCTGATTGGGCGGAGACCCTTGTCGCTCCCAGGCGACCGCCCAATCAGGCGACCCAGGTCGCAGGACCGTCGCCCGCCTCCCTCCCTCCCTTCCAGAAAAGCTGTTTGGATACAGTTGTGTGTTTTTCTGGATTTTGTTTTTGTTTTGTTTTTTTAAACCTTCTTAGCAACTCGCCTGTTACTATAGGAATGCGCTGCAAGAGACCCCCTCCTTCCCTCCCCGTCCCCAACTTTTGGGGTCCTTTTTTTTTGTGAGGAAGGGGTGGGGAAAGGGAGAGTGGGAAAAGTTGCTTTCTTGGCTCTTCCTCTTGTTTCTTTGCAGCTGGAGTTTGGTTTGGTTTGGCTTTGCTTAAGTCCCGGATCCGGGACTTTTGAGTTTGTTCAAGAGCGAATTGAATGCAAAGCATTTTTTTTTTTTTTTTTTGGGGTAGTAGGATGTAAGATGGGGCGAGCGCAGGTTTCGAACCGGGAGCCCCGTTTTTTGCAAGCCCGGCGGGCCTGGGGGAGTAAGAAGAGGAGGGGGTGGGGAGGAAACCCGTTCCTCTTTCATCTCCCGGGCCTTCGCTTGCCAAAGGGACCCCGGAGATCTCAAGGACTTGACTTCCTTAGAAAGCCGGGCTCGGTAACCCAAGGTGGGGTCGCGGGATCTGGCCGGGATGATCCCCTGGTTCCTCTCGCTGGGCGGAGGAGATGCCTTGCACCCCAGCCCCCTCCCCCCCACAAGATCTGGGGGGTGGGGGTGGGGAGAAGGTCTGCTCGGGGGCAGATAGGGAAATGGATGGAGGGGACCTTCTCCAGCTGCAAGGAGGGGGGGTGAGAGAGGGAGGAGAGGTGAGGGGGGCAGCTTCTGAACCTTCAAACTTGGGCTGGGACTGGACTTTTGGGGGGGCTGGGATGGAGGAAAAAGAGGGGAGATGGAGGGAGGGGATCTTCTCCAGCTGCAAGGAGGGTGGGGTGAGAGAGGGAGGAGAGTGGGGGAGCCAATTTCTGAACCTCCAAACCTGGGCTGGGACTGGACTTTTTTGGGGGGTGGGTGAGAGGGAAGAAAAAGGGCCAAAAGAGAAACATCCACCATCGAAGGAGCTGGTCCACCTTGCCTGCCTGGCCTTCCTTCCCAGCAAGAGACCCACGCAGGGGGGGAACGGGGGGGGGGGAGACCCGCGGCTGTCACTCGCAAACTTTCAAAAAAAAAACCAAAAAAAAAACCCTCTTCCCCGCTCCTCTCTCTCACTTTTCGCGACCGGCCGCGACTGCCACGGCAGGCTCCACGCGCACCAACCGCCTTGCACGCGGGGCTGGCCGTGCAAAGCATCTGCGCGCCGATTAGGGGCTTGCCCAGAGCTGGGGGAGCAGACCCTGGGGAGGGGGGAGGGGTTCCCCTCAACCGCACCCTCCCTTCCCCATTTCCAGGGTTAGGCAAGCCAGACTTTGGAAATCACACCCACACACCCACCCCTCTTTTTCTCCCTTCCCCCTCCTTCCGTCCTTCCTTCCTTCCTTCCTTCCTTCCTTCCTTCCTTCCTTCCTTCCTTCCTTCCTTCCTTCCTTCCTTCCCTGCTTCTCCATCCATCCATCATGGAGCCCGGAGTGCGGGAGGGGGGTTCTCATAATAGAAAGCCCCTCCCTTCTCCCTTTCTCTCCCCCCCCACCCCCCCAAGTCTCCTCCCCGCGGGACAATTCTTGCAAACTTTCCTTGGCCCTTTTTTCTTTTTCTGTTTCTTTTTTCACTACCTTCCTAGCCGGGGAGGGGCGGGCTTTCTCCAAGGCAGCAGCGGCTCCGGTTGGCTGTGGGGGGAATCAGTCTCTCCGAGAAGGCGGCTGGAGGAGGGTGGGTGGCGGAAACGAGCGAGCCTGGGCTCCCGGCCCGAATCCTGGGGACAGGGGAGGCGGGGCCTGGGGCGTGTGGGCGGGGTCTCGAGGGAGAGGCGGCACACAGCCGCGTTAAGGCGACACTTTTCATTCGGGCCCGACCCTGGTGCCTTTCTTTTGCACTCTTTTGCACTCTTTTCTTTCACTTTTTACTGTTAGGCTCTTTCGGTTACTGTGCCTTTTTTCTTTCTCCTCCTTTCCAGCCTTTTTTTCTTATCATCCTTCTCTCTTCTTCCTTCCTTCCTTTCCTTTCCTCCCTATTTCTTTCTATTCTCCTATGCCTTCCTTCCTTCCTTCTTTCCTCCCTTCCTCTCCCCTTTCCTTCCTTCCTTCCCTCCCATCTCTCCTCCCTCCCTCTCCCCTTTCCTTCCTTCCTTCCCTCCCATCTCTCCTCCCTCCCTCCTTTTCTTCCTTTCCCTCCCTCCTTCCTTCCTCCCTCCCTTCCTATTTCTTTCTAGTCTCCTATTCCTCCCTTCCTCTCTCCCTTTTCCTTCCTTCCTTCCCATCTCTCCTCCCTCCCTCTTTTTCCTCCTTTCCCTCCCTCCTTCCTTCCCCCTATTTCTTTCTAGTCCCCTATTCCTTCCTTCCTTCTTTCTTCCCTTCCTCTCTCCCTTTTCCTTCCTTCCTTCCCAGCTCTCCTCCCTCCCTCCCTACTTCCTTCCTCCCTATTTCTTTCTATTCTCCTATTCCTTCCTTCCTTTTTTCCTCTCTCCCTTTTCCTTCCTCCCTTCCCATCTCTCCTCCCTCCCTCCCTCCCTCCCTTCCCGAATTTCCTCTTCATTTCTCCCTAACCGAGAAAGTTTCCCGTCACGGTCCATGTAACCAAGCAACGTTGTTTTCCTCCTCCCTTTTCAACTTTCCCTCCGCATCTTCCCGTGTCTTGCTCTCGGGGCCCATTTTCATTTTGTCATCCGGGCGGCTTGGCCTTTTTCTCCCGGTCCAAATGAATGAACGCAGGGCCGGGGAACGACGTGCGTTTGCCGCGTTCGTCCCTTCTGCCGTTGGGGGGGGGGGGAGGGGGCGTCAGATGGTATTCCGTCTGGAGAAGCCCAGAGCCCCTCCCATTCTTTGCACCTCTGTCCCCCCCTCCTTCCCTCCCCCTTTCCCTCCGGCGACCGCGATCTACTCTGCTGAAAGCTGATTTGTCATCTCTGCCCCCCTCCCCCTTTCCCCCTAAAATTCGGGTGGCATTTCTGGAAGGGAGTCGACCCCCGCGAAAGCGCCCCTGGGATTCTGATTTTTTATAGCCAAGGTCGCCTCTTCGCGATTCGCCCCGAGGGCCTTAATCCGAAACCGCTTCCTTCCTTCCTTGTCAGAAACGGTCTACATGATATTTTGGGGTGCCTCTACTCTGGCGGGGAAGGGGCGCGTGGTTTCCCAAATTCAGGGCCTCCGGATCCGCCCAAAAGCGAACCCCAGCGCCTTCAGAACCTGCGGGCCTCCCTGGGCGCCAAGGGGGAAGCGCTGCAGGGACCGTTTTCTAGAGAAGTAGAGAAGGAAGGAAATTTGGGGGGGGGGGCGGAGGTTGCAAGGATAGACACCTGCCCGCCAGGAGCCGAGAGGTGGCCCGGCCTGGCGCACTGGGGCGGAGAGCGGTGGCCCTTAGACTTCCCAACTGTCTCCGCAAAAGGGCCAAACTTTTATGCTCGCCTCGCGGGTGGATTTTGGGGGTGCCCTCCGTCCGCATAGTAGGAGCTGACGGAGGGGAGGGTCGCACAGAAAAAAGGGCCATGAAACTCCCCCCCCTTAAGATGGGAACAGTTAAGACCTGGCTAGAAGAGAAAAGGAGCGGAAACGTGCTAGTCTGAGAAACGTTTTCTCCCCGACTTCTTCTAAAGGCACAAATTCCGCCTTGCTTTGTAACAGGGCCGACGCCCCTCCATTCCCCTCCCACCCCCACATACCCGAAATGTGCTGATCTTTTGTCATTCACGCGTGTATTCCGGTCCTGTGAAATCAACGGCCCGGCTTGCTTTTAAACAGGTCGGTTCAAAAGGCAGCGCCGAGTTAAAGCACAACACGCGGATTTCAACGGAGTTTGATAATCCGGGTTTTTTAGGAAAACGGTGTTTTTGGTGTGGCCTTGAATAGGTTGCGGGAACAAGGCCCGTTTGGGTTCGTTCTTTTGATTCAGGGCGTTAGGCCGAAATCCAAAAGGGGGGCTTGCGCGAACCAGTCGGCGAACCAACGGATTGACATACAAGCGCAGGGCGCGGCGTCCACACGTGCGTCACGACAGAAGGGAAAACCAGGTTTAAAACAAACCACTCTTCTCTTTCCGCCTCTTTCTGAGCGCCGGTGACAGAAACGGCTGGTTTCCCACCCGCCCCCGGGTGTCAGTTTGTACATTGTTTCTGTTACAAGTGTAGGGACCGATTCATTTCCATTTCAAATGATCCGGTACAAAAGACACACAACAAACAGACAGCTGCGAAATTCTGGCCCGCTTTTTCCACGCTTTTTTTTTTGGTTCGTTACAAGTCGCGAATTTTGCGAAATTCTGCCAAGGTGGACAGAGGCAGAACCCTTATGTAAATTTTTTTAAAAAAATTTTTAAAAAAAACCCACAAGATTTTGGGGTTTTCCTTCCTGCAACGCACGGAAATAACTTTCTAAAAGAGCCACACGTGTGAAACTTTACCCTGGCGCGAAATGGGCAAATTTCTGCGAAATGGGGCAAAGGTAAACCCCGCGTCGAAAGGCCCGTCTGTGAAATTTCTGTGTTGCCTTAAACACGAATAGATGGATACACGTACACCGAGTGCGTACACACACAAAAACTAAAGCCAGCGGGACTGAACCGAAACGGGCCAAAGGCGAAACTTCGTCTCAGAATATCTGCATCGCCTCTAACGCCTGCGAAACGGGCGAAACCCACTCTCCCGATTTTTGTGTAGTTATTGTAGCCCCCCACCACCACCAACGGAAGTCACAGTGTCCGCACGTTGACCCAACACGCGTCTAAATTTTGCGGGCTTTTCCAAATGCGGGGCAATCCCGTAAAACTCTTCCAACAGAGGTGCGGGCTGGATAGCGCGTGTCCGGTTAAGCATTCACACGCGAGGGCAGACACGCAAGCGTGCCCAGGGTCCTTACGCGCTTTCCCGCCTCTAACCCTCGCCCGCACCCGTTGTCGTGCCTTTTGACAGGGAACGAGTTTTGACCCAAAGACGAAACGAAGGCCGCCTTTCTGGCAGAGGTTTGACAAATGACGATAATAACTCGAATTCCCGATGCTATTATTATTTATTTTTTTCTCTGAATATTTAAAGACATCCTTCGGCAGAGATGGATCGAGGGACTGTTGGAAGGGACTGTTGGCCGCCCCCCCCCCTCCCCGCTTTGTGGTTCCTCTTGCTCGGAAACTTTGCGTGGTTTTTGTTCGAATGACAACCGTGGGCGTGGTGGGTGGGGGGGCACGGATGCGCCAAGGGCGCAGCTCGTTCCTACATCCACCGATCCGTTTCCTCCTCTTTTTAGTTGGGATCTTGCGCCCGATCCACTTTAACGGGGCCACCGCCTCTGGAGAGGCGTCTCCTGCGCCTTTGGCTTGCTTTCCAAGCGTTCGTCACTCACGGGGCTGGTTTGTATGTGTGTGGGGGGGGGGGGGGAGCAGGCTTTGGCTCGGGGGCTTTCACCCAGGGGTGAAATCCAGCAGGTTCTGACAGGTTCTGGAGAACCGGTAGCAGAAATTCTGAGCAGTTCGGAGAGCCGGTAGCAGAAATTTTGAGTAGTTTGGAAAACTGGCAAATACCGCCTCTGGCTGGTCCCAGAGTGGGGTGGGAATGGAGATGTTGTAGTATCCTTTCCCTGACACACCCACCAAGCCACACCATGTCCACCAAGCCACGCCCACAGAACCGGTAGTAAAAAAAATTGGATTTCACCACTGCTTTCACCCCACTTGGTTCTCCTCTCTCCAGCTCCTTCCGCGCGCCCCCCCTCAAAAAAAAAGTCTCCCCACCGGCTGTGCGTTTGAAAGCACCCGCAGCTTCTCCGCTACCTAAAAGCTACTAAAAAGAAACCGACAGGGGGGGGGGGGAATTCCGCGGAGGTCGGTTGGCAGTCGCCCGGTGCGAGTTGGAGGGGGTTAGAGTTGGCTTCTCGGTTTGGGGAGGAACGAAGGCAAAGGCTGAGTGGGGGGGGGAAGGGGGCGCTTGCAAGTCAAAGCTTTTCTCATTGGGAGAAAAGCCTCCCCCCTTTTTTTTGAATTCCCCGCGCGATTTACTTCCGAGTAGCCTCGCCAAACTAGGGAGGGTTTGGCTCGGGTGGGTTTGTTTATTTCCTGCTGTTCGGCCCAACTCCACCCAGATGGAGGGAAGTGGGGGGGAGAGAGGAGGGTGCCCCCGCCCCCGCTTTGGCTCGTCCCCTGTTCCTAGCAACCCTTCCACGAAACGTCACAGCCTGGCAGGAAACTTCGAAGTTGGTTTCCGCGCGCAGAATATCCTGGCTGGCTCCGTTGTCCACCCCCAACTCTTCCCACTCACACCCCGCCCCCGCCTTGCCGGTTTCTCAACGCCCCCTCCCCTTTTCCTACGGGGGAGTGAAGGGGGGGTAGAGCAAAATCGCAAGGGGCATTCTCTTCCCCACTGTAGATTCCTGCCTCGCTTGGGGTGGGTGGGGGAGAATGTTTGGTTCCCCCCTTTAAAAAATAAAGCCAAACAGGGTCTCTGGAGGAGGCGGGGGGAGGTTTGCGATGCAAATCAAAGCTCGGAGAGGAGACGAGCGCTCGGCGGGGGGAGGTTTGAAAAGCGGGGAGTGGATCGTGCGGGAAGGAGAAGGGGGGAGACTTGGGAAGCTGGCAGGGGGCAACTTCGCACTTCCAGCGGGGGAAAGAAAGGCGGGAGATCCAGGCTCGGCGTTGGATGAGCCTGCAGAGATGCGCTTGCGAGCGCCACAACTTTCCTTTCCCCTTTCTTTTCCTTTCTCCTTCTTCCTTTCTCCTTCCTTTCTTTTCCTTTTTCCTTTCTTTTCCTTTCTCTTTATTTTCCTTTCTTCTTTCTTTTCTCCTTCCTTTCTTTTCCTTTCTCCTTCTTCCTTTCTTTTCCTTTCTCCTTTCTCCTTTCCTTTCTCCTTCCTTTCTTTTCCTTTATCCTTTCTTTCCTTTCTCCTTTCTGTCCTTCCCTTCCTTTCTTCCTCCATTTATTTCCTTTCCCCTTTCCTTGAAACAAACAAACAAACAAACAAAAAATCAAATTAACTCCCACATCCTCCTTCTGATCAAAACAGGCCATATTGATAGAATAACCAAACCCGGGGAAGGTGAGTCGGTGCATTTATTCGTTCGCTCACTCCGGAGAAAATTCCACGCTCTAAAGCGTCAAGCAAACATTCCACAGCTAAATAAATCCCTATGGAGATTCTCCTTCATTCGGGTCATAGATGTCCCAAAGGTGTGTCTTCCCCCCACCCCCGTCAAACAAAAAGGGCAACTGGGCTTAAGAAGACAGTCTATTTGCCCTTTGCGGGGGAAAAAAAAACCCTTTGAGATCCCACAGTTAATGTCTTCCGATTTCTCTGGATTTTGGGGGTGGGGGGATGGGGTGGAGGAAGGGTAGCTTCACATCTGGCGCACCAAACCCGCACACCTTTCCATAAACACTCGTGGTGTATACCTCTACATACATTTTCTGGCTGGACGGGTTGGCTAAACTTTCCCACGCTTGCACGCAGACACACACGCACAGAGAGAGAGACTCGCGCGCTTCCCCCCACGCAGCAGCCAATTGGCAGCGAACCCTTTGAAACCGTCCGCGTGAAGCAATCGATCCGTCAGGTCGGCTGGCCGTCG